>JAHLJT010009355.1:62001939-62300602 GCA_031308135.1 Acheta domesticus
TTTAGCAGCATCAGAAGTTTATTCGGCGTGTTCTTGGCCTAGTTTTCTTCGCAATGCTTCTAGCTACACTAACAATGCCTCTGTTTCCCATTCTTCGGTCAGATTTCATGACCTGCATCATTAGAGGGTCATCTTGATGGCTGACTACATACTTTCCCATCCGACTATTGCGTTGTGCCAAGAGGCCTCAATTTGTCTGAGGCCTCTTCCTCCTTCCTTACGTGACACATAAAGTCTATGTATATCAGCTCGAGGGTGGGCGACATGATGCATTGTTAGCAGTTTTCTGGTTTTTCGATCCATGGTGCGAATTTCCTGCTCAGTCCAGTCCACTAGTCCAAACTGTATTCGGCTACAGGTACCGCCAAACTACCTATTGCAGAAATTTTATTCCTGGAATTCAGAGCGGACTGCAGGACCAGTCTCACTCTCCTATAATACTCCCTACGAATTCTCTCTTTCATTCTGTCATTCGAGATGGTTTCACATTCTTCAATGCCCAGATATTTGTAAGTTTTACCTGGCTCAGATCTTGAATCACAGTGTGCGTATCAATTTCAATGTTTTCAGACGTTGTGAGTTTCCCTCTTTTTAAATTGATTTTTGCACACTTGTCAAGACCAAACTTCATGCAGATGTCATTGCTAAAGTCATTCACGACAGACAGCATTTGGGAGAGAATCGCTTCATTCTTAGCAAACACTTTAAGATCATCCATGTAAAATAAATGTGATACAGGCCTTTCGTCACCATGGAGCTTGTAACCAAAGTCAGTGTGCGACAGCTGTCTCGATAGAGGGATCAAACTAATACAAAACAACAGAGGGGTATAGTGAATCTCCTTGAAAAATTCCCCTGTTAATCTGAATACTTCTTTTTTGTACTACTCCCTCTCCGCCGTGGATTAGTAACCTGGTGCTCCACGACTTCATACTAGCCTTGCAAAACTCAACAAGTCTAGGATGAAATCGATAGATCTCCAGGGTCTTCAAAATCCAATCGTGTGGTACACTGTCAAAGGCCTTCTGGTAGTCAATCCAAGCCATGCTTAAATTACGTTTTCGTTTCTTTACATCATTCAAAATTATTTTATTCAGAAGTAAGATTTCCTTACAGCCACAGGAACCTTTACGACATCCTTTCTGTTCAACTGGCAACAGATGGTTCTTCTCTAGGTGCCTATACATTTTGTCAGCTATGGTTGCAGTTATAAGTTTGTACATTACTGGCAGGCAAGTAATTGGCCTGTAGTTCTTCGCCAAAGAACTGTCTCCTCCTTTGGGTAGCAAATACGTGATGCCGCGAGTGAGCCATTCGGGGAGTTCCTTAGGGTTTTCTAAAATTTTATTAACAGCCTTTGCTAGATGAGAATGTAGTGCTGTTAATTTCTTAATCCAATAAATCTGGATCTTATCAACCCCAGGGGATTTCCAGTTTCCCATGTTCTTAATTGTTTGGCATAGTCCTCTTTCGAGAATCCTTGAACATGTTCCACTGTTTCCACGCGTATATTGGCAGCATCAGCTTCAGATTGGAGCCACGATGCGTCTTTGTTGTAGGATCTGGTTTCCTCCCAGATTCCTGACCAAAATGTTTCGACATCATCTTTTGAAGGAGGGGCAGCATTGCCCATCGGTTTTTCAGTCAGACTGCGATAGAATCTCTTCGCGTCAGTTTCAAACAATCGGTTCTGTACACGGAAATCTTCTCTACCATTAGCCTTATTGCGTCATTGTCAATTAGATATTTATGTTCAACATGGAGTATTTTTTGTTGAACTTTATACGTATGGTTTGACTTAGAAGATGCCTCGGCTAGGAGTGATATTTTACGCCGTGTGTCGGCTATCCGTTTCATAATTCTTTTCATCCATGGAGGTACGGAGCTTTTTACTGTGTCTGGCTGTCGGCCATCGGTGTTCTTGGCTGGCCCCAAGATTATCTGAGATACTAGATATCCAGTTGCATACACGATGTGATTGATTTCAGTAATATCTGGATCTCTACTTGAGGTCTGTACAACTTCATTTAAGACAGAATTCGCTGTTTCTATCACTCTCTTAGCTTTAGCATTTTCGTAAATTCTCCTCAACGGTGCACGAGATTCGAATGGAAGTAGACGAACTCGTTCTATCTCGCGTCGGAGAATGTTCCGCATCATGTCCTTATCGTGTGACTCATGGCCAGATGAATTTTCCCCACTGACGGATGTTTCATTTGGAGGAGATGAACCTTGAAGGGGATCATCGTTTTCAGGGATATTAGATGGTTCTGAATGTTCGTCATGTGGATAGTTTGATCGATGAACATACTCCGCATTTCTCTGGATGTCTGCAATTTGTTCTGCTGTGAATTTTACACTGCTGAGTATGTATCGTCGTTGACTGGCAAGCCTCTTTGAGTCTAGGGTAGGTCTCATATCTGGGTTCCGCTCTCTCCATACCTTGAAAACTTCTATTTCTGAGCCCCCATTTTTCGCTTTTGCATAGTAAAAGCACCACATCACTTCCTTTAATTCATCCCGGGTCCATCTCTGACGATGGCTTCGAGCTACTGCCGGCTCTGGGTCCCTGGGACTAACATCCGTGGGATGGCCAGATGTCGACAAGGTGATATTAGCTCGGTTTCTGAGCAGGTATGGGACATTGGTAGAACAAGGCACGTTAAGGTTCATTACATTGCTTGTTCTATCCATTTTGCTCATTGGTTTCAAGTGAAGATTCGCAGGTAGCAAATTCGAGTTCACAGATCACACTTAACCTTTGGGTTGTTTCCTGCCATCCGTTACTGCGACCCATAGTGGCCTCGGGGCATCCCCCCGCAGGGCCCAGCAAGGGGTCCCTCCGATCGCCAGTCGGCATTACTAAACCCTACGGGATTTTCACTGATTGCTGAAGGCAGCCTCTTTCGCTGGCTAATGCAAGGTTCGGGCCTCCACTCTAATCAGTGGCCTGGTGTGCCAACCCAGTTTCTCTCCTGTACCCTCCATGGGCCGATAACAGGAAGTCCAAAGGTTCATGACCCTTCCCTCTCTACTTACTTCCCACTCTCCTCAAAATGGAGTACTTCTTCGTCGGACCCCTCACCTTCAACCTATTCAGCAAGGGAGGCCCTACCAGTAGGTAGACTACCACTGACATAGCTCTCAGGCTCAGGGGGGAAATCAAGCTCCACCACCAACTGCAAGGTCGTGCACTCTCTAGGTGGAGTTGTTGTTGTTATTATTATTATTTTAATTTTTATTTATTATTATTATTATTATTATTATTATTATTCAAAATTGTACGCTAAATGTAACATTTTATGTCATTTTTAACTTTTTTTATTTTGTATTTTCTTATACTTCTTAGGTTAATTCGTAATTTAATAAACAACAGTATAATTAGTTTAAATTATGTTTAATATAAGATTAGAAAGTTGTTTTTTTTGTATTATCAACTTGCAATTTCAAATTCATTCCAGCTTAACTTGTCATGGCTCTGACTGAATGCGTCTTTTCCCTTGGTACATGTTGATGTAATTAAAATCGGCCCTAAGCCGTCGTCCTGGCCGGGTGGTTCTGTGCATTCTCATTTATTATTTTTTTTAATGAGTTCTTTAATGGATTGAGATTTTCTTGCTAACATTTTGACGCGTATGGGTTAATATTTTTTTTTCTCTTTCATAATTTTTTTTCGGGCATCTCTTTAATGTTCTCTTGTGTCAGTAAATGCTTTATAAATTATTTTAAATCTTTTATTTTGTTGCCCAACGTTGAAGAGCATGCACACTTCCTTTGTTTTCCCTGGTTTTCCCCGGCCGTTTAAGGTAATTGCTGGGACGTTGTGTTTTTTACTTTCACCTTGTGAGCCCAGGGGCAAGACATATCTAAGTTGTATTTTATTTAATTTACTAAATGTACTGTTTCAATTTTTATCTATATATGTATGTATTACGTGGTTAGGCGGAAGAGCGGGCCTGATGGCCCGAGTCTCGCCACATAAATAATGTCACTATTATTATTACTATTATTATACATGCGTATATATGCATAAGCAGGATTTTCATCAAAATGTATATCCCAGTCAATGAGGCAGATGTTGCGGCCCCTGCAATTTGAAATCGATGTTTACAGTTTTGTGGGTACTTTACATGATGCCTCAAGAGCCTTTTCACAAATCTCTCGAAAATGGCTTCAAATTTTTTAATAAAACTTTGTCTTCGGTTAGCGTAAAGGACGCTTAAAAAAGGCCGATAATAACAATAGCAATAACAATAAAACACAACACACTCGCCCACCAAAAACACTAAATTAATAATTTGTATACATTAGGTCTAATAATTTGAAATAAAATGCATTTTAAATCAGTAAAATCTAGAGTAAGTAAATGTTGTGCATTTAAGTAACGATTACCATATGAACCCATTGCAGTCCCATGTTTAAACTTGCACCATCTGTTTGGAAACATGTACGGATTATTTACGATTTTATTCATTTTTTTTTTTTAAGATGAGCATTTTGAAAAAACTCAAAATCAAAATTTTAAATTCAAATTTGAAAAACGTTTTTAACCCAACCCCTATTGAGTTGTATAGCATATAAAAGGACATAAAGAAAGCTGCAAAATGACACCTGTTCCAGCTCTCTATCTTAAGTTGGCGAAGTTATACATCAATTTAAATATTTTCGGGAATCCAATTTTGTAAAATTTTACATGGCTGTATTTGACAAACGGGTGGAAATATTTTACTCAAAATTTGTACTTTTCTTATTCTTTATTCGTACTACCTTTGTGTCAAATTTCATCTGAATCTAAAATGGTGAGGTAAAATTTTAATTAAAACTTGATTTAATATGGAATGACCCTATTAAAAATCACTCACATCGATACTACTTACATTACGGACATTTTTACTCATTATTGTATTTGTGAGTACAAGTGCTTCAAATGATTCCTCATGAAGTTACTCGAAAATTCAAAAATTGTCTGTGAATGAGCTTAAAATTGTGCATTTTCAGAAACACTCAAACGACTTTTTCTCAAGTTCGGTTCCACATTTTTTACTGGCATACTGAAATATGATTTACTCCTCTGTAATATTCTTAAAAACATATTTCAATTCTACTAATAGGGGACCGAAAAATCGAGAAAATGTGAAAAATAGTTTTGGAGCCGGTAGGTAGCATCTGGGACGAGGGTGGGGTAATACCGAAAAGCTAGGCTAAACTAAAGAGATCAGAAAAATAGTGCAAGAAAGTCTGTGCCATTCTGTAGCACCACTAATTTTATATCTGACCTCGCTCATCTGGGTGTGATGCTTTAAACTTCAGTTTCAAATTTTCAGAAAATATTTCATTTCAGAACCCCTAATGCACTATGAAAGTATTTTTGAGTAAGTTTCTAAAAACACGAGGCTTATAAACAATTAAATATTTTTCGTTTTTGAAAAATTATTTTTAAAATGTGATAACTGTACGTACGCATGAAGATAATGAGACTTGTGTGTACTAAAGCATTTTAATGTAATGAAACGAAGCGTTTACCGGGAGAAAATCTGAACAACGTTAAAACAGGTCAATTTCAGATAATTTACATGTAAGATCAAAAGCAAAAAGTTAATGAGAGCTAGGAAAGGACTCAATCATATAGGTCAATTCTTACCGAAACGAACTAGCTTAAGAAACGAACAGAATGTTAGTTGCTTTCGCCAGGCGCCATAAAGTTGAAGTTGAGGGCACCAGTTTGGGTTTGCGTCGACCAATGAAGTCGTAGGCTTCCGCGGCCAGATTCATGTGGATGATCTTGGCTCTGCGGGTGACGCCGCGTTGAAGGCTGTGTTGCCGACGTTTCGACCATCTTATCGTGGTCTTCCTCAGCCCTGAGGAAGACCACGACAAGATGGTCAAAACGTCGGCAACCCAGTCTTCGACGCGGAGTCACCCGGACAGCCAAAATCATTCGATGCGGCGACCAGTTCAGAGGCTAGAGCAGAGATTCCCAACCCTTTTCTTTCATTGATCCCTTTTGAAATAAAGATTTACTCCATCGACCCCCTTGCGTTACTATCTATAATGTAATATTTAAAGATCACCTCATTATCTTTCATTTAAAAGAGAAAGCAGAGAGATCGGACCAAGGATTGCAGAGATAATGGCATCAAACTTATGTTATTTTCCGCCAACTTTAATGTTCAAGATAAACCCGACGACGACATTTAGTGTCACCCTGAACTTTTACATATGTACAGTCCAGTCACATTAATGCGACCACCGCCTACGTTCGACGCAAACGTGCAATAATCTCTCATAGACGGCAGGTGGCAGCACTAACAGTGGAGGGTACATAAAGCATGTCGGATGGAAGCGAGCGGAAAACAGTGCAGCATTGTTGCAAATCAGAAACGGAGCGATTTATGGATGTCCAAAAGGGCGTGATAATTGGCTTTCGGACTAAGGGTGGAAGCATTTCCAAAACGGCTAATTTTGGTAAGTGTTCTCGTGCAGCCGTGCATGGCAAAATGACGATATCCACAATCGGCGCCGAGACATCTGTTCATCGGCAACAAAGGCTGGAATTGCACGCCAATGCCGCAACCGGACCTCCATAGAATGGCGATAGATGTCTTTTCAGATGAATCGTTTTAACATAGCTACATTTGGGCAGACTGGCAATGATTTTGTGATCGGATCGCAGAAATAATTATTTTAGGTCATTGAAATTGTTACATTACGCAAAAAAAGGCTACATTACAAAAATAATTCGGCTTTGCGTGATTTCAGTCTTTGGCGCTTGAATGCAGACTTTGCAGACGAACGGCGTTAATTTTGGTTTAGATTATATGATTCCAATAATTATGAAATGTGGCTGAATGACTGACTTTTTTGTGTCGCTGAGTGTGGTTGACCTCTCCCTACATGGAATGGATTTCTTTCTCCCCCTCCTCCTCCTCCTCGGTTTTTTCCTCCCCACAGTACTCCTGAGAAGACGGGAATTCAGTACATTCTTAAACGCGCGTAGAATGATAGCTATTATTCACGAATTGATGTTTACGACACGAGCGACGTAGGAGCAAGTGTCCGAATTTTAACGAGTGAATAATAGCCATTCTACGCGAGTAAAAGATTATACTTTCTCTACGACTTTGAAATTGATATTTTAAAAATATTCAATGGGCGCCTTAACCTCAACACCAACTCGCATGCATACTGTTTCGTAGTTCACCTGTCTTACGACAGTTGCAATCTGCCGCGGCAGAGCACGCAGCGCTTCTGTAGGCGACTGCGAGAACCCTTTGTCGTGGTATAATGAATGTGATTGGTCGACAGCCGTGCGAGAATAATATTCTCTCATAGCTTGTGGAATCGTCATCATTACTGCATCCGATAACGTGCAGAAATATATACGAGTACATTCCGGAGTAGTTGTAGAGAATATACTATTCTTAAATGGAATACAAGTGCACTGCTGCTTTGCAACTTAAGCAGTTGAGAGGGAGAGCTTGCTTAATTAAACTAAGCTTAACTAAAACTAACTTAATTTTAGCATAAATCTAATTTATTAGTTATTGACGTTTGCACTTTGGGCTTACTAATATTTAACAAAATTTTTATTATTTTTCTTAATCCTAAATAATATTTTGTTTTTGTTTCGTCAAGGTAAATTTTTCTTTATTTGTATTCATTCACGCATCATTCATTCTTGTTTTCATTATATACATGACCAATCATTCTACTCATTCACACCCACTGCACTGTACTAGTCTTCTGTTTGCCACTGCACCGACTTGACTCAAAGTGCCCGCGGCGCTCAGGCCCATTTGGAGGCGTGGCAGTTGTGGCGCGGCTGTCGCGTTCCCCGTGCGTCCGTCGGCCGATGACGAATCTTCCCGGCCGCGTTCGGCTGCCTCAGCTTGCTGACACAGGGTAGCAAGCGTGTCTTGAGGCAGCGCGCGGAAGGTGAAGGAGACGTGTTTCGGTCCTTTCAATAGATGGGATCGATGTGTGTCGCGGTTCGCCTGTCGGCCAGTGTCGCGGAGGATGCGCGGCGCCTTCGAGCTGGGTCAGCTCCCTGGCAAGCGCCGTTGTTGAGCGCCTTTGAAGCTCGGGCAAGAATTGGTTTTTTACACCCTGAACTCCAATCACGTTGGCGTTTCTTGAGTATCTTTTGGGTGGGTGGGGGTAGGGAGGCGCGGGAGCGCCGCGAGGCGCGCCGCACGGTTTTCCGCCGAGCGAATTCGGACGGAGGGTGGAGGGAGGTGCCGCCGCGTACACCTCACAGGCGTACAACCACATGGAGCGCACGCAAGCGGTGAATAGGCGATGCTTGAGGGCAGGGTGGAGTTCGGGGGCACTTAGGAGCTGGCTCAGGAGGGTGGTTCGGGCAGTTATTTTTTTGGCTAACGTATTTGGCGTGGGTGTGCCAGCGCAGGCTGCTATAGAGCATCACACCAAGATAAACTGCGATTTTTCTAAGAAAGACCCTCAAATCCCATCTTCGCGATGGAATATGTCACGGCATTTCGCGTCTTTCTCAGTCGTTCCGCTAGATTTCGCACGATCGCGACCGTATGAAGCAGTGCTTGCGATCATGCGACTTCTACCGGCAAGACCGAGAAAAGACGCGAAATGCCGTGACATATTCCATCGCGAAGATGGGATTTGAGTGGCCTTGAGGGTCGCTCTTAGAAAAATCGCAGTATACTTCGCCGTTTGTTTCCAGGATTGGTACGTGCCGGCCAAGCTCACGACTTCATCGGGGTCGGCCCTCTGTCGGGTGACGTTGACGGCTGCGCACTTGTCGAGGTTGAGGGCGAGCTTTTTACGGCCCAGCCATTCGGGAAGGCTCAGCGAGGCAATCAGTTCAGATATCTCACCGATTTCCTTTTGTCCGCCAACTTCGCGTAGTAAGCGAAATCATCCGCAATCACTAGGAACCCGCAATGTTGAATGCCGGTGTTTCTTTGAACTGAGAGCGGCGCGTCAGGTGACGTTGACGCCGACTACGGCTCGTCTTAAGGACGATTGTACGCCATTGACGCGCACCTTGAATCGTCTGTCTGCCAAGAAGCTAGCGATTAGTCTGACGTAGCAGTCGCCGATTCCAATGTCCGCAAGCGAGCGAGTAACGCGAGCGCCCCCTCATGCCACACAGAATGGAAAGCTGACCGCATGTCCTCCTCTTCTTCTTATCCTTCTTCTTCTATTCTCTTCTTTTCTTCTCCTCTGTTCTTCTCTTCCTCTTCATTTTCTTCTTTATCTTCTACCTCTTCGTCCTCTCGCTCTTTTTCATTATTTCTTACTTCCTTCTCTCCCCGTCTCCTTCTTCCTCTCTTTTTCTTCTCTTCATTCTTCTCCTTCTTCTTTTCTTCCTCCTTTTTATTCTATTTCTTCTTCTTCTCCGCTTTTCATCCATCGTGATACAGCTGATAGTAGTAACATGGCTTGCCAATTGGAAGGGTCGCTAGAACACCGAGCGAGTAACACATAAACGTCAATCAGTTTGCCGGATAAAAGAAATGACGGGCGACAGAGATAAATGGTGCTCAGCTTCATTTATTGACCTACATCTAAAGTGGGAATTTGCAAAACACACCCGAGACGTAAGAAACCTGACTTGGCTGGCAGTCAGTTGTAATTCAGTTGAACCCAATTTAATATCCTTCTCGCGAATTATTTGACACGCGCCGTTCTTTTTCAACGCCAGCGTCGTTGGGCGAAGATCCCATCTTCGCGATGGAATATGTCACGGCATTTCGCGTCTTTTCTCTGTCTTGCTGGTAGAAGTCGCATGATCGCAAGCACTGCTTCATACGGTCGCGATCGTGCGGAATCTAGCGGAACGACTGAGAAAGACGCGAAATGCCGTGACATATTCCATCGCGAAGATGGGGTTTGAATAGCCTTGAGGGTCGCTCTTAGAAAAATCGCAGTATAACTCAACCAACTCCCGAGCCCTGGGTGTACGCAGCATCTCCAAAATCATTCGAATGTCGGGCGGGCGTCGCCGGCCGCGGAGTTTCGGGGCCGTTATCTCAGTGGGAGCACGGGCGTGCGTTGGGCGCCCATGTGACCCGCAGCCGCCGCCGCCGCCGCCACCGGGCGCGGTGGGTGACCCAGTGGCGCCGGAATGCGACCGCGTAACGGGCCGCTAAACGGACGCCACGCCGCGCCGCGCCGCGTCGCGCCGACCAGCTGCGCCGCCCGCCCGCCCGCCCGCTGCCCAAAACCCAGTCGGCGCTCTCCGCGGGCATTTCGGAACCTTCTTGGAGTTTCAGTGGATCTTCCATTTCAAGTTTATTTTCAACATTCTCCTCATGGAGATACAGTTGAGATTCGCGCATGCTACTTCTCAACGTGTAATGTTACGTTCATTACAAATTTTACACATTTACATCCGTGCTTTTTACATCTTTAAACATTTTTTCATTAATAATATTTCCGTCGTGTTATCCTTCCTTGGCTTTTTCTTCTTTCCACAATTTCTTTCATCTCTCTCTTCGTTTCCCCTTGATCCTATTCACTCTCACTCTCTTTATAATATATGTCCCTTCTAACCTGACCCCACATTCCCCACTAAACTCTTCCATTACATGCTCCCATATCTCTTTTTCCCTCTCATATCCAATATTTCCTTCCCTCTAGTCCGCCCCGTGCTTCTTGGATCAAACCTCATTACTTAATCTAAATCGCCATTCTTTTCCAAGAGTTTCAAATGATTTCTTGTAAAGTTTCTCGAAAACTAGTTTTCAGTGGAAATAAGCTTAAAATTGCGCATTTTCAGAAATGCTCAAACAATATTTTCTCAAAAGCTTCAAAGTTTTCAGTGAAAATCTGTGTATTGGACTGGGTGGGTGGATTGGACTCTTCTATATTATTCTTAAAGTTTTATTTCAATTCTACTATTAGAGGACCGGAAAATTGAAAAAAATTGAAGAAATGTCTTTTAGGCGCCAAAAGATGATAGCTGGGAAGAGAGTGGGGTAAAATTGAAAAGCTAGCCGAGTTGCAAGAGAATGAGAAACTAAATATTACGATAAAGTCTGTGTTATTTTGTAGTACCACTAGTTATTGTTGTGTTTAGCAATGTGACAAACTTGATCTCTAACTTTCCTTAGTCTTACGGCAGACGTTTCACAGACTTTTTCTGACAGTTTCCTTTCTTCAGATCCGTAACATATACGCAACACAGTCCCGAATTTGTAAATATCGATGACATATTCAAGATGTTAATTAAAATCTTTCACCAGTATTAGTGTGGAAGTGTTGGCAGGGATCGAACATTTTTCTTTCGAAATAATTGCCATTGCCATTATTTTTATATCCTGAGCGATTTTTATTTTTTCAATTCTAGCTGAAGGGTTGAGAAAGTAAATGCCACAGTAGTGGAATTATTTCCAGCTCTGTCATGTGTACAGAGGCAGGAAAAAGTATACAGACGTAGGAGGTAATAAAAATACACATTCGTTGTTTGAAACTCCAAACATTTATTCCATTCTTTCTATGTCAAAATCATATGTCTGATTGATTGATTGATTCGTGTTTCCGGGCGCGTCAACTATTTTGTTCATTAGTCCCGTAAGTGTAGTGAGTGTTAATTCTCGGGAGGTGGCGATGATCTTTTCCCCACTAGATGGCGAGATCTGGCGCCAACCTACCGCCGACTAGCGGGGTTTTCCCCTCAACCAGGTATCTCCCACCAGCGGGGCAGCGCCCCAGCCGGGACAAGTTGTAAGCTCCCGACCGGTCTCCCGACATGTGTGGTAGTGTAGTACATGTTAGTGTAAGTGTGTGTGTAAGAGGAGAAAATAGGACAAGGAAGAGGAAGGAAAGATCGCGCGCGGTCTGTGGACCGTTTGTTAGGGTACTGCTCCGGCATTCGCCTGGTGTTGATTGGAGAAACTACGGAAAACTACCGATCAGAGCAGCCGGCAGCTAGAATTCTCCTCCAGACAGCGACTGAATTCGACCTAGCTGACAAGCTGGTGTCGAAAATCCTGCCGCCGTCGGGGATCGAACCTAGGACCTCCCAGTCAGAGGGACTGCAGTGACATCAGGTTGATGCACTGAGCCATGTTAAACTGAACATATTGACTGTAACAAAAGCTGAATAAGAACGTCTTATGTTGTGTGTGTCAAAGAGGGAAATTACAATGGACAAAAGTATTCAAATATTTAGCACTTAGTGTTTTGTAATAGCTCATTTCCTCGCTACAACTCTTCAGTCACTTTCATACGAAGAATACAGCCTTTTTTGTGACTCGGAACTGATATTCTCCCATTATTCTTTTAATATCTCATGGACATTTTTTAACCTGATGATATATCAACAAGTTTGTTTAGTCTCCTTTTAAGCTCATTAAAGATATTTTGATGGAATTCGGCTTCGGCGACTGTAGTGGGGTAATGAGGTGATAAGTGTGAAAAACCTACTGCTTGACAATTTGCATCGAAAAATTTGGATCATTGTCTGCTGAAATAAAAATCACGTTTTAGATTTAACTTTGCTGCACTGCTTTTCGGATTTATTTCAATATATCAACACACATCTGTCCGTGATATCACCAATTAAATTCGAGCGCCTTGACACACATAGAGGACATCCATTCCCTCACACTCACACTGCCACCTCTGTGTTTGATAGCTGTTACCTAATAAGTTTTCAGGCTACGATTATGTTCTCAGTTTGCGCCTAAATAAACTGCGGTCACCTGGGTAAGTCAACTTTGGAGTCTTTACTCCACAGAATATTGCCCCAAATTTTCACCTTTTGAATTCAAGTTTTATTACAGTATATGGAGGAAATTAATAAGAATAATCCAGTGAGATAATACATTAAACCGAATTAGAATACAACCTAAATAAACAACAACAGTGGCATTAATTCAATATTTTTATTAAACGTTACATATGTTCTACCTCTATATTAGTTTTTACTTTCCCGTATACGTACGTATATACGGAGTAATATACATAGTATAGGGAAAGTTATGCAATGCTGCGCGAAAAAATGGCCAATTTTCGCCAGAAAAAAATTCGTTGCCGGGTCGTGATAACGAACTAGTGGTGCTACAGAATGGCACAGACTTTCCCGTATTAGTTTTCTATTTCCTTTGGTCTCGGCTAACTACAGACTTGACATATTCTCTTGTCGGCTGCCATCTATCGCCGCCCACAGTATATTTTTTTACATTTTATTAATTTTTCGATTTCTTAATAGTAGAACTGAAATATTTAAAGAATATTAAAGAACAGTAAATCCTCGTTCTAAATGGCAATTTTCTTTGAAAAATTTGAATAAGTTTTTAAAACAATGGCGTTTAAGCGCTCCCCGTAAATTCGAAATTTGAAGCTCTTTTCACACAAAAATATTGAGTTTTCGAAATACTTCATTAGAAGTCATTTTAAGTACTTTTACACATCATTCATTGTCAAATTTCACGAACATTTCTCAAATACACTTTTTTGTTGTTTCACTTTCGGCATTTTAAATTGAACTCACAGAAAAAGTTAACCACAACACTAAAATGTATTATGACTGTGACACACGCATACATCTAATATTCTTTCTAAATTTCAGTGATAACTTTTTTATCGTGTCAATTTTTCTGAATAGAAACAAAAACACACACTGTTTAATAACAACATTGTCATTGTAACCAATTCAGTTTAAAAATCACTGTCCCTTTTTGATCGAATACAACAGGTGGAAAATAACACATTTGCGGGAATATTTACAATAATTCGAAAAAAATGTTATAAAACAAAATATTTAGAAAACTTTTCACTTGACGCCATGGTTTACTTTTCGTTTCGGTGCAATAGATAGTTTTCATTTTCTGTGTGATTGAAAAACACCATTTTTTAGCATTATTTTGATTTTGGGCCCCCAATAACTTGGCCGAAATCAAGCTTTTGGAATATGGGAGAGAATTGAACTTTTTTCCTTTATTGAGCATTTCGGCGAAATATTTTCAAGTTTTTGAGAAAATTTGGTTCGAACATTTCAGAAAATTTGCCAATTTTGTTCCTTTATTATAAACCACTTATGGACATTTCAAAAACCATCATTAGAGATACTTTGAAGCTAATGTGTAAAGAAACGCACTCAACAATAAAATATATCTATAATGTAAATTTTGACGTCGTGAGAGACAAGTCATTTTTGTATTTAAAAAAAACAACGTATAGAGCAATATGCCGTTATTGTCATCTGATAGAGTATATTTAGTATTATCCCTGCCAAAAGTTTAAAGAAAGAATTTTGAGCCGTTTTTGAGAAAATCTAATCTTGTAGTTTTTTTAAAATCGCACATATTGCACGCAATGTCACGCGAGAACTACTAAAATTTTCGAAAAAATGTACATGACCTTAAAGGAAGAACTCACTATGAAGAACAAATTGTATTTGAAGAAAAATCTCTATCTTTAATTTTGTAGTTGTCGGAAGAAGCCGAAAAAAATTCAAACTTTTCAAATTTTCGAAAATCCAGAGTTAAAGTAAATGTAAAGTACCCCCCTCCCATTTAAAATATCGGTTTCAAATTCAAGGGCCGCGATACCAACCAGATCGAGTGGGGAATATCAATTTTGGATAAAATCGGCTGAATGGTTCAGCCGCTAACGTTGTTCACAGGTGGACAGATGGACGGGATGACAGACGTTGTGCCATCATACGATTCTGTGGTATTAAAGATCCACATAACATGGATTCTGGCTATACCGCGAGTTAGAGGATTTTTTTTTTCTAAATTTAGCATTTGGATTTATCCACTTTTTCGTTTTCAGGGCCGGTAATAAGAGTTTTTCTCCCAGAAATTCGCCGTTTTTTGTGTAGCTTTACATAACTTTCTCTCTACTTTGTAGCGAGAAAATTAAAAGAGGTGTGACCGCATTTCATTGAAATATAAAATTCGTTCATTTAATGACTCCAAAAGCATATTTGCAACTGAAATGTAAAAGCTGATATCACTAGCTGAATTTTCTTCCATGATTTCTTTGCATGTGGGAAAATAAATTAGATTGTGTTTTTGAGGATGGATTTGAAAATTTTCAGTCGACTTACAAATCCGTCTAAATGCCCAACTAATTCAGTTGGTTTCATTTTGATCCTGTAACTTGAAGTTCAGCTCATTCACGTGTTGAGTTACGAATGTCACAAAAGTAAGTTACATAAAATGAGAATCAAGGAGCGTTTCTTTCTTTTCCAACTAACTAGGTGTTTCGTCATGTAGATTGAGAAATTCAGTTACTTCTTTTCTCAAAGAAAGGAATCATTTCAAGCAGTTTCTTTTGCTTATCCAGCGTTCTTCCGTTAATAGTGTTAAGCCACAATACTCTGGCTTCACTTCTACATATTTGACTACAGATAAGACGATGTGTCTTAAAATTTATACATTGCTTGGTCTCCTAAACGGATTTACGAAAAAAAAATTCGTATTTCTTGGAAGAATAAAATATTAACCTAATATTTTTTAATCTTTTGCGGCCCACGAAAAAGGAGGTCGCTTGTCGCAAACGGCCTACTGCCTGCCAGTTGGCCATCTCTGTCCTAGAGTATTTAGAGGCAGCGAAGATGATCACATTTTACCAATGAACATTAGTCAGAAATTTTACACATGAAAGTTACACATACGACATTTGACACTGATAGTTAGACCACAGTATTCGTATTTCTACACTAGCGCAGCTCATTCCGTTTTTTGGCTAGTTAGGGATGCGCGCGCATACAATTAGCGATCCTAAAACTACGGATAGCTGCTTCTGAAGTATACGGATTTGTTTGTGAAATTGCGTTGATTAAGAGCTGGTTAAAAACTTAAAACATAATACGTATTATTTCTTGACCTCGTGGTTTTGTATTTCTAGGATATCAAGGGTAAGTCATTAATTGTATCGGATTGCATGTATGGGAAGATATTTGATATGCACCTACTGAATTCTTATACTTTTCGAGTCAATATAGAATACATTTTCGAGAATACATTAATAACAATGGGTGTGCCGAAAGGAGCGCACCGTTCTGCAATTAAAACCACCAACAATGAAGGAAAGAACCCTAAGTTATATTTTTTACTTGTCCAATAGACCTGGAAATGAAAGGGAGAAATTTGTTATTACCTCTAACAGAAATTTATTCATCTCCTAGATACCCTTATTTACTTATTAGATTACTTATATTTCTAGATATTTTCATGAAAAGTATAGAAAAACTTGTTTTTTTCATGATTCCTCTATTCACTTTCAATGGGCAACATTAATTAAATATATACAGTGGCGTAGCCTGAGTTTTGGCTTAGGGTATGCAACTCGAGAAATGAGAAAATAATTTAAAACTTTAATTATAATTTAAATATTTCTCATTCACCAATACCATTTCTGTCACTTTGATCAATTAGAGCACACAAATAATTTGTATATTTAAAATAAAAACTGATCCAGTAAAAGTAATAATGCCTCACTTACTTCATATAGTTTACTGGTTGAAAGTTAGAAAAAGTTGACTTATGTTCACGACCTAGCAAAATATGAATGAGTGTCCTCATACTTTAATAAAAAGAGCACTATCAACCCAATGATTTTCAAAATTGTCCAATTCATATCATTTTGAACTCAATGGAATTGGCATAATTTATAAAATGGAAAACAATGATCTATAATAAAAATATAATAGGAAAGAGAAAATCAATTTACAGACACGTAATGAAAAGCAGTTGACTGTTGTCCTTTTTGCTGCTTACATTAAGAGTGTCATCCAGTAAGGCGGAGACAAACGAGGCTTTAGCAATTTTATTTTTAATTTCATGGAACATTACCGTGCTTACACTTGAAATCCAATGAATCTGAATTTCTGGTGAAATTGCACGAAACACTGGAATTTTCATATCATTCTTGTCAGTTTTATCATATTTCATTATTTCACTTATATATTACATGAAATTTTCTCTATTTGATGATCCCCTATTTTTATTATGGCTAGAAAATACAAGCCCTTAACTTCCAAAAAAGCATACAACTCGAACGAAGTGTGACAGAATTTCCCTATTTTCCCTTATACCACCGTTGTATTGCTCAACATAGCCCTGTGTTGGCTGTTTAAATAAAATTCTATCCTCATATTTTTTACAAATATTTTTACTGTTTCTCACATGCTATAATTTGTGCACAAAAAAAAAACAACTCCATATTAATTATGTAGGCACTTTGGATCGCGTGGTGCTCGCCATTCCAGGGCACAGATGTGAATTGCACAGTCACATACCCTTGTGCATTCAACCAGCACAATCCCTAACCTAACTTGGCTACAAATATATAGTTGCTAAATGCATTAAAATAAGGTAATAAAACTTAAATAAAGGGACAATGTTCATTAATTAACCTTGTTCTCTTACAAACACCGAAGAGAACAATGAAGTTTCGTAAAGTTTCGCTTTTTCGTAGGCACCACGGTAGGCACCACTGGATGTAACGGGTCACGGTGCATCTGATTCACAGCGCAGGCTAGGCGGCATTTCAGAATGATTTGTTCATCCTTGTGAAGAATCGAGTTCTCAATGGCGCAATGTTGGAAATATAATGAAATAGTTTTGTAGTAGAAAAAGAGAAAATAACAAATTATCAATTTACAATCATTTTAAAATAAAATAGCTGAATATTGTCAGGGTATGTAGCACAATCACCCACATCCATGGACGCTATGCCCCTGAATATATATAATTTTTACTTTCCCGTATACGTACGTATACACGGACTAGATATACGTAGTATAGGGAAAGTTATGTAATGCTGCGCGAAAAAATGGCCAATTTTCGGCGGAAAAAAATTCATTGCCGGGCCATGAAAACGAAAAAAGTGGATAAAACCAGTTGCTAAATTAAGAAAAAAAATTCCCCTAACACGTGGTGTAGCCAGAAACCCTGTTTTGTGGGTCCGTGATACCGAAAAAAACCTAATTGAAAGGAAAACGTCCGTCTGTCTGTCCTTCCGTCCGTCTGTGAACACTGCTAGCGCCTAAACCATACATACAATTTCTTCCAAAATGTGTATTCCCCCGGTCGATCTCGTTCTAGTCAAAGCTTTGAGATTTTGAAAAATATTCTGTAAAATATGGGGGTACTTTACATGAAGCCCCCCGAACATTTTCAAAATTTTCTCAAAAAGGGCTCCAAATTTTTTCTTTAAATTTCTTGTGAGACTAGAGTAAAATACACTTATTAAGGGGGCATAGGTCCGATTTTCACGGATAACTCTAAATTTTCGAAAATTGCAAATGTTAAACATTTTTTGGTGCGTCTTTCTGGAACTACAAAATTGAAGATACAGATTTTTCCTTCAGATAAAACTTTTTCTTCAAAGTGAGTTCTTTCTTTAAGGTCATGTACATTTTCTTGAAAATTTTAGTAGTTTTCGCGCAATATTGCGTGCAATATTAGCAATTTGAAAAATTACAAAAAGAAGATTTTCTCAGAAACGGCTCCAAATTTTTTCTTTAAACTTTTGGTGGGTATAGTGCCTAATAAATTTTATGAGATGACAAAAACGCCATATTGCTCTATTCTTTTGTTTTTTCAAAAATTGGAAAATGTATTTTTTTGCTTGTCTTTCATGTTGTTAATATTTACATTATCGGCGATTTTTTCACATTATTATATTTAGGCTTACATGTGCTAAATGTCATGTAAAGTTTCTCGAAAACAACCATTTTCTGTGAAAAGTAGCTCAAATTTTGACATTTTCAGAAACGCTCAAACGCCATTTTTCATATATGGCTCCAAATTATTTCTTCAAACTTTTGTAACTGATAGTGCTAATTACACTCTTTAATATGACGTACAGTTTATTTTGAGTTCTTTTGTTTTTTAAAAAATTATATGAATGTAATTTATTTTGAAAGATCGCTCACATCTTTAATATGCACATTACCAGCAATTTGTAAAGATTATTATATTTGTGAGTGTAAGTGCTTCAAATAAAGTATTTGGAAAACTCAAAACTTTTCTGTGAAAATGAGTTTCAAATTTCGCATTTTTAGTAGCGCTAACACGCAATTTTCTTTAAAACAGCACATAATTTTTTAAAGAAAATTGCCATTTAGAACTAGGTTTTTGTGTTCTTTAATATTCTAAAATTAATATATCCGTTCTACCAATAGGAACCGAAAAATTAAGAAAATGATAAAAAAATGTACTTTTGGCGGTGATAGATGGCAGCTGGGGGTGGCAATTCCAAATAGCTAGCGGAGACCCAAAGAAATAGAAAACTAATACGGGAAAGTTTGTGCCATTCTGTAGCACCCTCTACTTACTTTCCCGTATACGTACGTATATACGAAGTAATACACGTAGTATAGGGAAAGTTATGTAATGCTGCGGAAAATCGATTTCGAGATTTCAACGGAAATACACGTTTTGGGGTCTCCCGAAAAAGTGGGTCTTTTCAAATCGTCCGTCCGTCTGTCCGTCTGTCTGACCTGTCAACAACACACTAGCGCGTAAACCATACGTGAGATTTCTTCCAAAATGGATATTCCCTGGTCGATCTGCGTCCACTCATGGCGTCTCGATTTTGAAAACCTTTCTTCACAATTTGAGGGTACTTTGCATGAAGCTCCCCGGACATTTTCAAATTTTCTCAAAAATGGCTCCAAATTTGTTCTTTAAATTTCTTGTAAAAACAAAGTAAATACACTTATTAAGGTGGCATAGGTCTCATTTTCACGGTTAACTCTGAATTTCCGAAAATTGCCAAAGTTTGAAATTTTTTCGGCCGTCTTCCTAAAACTACAAAATTAAAGATAGAGATTTTTTCCTTCAAATAAAATTTGTTGTCCTAAGTGAGTTCTTCCATTAAGGTCATGTATATTTTTTTGAAAATTTTAGTATTTTTTGCGCAATATTGCACGCTATATTTGAAATTTGAAAACAATTTCAAAAAGCAGGTTTTCTCAAAAACGGCTTCAAATTTTTTCTTTAAACTTTTTGTAGGGATAGTGTTAAATGTTCTCTATGAGATGAAATTAACGCCATATTCCTCTATTCTTTGGTTTAACTATTTTTTTAATATTCGTAAAATAATAGTTTTGTTATACTATTGGGAAACCGAAAAAGTTAATAAAATGTCAAAAAAATTAAGCGAGAAATAAAAAAGCACCCAATTAACACAATTCGACTGCTTTTTTATTTCTCGCTTAATTTTTCTGTCTGAGCACGTATATTAATTTATTTTGTAAATAATAAACAATTTATATGTTTCTGGAGTGTTTCTATGCTTCTATAATGCAAACTTTTGCCTATAAATCAATTTTTCAAACCAACTTTTGAGTGCTTATTGCTTCTCAACCGTTCGGAATGTCCACGTAGTTTATTAGACAAAATATTCTTAGAATTGTCTTAAGAGCTTATTTTCGAAGTTTCGACGTTTCCTCTACGGACACCCTGTGTAATAAGACTCTTCACTAACCTAGCCTGTCAAATTTGGGGAAGTGCGGCAAACAGCAATTTAATTAAACTACAAATAATTCAAAACAAGCATTTACGCTGAGCAGTAAATGCACCTTGGTTTATCTGCAATGAGGAAATTCAAAAAGAACTCTCTGTATGCCCAATAAAACAATGGATAGACACTCCACAGACTCTCCACACGATTGTACACAAACCTATCAAAATTTCAATTAGGTACATCTTCATACCCATATCCAAGAATCAAAAGTCGGGATTCCAAATTATTTCTGTTTTGTTGGATTCACCTCCGTCCCGAATAACAGAATAACTAATAAAATATCGAAAATATGGCACTACATGGCGCTGAAGAATAAAAAAACTAGATATTCATGTAAACGCAGCCCGCTACACAGTTCAAATCTATTTCGTTAAATAAATCCTAGACGAAGCGTTCTAGCGGCCTTAAAAACTAAAATTGTGAGGCCCAAGATACATTTCACATACCGTATTCTACAGGATGAGATCTTTTTGAACATTCTTTCACATTTTTGCTGGTCCGGCGCTTCTCAATATTACCTCACGTACTCAAAGGCGTGCAGAATCTAAGTAAATAAAACAAAGTCGGTTAATTAAACCATTTATAACTCAAGAACGAGTGGACCAATTTTAATTATCTCCGATTTATTGGATTCATCTCCGCTTCGAATATCAAAATAACTATTAAAATACCGGAAAATTTCACGAAAAATAATTATACTGAAAATTAATCTAATGTATAAAAATCAATGTTTGTTGGTTCGTGCTTAATGCGCTGCCGTACCAGGCATCCAATTGCGATAAAAATGTGTCAACTTATTGCTTGCACTTGCCGGAAGAACATAGGCATAGTACAATTATTGTAACTTCACTAGATGGCGCTAGAGCACATGATGGCGCTTCAGTTAACTGCAATTCCCAATTCATGTGAGCTTCATTGTTGCTGGGTGTTGCCATTTGCCGTGGGGCGAGGTCGAGGAGTACACGAGGAGCAGGCCGCGCATGTTGATGAGAGGAAAGGGAAAAAGAGACAGGGACAAAGAAGGAAAAGAGAAGAAAAAAGAGAGGGAAAATGAGACGAAAAAATAGAAAGAGAAAATAGGGATACGGAGAGATGGAGAAATAGAGAGAGGGGGAACTGAGAGAGAGGGAAAACAGAGAGTGGGAAAAGAGTCAAAGAGTGGGGTAAAAGAGACACAGGGGAAGAAGAGACACAGAGGGAAGGAAGACACAGAGGGGAAGAAGAGACACGGAGGGCAAAAGAGACACAGAGGGGGAAAAGAGACACAGGTGGAAAAAGAGAGATAGATGGAAGAGAGAGAGAGAGAGAGTGGGGAAAATGAGAGAGGAGGAAAAAGAGAGAGCAGGAGGGAGAGAGGAGGAAAAAGAAAGAGGGGAAAAGAGAGTGGAGAAAGAAAGAGAGGTGGGAAAGGAATATTACCTCAATTATTTGTTCTGCGGCAGCAACGCGCCGGGTACCAGCTAGTAAATATTAATTTTAAGTTAAAAAAATGTGTGAAAAAAGCAAAGTGTTACTATATTTATATTATTTTATATGATTCAAAAGCTTGAAAGGCCTAACCGACCGAACCACTAAATTAATTATAAATAAAAAAATACCTAGTGTATATTGGCCTCCAATCTCGCCATCCATCGAGTGTAGATCACCGCCACTTCCAGCGATAAAACATGCACTGCACTTACGGGTCTAATGACATTAGCAGTTGTTGCCCCCGGAAACACTAATCAATCAATCTCTATATAGGGCAACATCCAAGGTACAAGCTGCGAGTTCTGTTCATCAAATAACATATTACTACTCGGGGATCTTAACGCTAAGCACATCATGAGGATGAAAAGCCAACCATCGAGATGACAAAATGCTTGTATACACCTCGTCAATCATTCATCCCTCACTAGTCCGGCACCTACCTACCATGATAGAACGAGGAACTCTGAAATACTTGACATCGGCAGTACGAACTCAAACAAAAATTTCCCAACTAACACTATGAACTTTGAATCTTTGTTACCTAAAACAAAAATTTTAAATAACCCACTGGAAATAAGCCAATTTAATTCAGTACTTAACTGATTGAATTAATAAAACAATACTTAATGCGTAAATAGCTCCACTCGACTACAAACCCAACCCAAAATATTCGAGAACGCAATCCTAACGTAGCTAGTACGAGTATATGAATTATATGTGGGTTTCTTGATACTGACGTGTGAGCTGTTGATACTGACACCTGATGAATGTGGTTTCCAGGTCGTGTGTTGTAATTATACTGTAAATATCATTATTGCATAAAAATATGTTCCCAGCGTTAAGTATGTCAGTTTTGACCAACCCTACCGATTTCTAAATAACTAGACAAATCAATAGAAAGATTCCAAGATCAATGAAGAGTCTTGCAGTAATCATGTTCACTGCATTTGCTTATTATTCGAATAATTTGTTTCTGCAATCTAAAAGTGTGGGATGGGATGCGCTTCCACAGAACATTACGCCGTGTCTCAATCAGGAATACAGGCTCGGCTTTGGAAATAGCAACAGCCCTCGGACGGGGCCGCGTCCCCCTCCTCCGCCTGGGGTCTCCTAACGGCTGACGGCGACATTTCAACACTTAATATTTTTATCATAACTCTTTTTACTTTTGTCAAAAGCCGTTCAAAATTGGACTAATTGAGTTTTTGATTACTCACTGTCTGCTGACGAAGTTTCATAAAAATTCGAGTGTATGACATGATGAGTATTGCGAGACGGTAGTATCTTGAAAGAAGCGTGTAACCTCAACCGACGGTGTCTGAGACAGATCAGTACCAATTTTCTATTATTCTTTACGGACTTTCTACTTCGTTTTTAGTGTGTCAAAGTAACAAAAGCATAAAAGCAAATTTAGCATTGCAGATTCACAACCTTAAAGTTGAAATGGGAAATGTTAGATCATGGGATTTGGTCGGAGTGAATTAAGTTATTATATTAGTTTGCTGACGTTTCGGAATAATTTCATCCTCAGCGCTGGTGGTAAAATATAACTAGTGGTGATACAGAATAGCACAAACTTTCCCGTATTACTTTTAAATTTCCTTTAATAATAATAATAATAATAATAATAATAATAATAATAATAATAAAATTATCTTTATTAGTGGCGAGGCTCAGGCCATTTGGCCTGCTCTTCCGCCTAACCACATTAAATATATACATTATTTCATAAACTATGAAGATCTAGGGGGACAGGATACTTTTACTTCTGGGAGAGAAAAGTAGGAACCATCCCGGCATACGCCTTAAGCGATTTAGTAAACCCAGAAAACCTCAATCAGGATGGCGGCTGAAGGCCGAGGACATTGACAAAAGTAGTAAATCTAAGTTTTCTTAATACATTAATTAGAAAAATAATAAATTACAATATCAATTAATTTGAAGAAAAATAATCAATGGTAATACCAAAAATGGCAAAATTAAGTAACAAAACTTAAACAATAAGAATAAATATTGTGTAATGTTAAGTAGTTAGAATATTTTCAATTTCTATATCAGTTACAATTAAATAAATGTTATTTTTTAAGATGTCCAGCGAAAAGAAAATTTAAAGTTTACAGATATCACAGACAAAAGAAATTTAATTTTAAGACAAATAGATAGTTGCATCACACATTTTATGATGATTAAAAATAAAAATAACCGTCGATTTCTTGGGAATGAGAGTTCAGTTAAGTTCAAAAACCGTTAAGTACAAATTAAATTATAGAGCGTGTTTTTGAAGGAGGTCTTTAAAGGCTTAGTGATTTCCCGCAAATCAATATAAATTTTGTTTAGATACTAAACAATTTCTTATCTTGTGTGCACATATTTAATATGGTTAGTTATTAATATTGTTCTGATTCTTTGTCATTTACTATTTCCAGAAAAAGCGGACTTGAGCACTCTTTACCAAGAAATCGACAAAAATATAGAGGAGACAGCAAAAGTGAAATTAATTACTAATACAACTAAATAATACTAGTTAAAAATAGCTTTCATCAATAATTTGAAATAATATTATACTACAATCAGTACTTAGTAAGTTTGAGTTTTGTAAATTGTATGGCAAAAATATTAGAGGCTAAGCTTACATGCCTTGGAAAATAATAGAGCTTTTAATTGCTTCTTAAAAGAATTTATTTATTTATTTGTCAAAAACAGTAAAACTGTATGTGACGTGTGGGGAAAGAAATTTATCTGCGCACATTTTCTTGAGGGCCAGAATTAAAAAAAAAAACAACGAAAAAATGAATTTAGAAGATAATTATTTTAGAAAAATAAAAATATTTGAAAAATGTTTTTTTCCCGAGTTATAGAAAATCAATTCCAACTGTAAATGAACTACAAGCAAAAGAAGTGCTCAACAAAACGTGCGCACAGTGAAGCTACATTTACGTCCAGAAGCAAAACAAGGGGCCATCTCAGCATTTGCTCAATGGATCAGGGAAACTGGACAAAAACCTGATCAAGATGGGGGTCATTGACCCGGAAGCTGAAGTACATTACTTGTTACAGGCGTATTAAATATTTTTTTTTAAATGTATACAATGCAAACGTAAACTAATTCATTATGTATCTTTGTTTTGTTACATTAAACATTATTTTTCTTTTTCACGATCAGTATAGTCTCTAATTGTATAGAAACAGTTTTGCAGCAGAAAAGATTTTACTTTAAACTTAAATTTGTGTACCGTCTTTAATTGTTTTATGTCATCTGGCAATGCGAATTGACAGAAGGACTGTGTTTAATGTTCTTTGGGAGGCAGTTCCAAGCTATCGTTACGCCTACGGTAAATGACTTGTTATAATAATTAGAATTATGTTTTGGTATTTGTTATAATAATGATTTATTGAGTCTAGCGGATATAAGAGGTCTGAACCTACTTGTTATATGCGGTAGATGTTTTGTTTTTAGTAATTTGAATAGAAGAGATAGACAATGAAGCATCCGCCTGTCGCTTAGCCGCAATATTTGATTACATTCAAACATGTTCGATATGTGATCGTATTTTTTTTAGATTGTAAATAAAACGAATATATGCATTTTGAGCTCTTTGTAACCGTGTGGCAAGTGCTAAGTTTAAATCGTTATACACAACGTCGCAATAGTCGAAGTGCGGAAGGACGAGGGATTTTATTGCAATTTTTTTAATATTGACCGGTAAAAACTTTCCAACAATCCTAAGAGAACCAATTCGTGAATAGACTAACTTTGTAACTTTATTTACATGAGAATCCCAGTTGAGGTTTTTGTTAAGAATTACTCCTAAGTTTTTGACTTCGGAACAATATGGTACAATGATTTTATCTAGAATAACATTTTCTATACGAAGATTATCAACTCGTGATTGAACTTTTTGGAACAAATTAACATGGTCTGTGATTTAGTAGGATTCAAGGAAAGGCCGTTTAATTTTGTCCAATTCAGCAGGGTTTCAAAGTCCTTATTGGTTCTATCTACTAATTGTTTCAGTGCAGAGGATCTTCCACTAATATAAATTTGTAGATCGTCAGCATACATATGATGTTTACAGAAACTAATGGAATTTGGCAAATCATTTACGTATATTAGGAAAAACAATGGCCCGAGAATGGATCCCTGGGGGACACCCTTTGTCATTGTTTCTATCACTGAGTAATCCTCCCCGACACTAATAAATTGCTGACGGTTCCTAAGGTATTCTTCTATCCACCGCGTTGATGCTAATGAAAAGTTTAAGTTCCTGCATTTTGTGAGTAGGAGGTCATGGTCAGCAGAATCAAAGGCTTTGCTGAAATCTAATAGCGTTAATACAGTTATTTCCCCATCATCCAGGGCTTTCCTCAGATCTTCGGTAACTTCAAGTAATGCGGTTTGTGTACTTCTACCTGGCCTGAAACCGGACTGGTACGGATTTAATAATCCATACTCTGCTAAATATGAGTAGATTTACCTATGAACAACTTTTTCGAGGATTTTTGGTAGTGTCGGCAAAATACTTATAGGCCGGAAATCGTTGGAAGACGAAGGGCTTTGGGACTTCGGAAGAGGATGAACTTTGGCTAATCTCCATGTCTTTGGGAAACAAGACGTAGTTAGTGAATAATTAATAATGTGAGTAATAACGGGAAGAGCTACATCTGCAATAAGCTTCCACTGTCTAGCATTAATTCCGTCAGAACAGTTTGCATTTGATTTTAAACTCCCTAAAACATTATGAACCTCTCTATTGTCAACACATTTAAAGTACAGTTGATCTCTGAGGTCATCTATACTGATGCTCGAATACTCTGATAAAGCGTTTGATTTCAGCACTGGATCAAATGAAGGAGCCGCATTTAAGAAATGCTTATTCAATTCGTTCAATGGTATATCTACGATTGGAGTTGTTGATCTACCCTTGCCCACACCAATATTTCTAAGACTGTTCCAGATTTGTTTAGAATCAGTTTGTGCTTTAAACAATGTGTTGTAGTATCGCATTTTAGCATTTCGTATTTTTTGGTTAACTGTATTACGCAATTTTGTATATTCAAGTTTGAGAATGGCCGTTTTTTCTCGTCGGTATAGTTTCTGAACTAGGTCGCGATGCTTCATGCAAGGCCGAATTTCATCATTCAACCATGGTGCTGCCGGACGCGTAACTCTGGATGTTTTTAGCGGAGCATGTTTACCGAATAAATCCCTTACAATATTATTTAACACATTAACTTTGTCGTCAACAGACGTCTGTTGATACACTAATTGCCACGGCGCACGGATGCTGTCGGAAAGAAAATTAACTGCATTGAAATGTTTGAAGTCACGGTACGAAATAATTTTTGGCTTGTACTTAGGGCAGTTCATTGAATATGACAGGTACAACAAATCATGTCTGGATATTCCAGGAACCGGAATATGCCACCTTCCTTTGGTATCGGCTAGCTATTCGGACTTGTCACATAATCTTGCCAACTGACGTCTATCACCGCCCAAAGTATATTTTTTAACATTTTCTTAATTTTTCAGTTGCCTAATAGTAAAACGGAAATATTATTTTAAGAATGTTACAGAACAGTAAAACCTCGTCCTAATGGCAATTTTCTTTGAAAAATTGAGTCGTTTTTAAGTAAATGGCGTTCAAGCGCTACTGTAAATTCGACATTTTAAGCTCTTTTCAACATACAAGTTTTGAGTTTTCGAAAAACATCATTAGAACTCATTTTAAAGCACTTACACTAACAAATGCAATAGTGTTTACAAATTGCTGCAAATGTGCGTATTAACGGTGTGAGAGGTCTTTCAAAACAATTACATTTTTGTAATGTTTGAAAAAACAAAAATTACCCCAACTTAACGACATATTAAATAGTGCAATTAGCACTATTCTGTCAAAACGTTTGAAGAAAAAATTTGGAGTCATTTATAAGAAAATGGCGTTTGTGCATTTCTGAAAATGCACAATTTTGAGCTAGTTTTCACAGACAACAATTGCGTCGTCGAGAAACTTTACTTGACATTATTTAAAGCAATATAATAATGTGAACAAATCGCCGCTAATGTAAATATTAACGACGCGTGAGACAAATCAAAAAATTACATTTTTTGTAATTTTTGAAAAAATAAAAGAATAAAGCAATATGACGTTAATGTCATCTCATTGAGCACATTTATCACTATCCCTACAAAAAGTTCAAAGAAAAAATTTGGAGTGGTTTTTGAGAAAACCTGATATTTGTAATTTTTTAAAATTTCAAATATTGCGTGCAAATTTGCGAAAAAACTACTAAGATTTTCAAAAAAAGTACAAGATCTTAATGAAAGAACTCAATTTTTACAACAAATTTTATTTGAAGGAAAAACCTCTATCTTCAATTTTGTAGTTCTAGGAAGACGCAGAAAAAATTTCAAACTTTGGCAACTTTCGAAAATTCAGGACTAACCGTGAAAACGGGACCCATGCCACCTTTATAAGTGTATTTTACTCTATTCTTACAAGAAATTTAAAGAAAAGAATTGGAGCCGTTTTTGTGAAAATTTTGCAAATGTCCCGGGGTCCTTCATGTAATGTACCCCCAAATTTTGAAGAAAGTTCTTCAAAATCGCGGCGGCTTGAGTGGACGCCGAGCGACTGGGGAATATCCATTTTGGAATAAATCGCACGTATACTTGAGGCGCTAGTGTTGTTGCCAAATGACAAATTCAAATTTTGAAACGAGCACTTTCCTTGTTATCGACGATGTTAGAAAACTTGCAATGTATCACATTGCCGACCTATAAAACGGGAAATCTATGCTAAAATTGTGAGTCAGAAAGGAACATTTTACCTCGTAGTTGATGTGACAATACCAGTAAATAAATAAAAGAAACTTTACCACGGTCAATTCTCTTTGAAAAATAAATGGTTTCTGATCTCATGAATGCGAGAGCTCTGTAGTAAAAAATATTAACTGTATCAGTTGCACGTTGCCACAAAAAGCTGTAAATGTAGCATTCGTGCCTCGCGATTCCTAACTAGTTACAAATGTTATGAAATGCGGTCAGTTGTTTTTGTGGACACAGCGACCTTGCAAGGCCCCCCGCTAATGTTAGAGCAATGACCGCAATATATTGGGGTAAACGTCCTGTGAAAGATGTACAGGTGTCGAGATTTATCCTCGCCAAATTGAAACCACCAAATATTTTTAAATTCTACCAGTTATACTAGGAGTACCTACTCAATTTTTGATCCAAGCAAACTCCCATATCCCAAGACACATCTGATAACTGTGTCAGAAAAGTACCACTGGGATGATGTTTTTTGGTTAAAACCTGAAAAGCTTTTTTTCGTTTTCACTGATATATTTTTGTATAAGAAGGAAATAAGTAACCATACGACTGTTGCCAATAGTATATACCGATTACAAATTATTTTCGATCTATTATGTACTAGTGAATAAGTTTGATATCCTGAACGATGTAATGTTATATTTTGCTCAATTCATTACATAAGCAAATTATGTATTTAGAATGTTTCAGTGAAAGAAAGTCTACTTCAATGGAATTCGATTTAGAATTATTATTGGACTTTATTGACTTTTTAAACAAAGTACGTTTTTCTGGGGTCCAACTGAGAGACTACATATGTGGTTTGTGCAAATCACATTGAAATCGAATGCGGACGGACGTGCAGATTTTTACAGAGATGATAGATTACTCCGACAATGAACAATTCCAAAGTTAACCGGATTTCCCCTCGGAAAAATTCGGCTCTCGGTCCACACTCACGCTACAAAACGTAATACGGACATTACAGAGAACTCCATCATCTCCTTTTACGTAACATCAATTAAGACACAATAGGGGCAATGCCTCCAATTGCAATCTGTAAACATTAAGTTCTCTCTCGTGCTTTATGGGGACGTATACGAGGTAATGACACACTGTAATTCTCCGCAAGTGTTCCTGTACATACATTCACGTATTCCGTTGCACTCAAATACATCAACTATATGTGTTTATATCTTGCCTTCAAATTCGCCGGCATTAAATACTATCTGAAGGGGGACAATGCGACTTAATAAAGAATACGAATAGGTTACGGAAATTTTGTCAGTACTAGTGGTTTGCAGCACACTAATCAAAAACAGAAAATAAAATACTCTCGTGTAACCACTGCAGTAAATTATTTTCACGAACATTGTAATATTAGTAGTATTGTATATAGCTGTGGTGTCAAGGTCTTCTACTGGTGGCAGTGGCATGGGTCGTGGCACCGTAGCATGCCACGAGCTACTCTGCGCAACTAGCGTCGGGAATGGTAACTATTAGTAACCCCACCTTTTTTCAATAGGGATGGCGTTGTCTGGTGGCGGGGTGACGAACTACATGAAGGGGCGATTTCGTCGTGGCACTTGTGCATCGACGTGGCATCGACCTCGACAACAGTGGTATATAGGGATACGTAGTCCAACAGATCTTTACATGCCAAGAATATAAAAACAAACAAACTTGCTGCTCAATAATGCAACACGTGAATAGGAAATCTGTAATGTCGGCGGCCTCTTCCTTGCAGCCTTGCTGATGCATGATGTGAGCTGTGTCAAGCACTGACGCACTGACCATGAAAATTCAGTCGCTCAGCGCAGTACGAGTAGAAGCGGAATACCACAATAAAAAATATGTATTTTCAGTCAAATCGAAATTGATTGTTTTTGTGCTTTCTCCCGAGTTCCTGGGAATCTACAATCTTTGTTCCTGGGAACAAAACGAGTTTGTAGCTCGTGGCATGCTACGGTGCCACGCCACCACCCGTGACATCTTTCACATGGGCGGTGGCTGCCTTCTTTTCGTTCAACTTCTGTGCGCATAGGAAATTCTGGATAATTTACAAGCCATATAAAGACTTCATATATTGTGCAATTTCGTGTGTGAACGATTGTAATTATGTAATAAAGGAAAAGTTCTTGTTTGAAAACCCAAAATAGTCTTTTAAGTTCAGGCAAGTCTCCATGAAATCTAGATCGAGCTTCAGATTATTCTTTTTTTCATTTTATTGATGCGATTATCTTTTACTGCTTACTGCATTATATAAGTAGTCAAGGGTTTTCAATTTTTTAATAGTGGGAAATAAATTAATGAGAAGATTATTTTCAATTTTATTAATCTTTCTTTGCTAATGAAAACATATTTTCAAAATTATTTAGTTTGTTGTGCTGACACAAGTATCTTATATTCTTTGTTTAGTAATATGTTTAGTAAATCGTAAATAGTAAATAGTTTTCAAGCTATGTGTAATTTTCACTTGTTTCAATGAAATCGTGGCCACTAAAATAGAAATAAAGAAGATTTTATCGAGGTCGGTACCAAATTTTACTTTCTCGTATAGGTTAGTATATACGAAATAATGTATGTAGTATAAGAGAAAGACTAGAAAGTCTCTTGGCCCGACACGCACCTGTTTAGTTAAGAAACTTCACCCCCACACCGAGAACAATGATACAGTGATGAACCCAAAGGATACTATGTGTTACAAGTGTGTAATGGCACAGTGTCGAGATAGACCTACGCAATATTCGGGTAACGCGAAGGTGCTCTTCAATGGGGAAGTTCTCAGAGGAACGATAGGGACCCCAAGAGCTCTGGTTGGTGATTTAGGCACCGATAGATAGCAGGTGGGAGGAGGATAGGGCGAAACCACAAAGCAAACCCCGATTCAAGAGAACAGGAAACCAACGATGCGAGAAAGTCTGAGCCATTTTATCGCACCATTAGTTCATTGTGTTGCACGATAACACTATCTCAGCATCCGTACTTGGCGTTTTAAGAACAGATTAGGCGTTTAAATACTGTGCTGGATTCAGACTAACAATGTTATTTCTCTTAAAACAAGGTAAGAAAATAAGGTAATATTGTGTTTCAAGTTCACAATTATATAATTTTTAATTTATTGAAAGTAAATGCCCTATGGGATCATTCTGACATTTCAATGCGCAAGCAATCAAGCGGCCAACTGATATTTCTGCCAAAGCTTCGGAATCGTCTGTGGCCTCGCACCCAACTGGTTCATCCTCTTTACTCCAGGGCGCTGAGGGTTGGGGCGGGCCGTGTTGTGTGCTGTTTATAGGCTTTGCGTACGCGAGAATCCCGGGATATGCCCACCCTGTGACCTTTCACTTTTGTCAGCAGGATGAACACGTGCCTCGTTGACTAAGCCCGGCGGAGCAAAGTATCGGGGAAAGAGCTGTGTAAAGTTGGAGGTTTCTATTACAGTCGCCTATTGTTCTGGTGGTTGGTTTTGGAACTGAGATTATCTGCATTTTTAATCATTGGAAGCTCTCCCAGGAACGAGAAAACACGCTGTTATAGTGTGAAATCTATTACTGACTTTCTGGAAAGTAGTTAAATTGTTATTTAAGTCATAATGACTCAATATTTTTGTGAACTTGTATATACCATATACAGTTTTTCAAAATCCATTGAATTCAGAATCCATTGAATTTTAATTGAATTAAACGAGATAAATTTAATTAATTTTTTTAATTATGAGAAGCGATTTTTAACAAGGAGCATGGGAATTTAGTAGTTTTCTAACATTATTGGAGCAACAAAAAAGAGCTAACTACGAAACATTCCGCATAGTTGTCAAGACATGTGCTCCTATATTCTATACGGCTCCTATATTTTTATCATAAATGGCGATAGACATCTGGGATTGGTTTAATTTGAAATATATCCTTGTTAGCATTGGTTAATTACATGGACAGACATGAGTGATATAGTTAAAAAAACGGTTTTTTTGATGTCTTAACAAGAAATCAATTTTAAAACAGGTGAAAACCATCTAATTTACTCAACACCACAGCCAACGTAATAATATCAATAACAGTATCTTTCACGTGGAACTCAGTCCCAAATGAACAAAATGATAAAATAAATGACAAAAATAAATAAATATATAAATAAAAATGTCAAATTTTAAAAATAACTATGAAACTATAAAACGTGTTTTCTTTTGGTCTTATTATAGTAAAAACATTAAATTTTAATATCTTAAGATTAATAGAATGAACGTTTATATGCCATTATCTGTTCATTACGTCGTTTTCAAGACGTACAACATTTCTCGTTCTAGTTTATTACCATGGGCGTTTGTTTTGCAAGTTTCAATAGACAGAAGTCAACGTTTCATTGCGAGTTTTTTAAGTTCCAATATTAAGAAGTGTTTTAAGAACCACTGCACATGAGCGTTGCGTTGACGCGCGTCATAGGATAACACTATCTTCTGCGAAACGGCACACGAGCGCTTTGGCCGTCCATTTGGCATAAGAAACTGTGTTAATCTACGACGCTTATTGTGCGTCAAAGGCACATCAACGCAACGCTCGTGTGGCACAGGCCTAAATGTTAAGGTTAGGATGGATATACAAAGGTATCCAGCAATCGTCTTGCATTGTCTTTACAAAATATATTCAGTGATTACTGTTAGAAGTAACGCATTACGTTTTAAGATACGGTGGATAGCAGGATTTCGTCCTCAACTCAATTCATGTAGAGTTCTTGGTAAATATAAACATTTCAATTATATTTTTGAATAATTTTGATGTGTGTTTCAAGGTAAACATTGTTCCAAAACTTGCAAATCTGTCAATTTAAAAGTCTTTGAAATTCGCTACTAAAAACATGAAACATTATGTTGGAGTTTTCAATTGCCACTATCGGGCGTATTACGTAATCTGTTGGCCTGACACGAAACTGTTTAGCTGAGGAACTTGACCCCTACACCGAGAGGATTTGGAGGGGAAATGAGAGCGGAATGAGGGCAAGTGGTCCGTGCGGTCTCGCAAGCAGTTCCCCAAGAACTTGCACTTGGGGAAGGTGGTCTTCGCAGCGCCGAGACTGTTGCGGGGAGAGGGGTGGCAATGTGGGTAGAGGCGTTACTTTTCTGTTGTAACTTTTCTTCAGGTCTTTCTTTTGTGCGGTGTAATGGCTTGGGTTCAGTTCGTATTTGTTACGGCTAATGTGCAAGACTAGCTGTTTCGCGAGAAATATCAGTATTCAATCTTGGTCAAAACGAGCCACATTATCCTTCAAGCATTAGATCCAGATTCCCCAAAGATCTCTTTCGCTCACCCTGAATCATAAAATCATTTGCCCCCTTTTCCCACAAACACCCTCCTTCCACTTTTAGACAATAAATGCAAATCTTCCGTTAGTCAAGTTATTCAAATATGAAATTTTAATAACAATGAAGGGTTGCACCGAGACCCGCATTTGTCTTAGAATGGCCCCGTAAATTCATTCTAAGTAACATTGTACCTTTCAAAATCTTCGAAAGACGAAAGTCGAACGGGAAGAAAATAAATTAAAAAAAGAGAAATATCAGATAGTATGTGATAAACTGGAATCAGATTGCAGGTGGAAGTTTCTAAGTCTAAAAAGCAACAAGGCGTAGAGTTTCGAGTTCCTGAGTGACAATTTCTATTATACGATACCATCAAACCTCACTATATAGCTCAGTTTACGCTTCGCTTCATATTTCTGAGTAGAGGCTACTAGGCACCGACCTTCAACATTTTTATGAAACAACCTGAAGTGAGTGCAGTGCAGTATTTGCAACGCATTTCATGCCAAAGTATTACTCGGAAACGCACAAGACGCCTTACACTCGGATAATCGTATAATCGCATTTGCCAGCGTCAGGTGGCTCATTCCAAATGATCAAAATGATCGTGCTTCGTCATTCATACAGCTTTATCCAAATCGTGTCTGATAAGTGAATTAATCGGATAATTCACGAATTAGCCACATTTCACACTTAATCCGTAACATACATTGTGTAATGCAGTGCAGTGTAAAGAGCAGTCCTCTGTACATTGTTGAAACTGCCCGACAGTCGCTCGGTGTCCTATCCAGCGAGCACACAAGACCGAGAAGGGCCTTAAGGATAGATTCCAAAGAATAAGGACAACCGTGAGATTAAATCCAATTAAATAGTGATAACAAAAGTATAAGTTTTAGAAATTCGTTCCAAAAGCAAAGTTTTTAAAGAAGATAATCCGCCATTAGAATAGTTACTCAACAAATGCTACATTTTATATTGCAAATATCTTCAATATATTCTTCTTAATAATTTAATTAATTCTTTCCATGTAGTAGAATGCTTGTGCGAATTGTACCTCACATGGTGAGCCTTGGATTTTTTTTCCAAAATGTCGATGAAATTCGATTCATTTGCTGTCACTGGCAATGTATAATCTAACAACGACACAGCTCACAGACTTGCCTTGTTTACACGTCCGTCCCCGCCAGTAGCACCAAAAATACTCGTATGAGCTTCATTTTGTTTCCGGTCAGTTGCCACTCGATCCACGCAGTAGCTTTCGACCTATTGATGTTTCGTACTTCTCTAGTCATAGCCGAACTTGTTTGGATACTATGCTAGGACGTATTCTTTCTTTAATGTAGGGACCGACCATCTCAGCATAAATTTGAGTGAGAGGCCACATAGATACTACCGGAAAGAAAACTAAACCATCTATAACATTATTATTGGTTGCTTAATTTTTATAAATTTGTTTATTGATGAGTGCGAGGAGTCTTTCTTTAATTTTCATTCTTTAAATTTTAATCTAATTTTTCAAAACCCATACAGACAAAATGTGTTCCCTCACTTTAGCATAGTAATTAGAAATTCAAACATACCCGTTTTTGAGCTGAAAGGTTTGTCGGGGTGGCATTTCAAAAAGGAAAAATCAACATTGTTTTTTCAATCAACATTTGTATTTAGATTTCAAAAGTCAGAGGTAATCTATATTTCAATATCCTTTCCGTTGCATGACTGTACGCGTACGTATAACGAATGTATTTGTCAGTCGACGACAACGTATTTGCTGCTTCCAAATGACTTCATTGGACATCAGTCAACGGCGTCCAAAGCAGCCGTCACAGTCTCTCGGAAATGTATCGATTGGAGTCGCCGGTTTGTGGCTCTGGGTGACAGATGTTTAGTCGCGGAGATCGGGTGTAGCGCCGCTTTAACACACGATGGGTTAAATGGAAATTTGTCGGTGTTTTATATTTTTGATCTTTGATAACTCGCTTTTAGTTGACATCACTTTAATATAATTTATAGAATTTCTGTTGGCTATTATTTTTACCTGAATCGCGTTCACATTTTCAGCTCCTTTCCTTTCTCTTTCTTTTACAAATTTACTCATAATATTGCGAATATCTAGTTTTATTCACATTTGCCACAAAAAGAATCTGGATTGAAGATCTGTATATTTTTTTAGAAGCTTTGTATTGAGAAATTAGTTACTGCTTGTCTAGTCCTTCAAACCTATATTTCTTCAATGAAGAAAATCGTGATTTACCTTCACTGAGAGTCAATTCTGAAGTATTAGACGGCGCTGTGGCAACGTGCACAAGAAAATGAGAAAATAAACAAATAAATTTATTATTTAAAAATGAAATTGCGTGAGGAAAACTTTGTAAAGAAAATTATAATAACGAAGTTGTAACTTTGTATTATTAGAAAATGTAAAACGTACATTTCTTAATACATCCATCAACTTGGTGAATTCTACAAACAATAGATCTGACTCTTAGTGTTTATTCATGTAGTTAATGGATAAACTGCATAAATATCGTGTACAAAAACTTTACTTAAATTGTCATAATTCTGTTACGTTTATCGTCTTAATGCAACCCACTTGACGAACGGAAAGGCACACTTCACGGCCGAAGTCTCTTAAAGATTTTACATTCTGCCAATTGTTAAGAACAATCGAAACAAATGAGATGTATCTAAGGATGGCGGACGACTGTTCGTATTTCAAGAAAAGGCATTTCTTGTGTATATTATTTTTTCCTACAAGAAGATGGTATTATCCCTGCACGTTTTCTTGAGCTCTTGCTTCCCTAGTTGCGAGAGGAGTGGGGGGTCTCTTATATCAAGTTTGTAGTCCGGTTTCGATTCACAGTAGCTTCTATTATACGGGAGTGAACATTTCTAGTTATTAGAGTTTGTCTTCAACGCTCGTTGCTATCATTCATTCTTAATTCAACTAATGTTTGCAAAACGTGTGGGGGAAGGTATTCCGGAGCTCAAGAAGGCGCCTGTAATACGAAAATAATTGAACGCTATACAACAAATAAAGGACTTGGTTGACCTTCTGTCACCTCGGCGTACGAACATCAACCGCGTTATTATTATTATTATTATTATTATTATTATTATTATTATTATTATTATTATTATTCCTCTAAATCACGACTAAAGATGTTGTGTGTCGGCTGAATATAAAATCTACTCCAGGTTGCAACCAGCTACCTAAGGGATAGATCTAGGGACTGTCGGTGCCTCTACAATACTTTGCGCAAAATGTGGGCTGTTCCAAATAAAGCGATTTCTTGCACTTCCCAGTCTTTTGGATTACCTGGGAGTTTAGACTGGTTCTTACACAAATTTTGCGGAACAAATCCCAGAGCTCCGATAACTATCGGTACGACCTGTGCTTTTACGCCCCACATTCGGCTGATCTCGATTTCCAAACTCTTGTATTTAAGACGTTTCTCTGCCTCCTTGGTAACGACGTTTTGATCGCAAGGTACAGCAACATCGACAAGTAAACACAATTTTTTCTCCAAGTAAACACAATTTATTATTATTATTATTATTATTATTATTATTATTATATTATTATATACTTATTTGCTCTCTATCAGCCTAATAAGTGTAAGGTTGAAGCAAACAAACTTGGCGTATTACGAGTTAGTACGGAGTATACAATGCGACCATTTTGAATCAAGTTAATTTTATTACGAAAGATTTCTTACAAATGAGTCGTTAAGAGCAAAAGTGAAGTCAAATTTGGAAGATTTGAGTTGGATGCTCTGGTAGATGGTTTGAACATCGTTCCATCACGTGCTAAAATGGTGTGAGTCAAACTACAGTATTTCTTTGCATGAGGCCAGCACAGTTCAGAAGTAGCCAACAAATTGCTGATACTGTTGCATGCAATTGTGGTGTAAGTCACAGGTGGGACGGAACAACAGCTTCCAGCGTCTCCCAAGAAATAGCTTCTTGTTTATCTGCACCTATCACAGAAGAAGCATCTCGAAAAAGAAAACTATAATCGCTTTAGAGATACGTGCACAGGTCCAAATCGCAACTTCAAAATTGCTCTCACTTGATCGGAAATCTTCAATAAAGCTCTACTTTTCCATCACATTACTATCTCAGACAAAAATTGTGTATGCCAATTATTTGAATGTAAGTTTTCAGAAATAGTCTTCAGAAACGGTGTGTGCAAATGTGGTGAAAGTCAACAAAATAGTTAATTACTTACTTATTATGCGAAGTTTCAGTCCAAAATATCTGTAGTAAGTTAAAAGAATATTTCCTCACCAACGCGTGCTTCAGGTCATTTATTTCTAAGCATTATAGTTTCACGGCGTTTTTCGTTTACTCGTCATTTTCCGGAAAGTATTTTTTTGACTTACACCACTTTTGCTCCTCAACGGTTCAAATAGACGTAGAATTCATTTGCATTCTAATAGCAACTGAGTTACGGAGGAAAATATTAAATTTCGCAGTTCGTATTGAGACGTCTGTCGCGCAGGCTGCTATCCGCTCGCCCGTTTTTGCGCGGCGCGGCGCGGCGCGGGTGCGGCGCGGGTGCGGGCGACGTGAGGGCACTGCTAACGCGGCGACGCGACGGGCTGGTGCGCCTCCTGCCCGTAACAGGGAAAAAAGCCTTCGACCCGCCCAACCGCCCGCCTCCCTAAACAAACCCGCCCGCATTATTCCGTTCGTTGTAAAATAATAAAACAGCCGTAAAACAACGTTAAAAGTCCGGGAGGTTCTACTTAGCCGGATCGGAGACGGAGGAAAATGCGCTCGGCGTTTTAGGGCGTTTAGGAAGGGCGCAGGTGCGGAGGGCGGGCGGCGGAGATGGCTGCGGCCCCCGATCATGGCCCTAATTCGGAACCGCGGGGCTGCGAAGGAGACGGCGATCGGCGTCTTCTCTTCGGATGCGGGTGTTTCGAAGTAAGACGACTCTAGCCATGTTCCATCAGCGATACCAGACGATTAATGTGTTTCCCAGTACCTCACAATTCCTGGTACTTCTACTAAAATTCCTGGTACCAATTACAATTGAACCCGAAATTGTTCATATTACTATTGTATTATGTTTTTAACGGGCACAGGAAGTTTGTTAAATTGAACTCGGTATCGTGACATTTTATATCAATAAACTAAGTGGAAGCATGGTCGAAAGAAAAAAAATCTTTTCATCATAAATGGTAGACTAAGACGTATTCTTTTCTCTTGTAGCATGTCCTGGAAAAATATCATTCTATGTCCGTCTTAATGTTTATACTGCAGTGTTTTCACGAATATCACAGTTATTTGTAATATTGGCGTTCGTGTTAAAATATTGAATAAAATATATTATAGGAATCTAAAATCGTTCATCAATTACATAGACTTAAAATTCTGGTATTACAACGTACCAGGATGTCTTCATCCTAGTACATGGTATCTTTATTAAAATCCTGGTAAAAATACCAGGATCCTGTACGTCTCGCAACACTGTGTTCGATTCTCATGGAAATTGTATGCGGGGCAGTGCTGTACGATTGTTTTATCTAATCGTACCCACGCTGATGAAATAACAGAAAGCTTGATAACAGGACTTTCAAAATGTGTTTTTCGATTTATTTTTAATTAGAAATTAGGCAACTACTAGTACATTTTCACAAAATATTACAATTCAAAATAATTTCATTTGTATCGACCTGTTTATAAAGAAATTAAATTACTAAGAAAGTAACAATGTTAAATGTACTGTGTTGGAGCTTTGCTTTGCTAGACTCCCACATAAATATTTATATTACAATCGAATAAATCAACGTTGGGATGTTTTTGAAAATGCATTTAAACGTAAAGCGTAAGAAAGAAAGAAAGCTGGATTTGAAAGTGGACAGAGTGTTTTAAATGTATTCAATGTGTTGGTGTTCAGTACAACTTCAGATTTATCCTTTGATATTCCTACATGATTTCATTCTTAAAATTTAACTTCTCTGAAGCTGACTTCGATTTGTCGACCTCTATTATTTTGATGCCCACCGATTGTCTATGATTTGTCTACTTATATTTTTTTCTTGAAACCTAAGAGTTTTCTTATTGTAACTACATAATATAGAAATAAATGTTGCATACTTTAGTACTATCCAGTATTTTATTGTACTACATCTTATTTAAAATGTTAGAAAGCATCCCTGAAAGTTGCAAAATAATTGTTTCAAAAGAAATAACTTTGATGTAATTACTTTGATACACTGTATGATACATTAATATGAAGACTTTTGTTGTATTAATTTTGATTTATTGCAAAAGTAATGTAGTATTTTAAACTGAATTTATTTTTGACGATACATATAAGTGATGTTTGTATGAACTTCGTTTATTGGCACGGCGTCGATGAAGAAGCGCTCTTTGGAGTTCCCAAAGCGTCCTGATCAAATATTAACTGGCAGTATCCCGTTGCGCTGTGGGAATTTCCGGGCAAGAAGCTGCACGGAGCGAGGCCGGAGCGGCCCGCCCTGGCCGCTGTCCTCGCTCGGCGGTCCTTCCAATCGGTCTGCCCCTATCGATCCGATCGCTGCCTCTGGATGGGCTCGATTGCCGTAAACAGAGCGCGCCTCAAGCGGCGCTGAGAGAGCGCGGCCGTAAACGCTCCGCTGTGTTTACGCTCTGCGAGAGAGGCGTCGCTCCGTGCGGCGAGCGGGTGGGATGCCGGGGCCCCTCAGAAGCCGGAGCTGGCGTTCCACAAGGTCCACGCAGACGGCTTTGTTAACTCACACTTTATTCATCCAACAACAGTTGCTACTATATACTACGTTGTCCACACTCAATATTTGAAGAACATTTCAAAATGTTTAATTTATTTTCATACTCATATACGAATGAACAAAACGCGTAAATTCTCAAGTTAAGCATTTTTTTACGGGTTCATATTATTGTAATGGTGGTGAAATACTACATGATTAAATTGAAGATCCATTAACACGAATCGAAAAGTTATGAACTGGTATAAACACATATTTTGCATCTTTTAGAAATGTAATAGTTTGAATGTGATGTGTTAGATTGTTGTCAAAAAGTCGACAATTGAAAAGTAAATGACCAAATGTTTTCTGTTATTACTCATTTATGTACCCCATATACTGGACAGTACTAATAACAAGTTTGGTACTCGAATTGTAATTCGTTTCCTTGTTATAACATGTTCTGTAGGGAAAGTTTAATTATAACCATCCTGTATATGAGTACCGAGCCCGCCAGGCCTGGCATACGACGGCCGGTCGCCCTCGCGCCACAGCCGTGAAGTTACAGATTGTCGAGAGTGCACCGCCGACCACAGAGACGCCACTTATAGTGTCTGTGATGGAACAGCCATGCGCGTGCTCCGACGCACAGTCATCGGGTGAGGGTGTGCATGTGTGTGTGTGTGAGTGCAACTGTAACTGCAAACATGAAGTGAAACGGAACATTTAAATTTTGAAACTAAAGTTGTACATAAAAAAAAATTACAAGCCTCTATTTAGACACCTGTTTTTGGAATACATTTGGATCAAGTCATCAGTGCACAATCTTTATCAAATTTATAAATTCACTTAACCTTTCATTACTAACACTGAGTCTTGGATCTATATTCGCCATTGATCAGACAGCAGTTAAAGATTGAATAAATTTCTTGTAAGAGTTGAGTGAAATACAAATATGTCGTATGTCTGATTTTTACTGTTAAATTTGAATTTCCAAAATTGCAAAAAATTCAAATGCTTCCTCTACTCGTTTCTGAAGATAGAGATTCGTTCTCCAAATAGAATGTGTTTTAGTTCTTTAATTAATGTCGGGTACATTTCTTTGAAAATAAGTAATTTTGTATAATTTTGAGTGAAATATGGGCAATATTGAAAATAAATTTTCTTAAAAACCATCAAACATGTTTAGTTCTCGCAAAAACTAGTCCAAATGTTTCAATGAAACTTTGTGTGTAGGAGCAGGTTTTACTCTCCTTCAATATTTTTACATATTTCAGTTCTGTTATTAGAGGATCGAGAAGTTGAGAAGACGCGAAAAAAAAAGTTTTTGACGAACCGATAGGTAGTAGCTGGAGGGCAAGGCTTTGTGCACTTTATAAACCGTACGTAGGTGGACCAGCTTGGAAGGAAATTCAGGTTAGACCAGAAAAAACAAATTATTTCGGCCGAAGCGATCACACCCACAAAATTTGAACAAGGAAACAAAATTCAGATCTCACATCCATCCCTACGTTCGCCTTCGGCTCCGTCCTTTGTGCATTCGTAGCCGTCCCAGCCTCAGCCCGCGCTTCCATCCATGGTTCCTCCTTCCACCGTCCCGTCGTTGCCTCTCTCCCGACCCTTGCCACGCCATCGCTTGCGCCGCTGCCTCCACCCCCAACCCGCCTACACTCCCGCCTCCGTCATTGCCCCCGCCCCCGCCACCGGCTCGTGTCTCGCCCCCGCACCACCACCGCCACGCCTTCATCCCCGCCTCTGCCCTCGCCGCAGTTACTACCGCTCCACACGTCCCCTCCCGTTCCGTCTTCACCTCCGTGCCCGCCCTCGCCTTCACCTCCGTGCCCGCCATCACGTCATCGACTCCGCCCCAGGCTCCTCTCCCGCCTCTGCCCCTTCCCCCCTCCCTCCACCATCTCCGACAAACCTTCATCCCTGCCTCTCCAGTAACATCGGCTCCGCACCTACACTCCATTCCCGTGCTCTCCGCCGTCCTCGCCTACGCCACTGCCTTGGCCTCCGTTCCCCTCCACCCACCGCCACGCCCGCCTCCGCCCCAGCCCCTGTATCACCTCCGTTCCCGCCCCCGCACCATCCGCCCGTCTCCTTCTCCGCCTTCGTCCCCTCCCCACCCACGCACCGCCCTAACATCCACTCCGCACGTCCCCTCCGGTCCCGTTCTCGTCTCCACCCTCCCTTTTGTCTCTCGCCTCAGCTCTCCTTGCTCTTACCACTGTTCTCATTTCCTCTCTCGTCTATATTATCACCTACTTGATGCAAATTCACTCGTTTACAATTTATTTATAGAAAAGATAGTAGAAACACCTAGCAGTACAATAATATTCCAGAGAATTTTCAACCAAATAAATTATCCAAAAACTTTAAAAACTCTAATAATTTGTTTATAATAGGTTACTTATATATTATTTAACTTTTCTTAGTATATTAGCTTAGTATATTCGCTGTTAATTATAATTACTGATGAAATAAAAGCCCATTTCTTTCAACATCACTATCCAGGTCTGATATTTTTGTACATGCAACTTTTGGAGATAATCCAAAAGAAGTAATGCACTGTCCGAAACCTGTTGTATCAAATCAACAAAGTAAAGTGATATTTCTAGATTGCGGGAAAGTAACGTAAAGAAAAAACTAGTGGTGTTAAAACAGCATGTACTTTCTCGTCCGTTATTCACGCAAACTTAAGGGAAACGTACTTAAATTTTCGAAAACTTGTACATGACCTTATTTCAAAATCTATCTTTAAGAAACAGATTTAATTTCGGAAAAAGTATATCTCTTCATAATTGTAGTTGTAGGAAGACGCCGAAAAAATTTGAACTTTCACAATTTTCGAAAAACCAGGATTTTCAACGAACATGACACCTACAACATTCTCCAAACGTCCTTTACATTATCCGTCAACAAAATGTAATCAAAAACGATCGAACCATTCTTTGAAAATTTGGAAAATTTTGCAGGGACTTCATTGAAAATACCCGCCAAAATTAAAATAGCGATTTCAAATTCAAGGGGCCGCGACATCAGCCAAATAAATTGAGGAATATCAATTTTAGAGAAAATCGGCTGAACGGTTTAGCCGGTAGCGTTCTTCACTGTCGGACGGACGAACACGCAGACGTTTTGCCGTCAATCAATTTTTCAGTATCAAGGGCCCACAAAACAGGGATTCTGGCTACATCACGTGTTAGAGGACTTTTTTTCTAAATTTAGCTATTCCATCGTGGAGACAGGGCTTGAAGTCAGGGCCATTTTAACCCAAGGGCCCTGGACCAGGACTACCAAAATGTCCAAAGGGTTCCGGTAGTTCTTAAAACAAATATTTAATACTAAATTTTTCAGAAAATAAAATTAAAAAAGCGTATAAAAAGTAATGTATGATTAAACTATATGCAAAAAATTGGCATAACGCATCGCGCATCATTGGATAATAATATTTATAATATGAAATGTTGCTGGTTGGTGCATTTCAATTGTATATTGTACAATTCAATAGAAAATTAAAACTATTTAATTTGTAGTTTTTCACTGTAATTATAAATCTGTCATTATTACTTGCTTGTACATATGTTTAAAAGTTTTGTTTGAATAATATTAAATTGTAACACTAAGAACGTGCAAAATATTTAGAAAACATACAAAATACAATGTGAATTGATAGGATTTTCTTTATATTTTCAGCATCGAAATTGGGGGTGATCGATGAAAGTAAGAATAGGGGGCCCCTAAATTAACCTAGGCCCAAGGGTCCCAAATGCTGTTAGAACGGCCCTGCTGGAAGTGCCACGTTATAAAAACTCAAAGTGTAGATACAGAGAGAAGCGCAACCGCCGCCGTTCAATATCCTCTCACCCGTTAGGCTCGCCTGCCGGTATTCAGGAGCTGAAGGTAAATTGAAACAATTTGTGATATTAAGGAGATTTTCATGATTATTAATATTGGTTTCGGATTGATTCTTGGTTATCATCACACAGACTCCCACACAGTTACAGTTCTCCTGACAACTGGATATAAATGACGGAATTGGTGGAATAATGGAATGCGCTACTCTATATTTCTAGGGACTCTAGTATTTGTAGTTTTTCTTTGTATCCACTAAAACGAATGCATCCCTAACAGCCAAATAAGGGCTCTTAATAATCTTAATCACCGTGGTTTATATAATATTGAACTTTTTTCACTTTCATTGGATATGAAGAAAGCCGGGCAATGCCGGGTGGTTTGCTAGTGATTACATAACTTTCTCTTCTTATGAAGTACCTTGAATTATTTTGTTGTACAATTACGACCTTTGTTCTAATGGCTTCATGACCCAACATCCACTGGCAAAATAAAATGCCACTTTTACCGCTCCTATCATGAATAACTGTTTCAGGTTCTTGTTAAAAAATCTGCAAATTGGAGATTTTTGATATTTACCATGGATCTGATTTTGTCAAATAAGGATTTAGCCACTCTTGAAAATTGAATTGGGAAGCTATTTTTATATCATATGATGAATGACACGTGGATGTGTAAGGTATTTTGTCGTCATACAAAAAGTTTCGGTGAATATGGGAAAGTGTTTTTTTTTCAAGCAAAATGACGGATTGTGATTCTCTCTTTCAAGAAAAATGATTTTGCTTAATGAAGCTCATCACAAACATTTTTTTAAAACTTCCTGACATCCATTCAGTCATTAAGATAGAGAAATCTAGTAGCTGAGTGCTTTGAAACTTATCAATGAATGAGGGATAGAGAGCCGGATCTATACGCTGCGTATTTCTCTTCTTCTTTGGTTTCCTGTGGCAGAGTGATGTTTGCGTGCAGGAACTTCAGATATTCCAACTACAAAAACGTTTCCCGTATCTAGGACCGGGAAATATCAACACACTTTTGAAGCGCTATGAACTACCTAACATTCTGTTCTTAAAATCTCTCAGAGGGAAATATAGCACTTTTTGGGGGGCGCAAAATCCACTGAAAATATAGTTTTTGAGCGGAAGAAATATTATTAGAATTCGCTATTTGCGAGTTCCGAACATTCGCGATTAGAGAAATGCTACCGGTTTTAACATTCGCGACTTCAACATTCGCGAGTGCGTCTTCGGTCGTACTTTTTTGAAAGCGAGCACATTTTATTTCCTTTGTCAGCGTTATCCGGGAAACTACAAGTAACTCGGCAGACACCAGAGCACAAAGCATCACATTCTTCAAAACGTCAAAGTTGGAATGTCAATTTACATTAATAGAATAACACAATTGTAAAATAAATCAAATCAGTGGCGTAAAATTGGAGGTAACGGTTTTGGTCATATGAACAGAAAAGCCCTTCCGGATCTGTACAACTCTCGCTATAATGACCTCACTGAAGAGAAGCTTCGGGAAATCATCACCGAAGAAAACCTCATAGAACGTATTGATGAAGTAACGGAAGCGAAACTGGGCCCTGGAGCAACTTCAATGTCAAAACTGTTAATGGCGTTCTAAAGCTGCAACAAGCTCTAGTGGAAAGAGCATTAAATGTGATCCGGACATGGAAATAACTTCAAAATTTAAGAAAGAATAGAAATAGCAACTTTTCCATGTTTGGGTATTAGAACAACTAGGAGAGTGATGAACCAAAAAATAACCAAATCCTATATTCAATCACTTTCAACTTTGAAATAAGTTTCAAATATTGTTTTAGTGGCACTTACTCAGTTCTTCTGCAATGGTTTGTCAGACTTTACTTCTTTCTTTTTAAACAACTTTTCGATATACAGGAACATAACCCATCTTTCTTCATTAAAATATTACTTAACATTCGGGGATTTAACATTCTCGAGGTTTTTTGGGAACCTAACTCTCGCGACTGTTGAGGGATTACTGTAATCATTAACTTGCACATGGTAGATCCACGACGATAATGTCGGAAAATTTTAACGCTTACCTGCGGGCCACGCCATACGTTGAGGTCATGGTTTTAGCTTCTGCCGCAGCTGAATATCATCGCCACCCAAATCCGCATTGAAAACTGATTCTTTTGATGCCATTTATCTGCGAGATTCTCGAGTGGTTCCGATGACACTCAGACGTGTGGAAAAGCTGCACGTTGACTGTGAGAAAGTAAACAAATCCTTGCGAGGTGATTGCTTCTGAGCAAGTTATATGACCTACCACAGCACGTGGTGGGAGATCTGTTGGAGAAGCGTATACGCTGCTGGTGGATTACTCCGAATTCATCACAGAGCAGTGTTGTCAAGGTCGATGTCCAAAGGGAGTTTGTGGCACGAGTGGCACGACAAATTCGCCCCTTCACATAGTTCATCACCCCGCCACCTGAGGCAACGCCATCCTATTGTAAAACAGCAGGGTTACTAATAGTTTCCTTTCCCGACGCTAGTTGCGCAGAGTAGCTCGTGGCATGCTACAGAGCCACGACGCGCGCAACTGTCACCAGTAGAAGACCTTGACACCATTGATAGAGACATTTCAAGATCACAAGTTGGAAGGAGAGGTGAACCTTGTTATCCAAGCGGGATCTTCGTTACGACTTAAATTTTTGGTACTGGAGCTTCCGATTGGATGTCAATGTCCCCTCTCCTTCCACCTCGTGATCTTGAAGGACCACTGTGTTTAAATTGGAGACGGGCTTGCGCTGTGGTCCTGCATAGAGAAGTCCTCTCGGGGAATTGGAATCTCCCGCTCGGGCGCCCAGATGATCAGTGGAAGCCTAAAGGTAACTGCACTGAGGAGACAAGTTGAGGGCTGCGTGCTACCAGCCCGGGTGGCTCTCTGTTGGCTCTTGGCTTCATCGTGGCAGGACACGATATTTAAGAAGGTTTCCAACATGAGTATTGAGGAGGGCAACGCAGTGTGTGGAACCTCAAAAAGGTCTGGAAAGCTGGTAAGCCTCGAATTGATGAGGCGGCCCAACCCAGGTTATGGGCGAATGTGATCATCGCGTTCCGGTGTATCCGGAAACCAGCCCGACGAACCACCCGCGGCATGTGTGGATAAGAGCCATTGCTCAAGCATCCACCGCGGAGAACCCCCATTGGTAAATAACAATATGACTGAAGAAAATGCCATAGACACTGCGTTGAAGATAACAATATTTACATTTATTTACAAAGAACTAACAAATAAAGAAATTTACAATTACCGATTAAACCGCGGCAACCTTTTTCTTCCCTTCAGTTGCGAAAACCCGCCACTGTCCCTAGGCCTACAGCCCAGTACCAATGCTCTAAGCAGGTAAAACGCGTGATGCGATGCTATCGGACGTTAAGTCCCCGGTAACCAACGTACCTACATGGCCTGGCGCCAAACCGGTCTCCGCCCCGGAAAACACGAGCTTGAGTGCACTGGAGATCCCACCCAGCTTTTGGGTCAACAACAAGCTCTACGAATCTATCTGAATCTCCGCGAGCGCAGAAATTATATACACCCCGTCTCCCCCACCCGGCGCCATGACGTCGGCGTCCCCAGGCTCGATGGCTAGCCAATTCCAGGGGTCTTGCACAATCGTTCCAGACTCGCCACTAACCTTTCTTAACAGTTTGTTTGTGTGGGGTATTTCGTGGAGCAGCCACATCCTGGCGTATCTTTATTTTAGCTCAGGTGCACCCTTTCAACACAGCTTCCGATTTAGGCTTGCCACCCGCTTGGAAACGTTGCCACGACGCCACAACAAATTGTGTGCGGTGGCAGACCTCAAGGGTTCTTCTGTATACTGCGATTTCTCTAACTGCGTCCCTCAAGGCCACTCAAATCCCATCTTCGCGATGGAATATGTCACTTCATTTCGCGTCTTTCTCAGTCGTTCCGCTAGATTTCGCACGATCGCGACCGTATGAAGCAGTGCTTGCGATCATGCGACTTCTACCGGCAGGACCGAGAAAAGACGCGAAATGCCGTAACATATTCCATCGCGAAGATGGGATTTGAGTGGCCTTGAGGGACGCAGTTAGAGAAATACCAGTATAGTCATTGCTGGTTCTTGGGAACGGGCAGCGCGTTTCGAGGGAGTGCCCGTGATTCTCCGCTTTGCTGAGGCTGCGCGGCGTGGCGCGCGTTTTTCCGCCGTCGCTCTCTCGTCCCCTGCAACGCCCGCTTTTTCTCCGCCGCGCGGTTCTGCACTTGGACCGCCCCTGCCGCGGGCGAAGGCCGCGGCCACCTCTGGCGCCCAATCTCTGACCTTAAGCGACCGCGAGCGCCGCCTCTCCCAAGGTCGCATTCCGAAGGAAGCGCGTTTGGGAGGAAATGATCTCTGAAATGACGCACACACCTGATAACCGACCTCGCTGATATGGCGAGTTAATGCTAAACGTTTACCGTTACACACGTACATTTAGGATTTTATATGAGATGGAGTGGGAGTTCAGAGATCAACGTTTCAAGTCACTTCCATCCTACGTATTTTCATGCGTGTGTAACAGTTGTGTGATTGTTATGATCATTTTACTATTCTACATGAACTTTATGTGCTTACTCTCTTATTGATTGTTACGACTCGGCTCTTTCTACTATTATGATGGAAAGTATAAGAAAAGGTAGTATTTATGTGACTGCAGTTAAGTACAACTCGATGCAAGTGATTTAGAATATCTATATTGTAATATTATTTTTATTATTATTATTATTATTATTATTAATAATAATAATAATAATAGTAATAATAATATGAAACCAGGAGAGGTTGCTCAGGACATCAACTGATGACACTGCAGTGCCTCTGGCCAGGGCTCGTAGATTTGAGTTCCGACGGTGGCAGGGTTTTCGACACTAGCTTAATAGTTAGCTCGAATGCAATCGCTGTCTAGAGGAAAATCCTAGCGGGCGGCTGCTCTGATCGGTAGTTTTCCATAGTTTCTCCGAACAACACCAGGCGAATGCCGGAGCAGTACCCTTACAAACGGGCCACGTACCGCGCGCGATCTTTCCTTCCTCTTCCATACCCTATCCTCACCCCTTATTTATATCCTCGATTACACGCACTACACGACCACATATACCGGCAGAACGGCTTCCTTTACTCTATCTCATGTCCCAATTTAATCAACAAACGTTGAGCGGTTTTAAGAAAAAATGGTTAAAAAATGGAAAATTTTCCACTTTTGACACACATTTTCGAAAAAATACTTATGTTTTTGAAAAATTGAACATGACCTTATTTGAAGGCCTGTTTTTTATGAACACATTTTATTAAGAAAAAAAATGTATCTTCATAACTGCAGTTGTAGGAAGATGCCGAAAAAATTTTGAATTTTTAAATTTTCGAACCATTTTAGAGTTTTCAACCAACGTGGGATCTACGCAATTCTCTTAAATTACCTTAAGACTATCCAAAATCAAAATTTAGTCAAAATTGTTGGCACCATTTTTTTTAAATTCCCAGGAGCTTCATTTAAAGCACCTCTCAAAATTAAAATATCGGTTTCAAATTCAAGGGGCCACGAGATCAGTCAGATCGTCAGATCGATCGGGGAGTATCAATTTTGGAGAAAATCGGCTGAACAGTTTAGTCGCTAGCGTTGTTCACAGACGGACAGATAGACGTTTAGCTTTCAATTGGTTTTTTCGGTATCAAGGACCCACAAAGCAAGGATTCTGGCTGCACCACGTAATAGGAGATTCTTTTTCTTAATTTAGCAACTGGATTTACCCACTTTTTCGTTACCAGGGCTATGTAATAAGAGTTTTTCTGCCGAAAATCCGCAATTTTTTCGCGCAGCATTACATAACTGTCCCTGGGAAAGTAAAAATAAAATGAAATACAGTAAGGCTGTCTAAAAAATCGTGTATGACGCACGTGGTAGAAGTAATTTTATTTTGCTTGTAGGATTGAGCCACTCGGCCTGTCGCCTTTAGGTCGCATCATTTCCTACTCACAAAATAAAATGTCACTTTTACAACTCGTGTATAAATAACTATTTTCTACTCCCATTGTAAAAACTATTTTATGAGATGGCTGCAGCTCGTTGTGTGATGATAGTTAATAAGATAGAGCTTCATTAAGGTACAGATGTTTAATTACAGAGAAGTTTATAGGTGAGAAGTAATTAATGACTGGTCATCGTTCTATTAAATGTTTTGTTGGATGGTATTTACTATGCTGTCGAGGCAACTCTCGAGGTTGAAATCGCACATGACCGGTTTCCAAAACGTCGAATACTGAAGTCTATGAGGATTGTTTTAGTTATTAAGGTGATAAGAATGGATACAAAACTCTGATGCCATTTCTTTATTAAATTAAATTTCAACTCAACTCGTGCACTTTCAATTTAAAAAAATTCCGTTGCACTTTATTGCAACGACTCTCAGCTATCTATTGGGTATTGAACATGTAAGGAATTGTCCTCTGTTAAATTTTGCTTTGCCTCGTAGCGTTGCTCTCAGTCATTGCCTTCTATCCCTTCAGCCAGGGGCTCCGCACCGTTAGTAACCGGGGTTCTAGGTGATCCCCCATTCAGGAATTCGAGGTCTCTCGAATTGCTTAATTTCCATGACTTCACGGAACGTAGTGAAGAAATTCGGCTAACGTCAAGGCCTTTCAAGTAGGTTTGTGTTTATGCTTAACCAATGCTACCTGGAACACATAGGAGGCTGTTCGAAAGGTGACATTGGCTGAATATTGCTGTCGGCTGCCATGACAATTCGATTTAAAAGTTTTACTTATAATCGATTTAGTTAATCATATACTGATTGAAACTCGATGTAAAATATACTAATACACGCGTCTTATAAAGTTTACGAACCTCGCTGGTTCCTCACTCTTATCGTAACATCATATTACGCTAGTGCAGTGGTGTCAAGGTCAGTGCCACCAGCGAGAGTCCGTGGAACGGGTAGCACGACGAAACACCCTTCAATGCAGTTCTGCACGTCGCTACAAGAGAGCACTAGGTAATCAAAGTTGTTCTGAACGCTTTTACGCTTTAAACATGAAATACAATTATGCAGGATTTAGATAAAGTTAAGAACATTTGTTTCTGTTTTATTTATAATGTTTACGTTCATTTTTTGTGCATATCCTCTTTTTAACATGCGATTCCATCAAGTTGGAAAACTGCGGGGTTACTACTGATAGTTTCCTTTCCCAACACTAGTTACGCTGAAAATCTCATGGCATGCCACGGTGCCACGAAGCGTGCCACTATCACCAGTGGCAGACCTTGACATCACTGCGCTAGTGTGTTAATACTCATCATTACATCATTGTTTCACAATACACTAATACTGTGCAATTAAATTCTAAAATTAAATGTCAAGTACTCTAATCTGCGGAAATTGCGACTGTTGTATTTTATATTTTATTGTATTAAAAAATCATGTTGCTTGCAACAAACTGAAAAGCTACGAAGTAAGTGAATTTTATTTACTAACAAAAGTAAGACAACTTGTAGGTTCTGATGGAGTTTCAATAATATGGATATATAATTCTCATGAAATTTTCAAGAATAGAAGATTGATTGAAGAGAGATTGAAAACATGAATAATGGGTTCCATGAGTTCAAAGTTCAGTCAATCCTAAAATATATAACTTCGTTTACATATTTGAGAGCGTTTTCAAACCACAGTTACATAAACTTTACATCACATATCATTAAACATGCTTTGTCAATAGTAATTTGAATAATCTAGTGATTTTCATTCTACGTTGATTATCTTTAATATTTTTCTTGGCTGGGAATTGTAAATTGTACGTAATGCCACGTTGTACGTAAACCTTCTAACGTAGAATTTGTGTCAAATGAATGAAAGTTCGATTAGGAAAAGATACGAGTAATTTCTCTTTCGCTGACAGCACACCGTCATCTCTGCCTCAGTCTACTTACCCACTTCAGGTTTCAATTACTTTTTGCTCATTCCATAATTGAAAGAGAGACTCTTCGTATGTAAGTAGGGCAAATTAGTTGGTGAACAACAATATTATCATTTTGTTTTTGGTTACGTAGAGTAGTTATTACACATTTCAAAATATTAGAAAAGTATATAATCTGTTAGTAAAATCTTCACACGATATGTGATTTTCAGAGGTACAGAACTTTGAGATCATTCTCACTTTGATATTCACGGAGAGCGTTTACTAAAAATAATACACTCAAAACGATTGTTCCTCATTATCTCGGTGTCTCTCTTACGTTTCTCTTTCTCGCGTATTTTTAATTACTTACTTATTTATAACGTCAAAAATAATTACAAAACTGAGTGACATACTATGAAGGAAGTGCAATACGTGCATGGTTTCTTGAACTCTGGGATGCCTGTTCTGAGATACATACATATAAAGTTGAATTATAAGTACATGTAGCAACGAGCGTTTTTCGCAAGAATTGATATGAAAATATTCGCTCCCGAATAGTAAAAACTATTTGCAAAGGCAAATCAGCTACAGATGTAGGCTATTATCCCTAGTGCTTTACGTGAAGGAACTGACTTAGCGTCGCGATAAAATAGGAAACGACTATTCGAATATCTATATTCCCGAAAGAGCTGAAGAGGTTAGGTTGGGAGAGCGGTCAGTGTCTCGTACCGTATTTGTACTTGCCCTGTCAGCCAAGGCTAGCGCCTAAATGAGGGCAAATTATGTTAAAATTGATCTCCCTTGAACACTGGTTTTAGTAATAATTTTATTTTCATTTTATTCAAACCCAGCAATTCTTTAATTTAATTAATATATAATAAACCATACGTTCAACTGGGATATTCCCTGCTATACACCCTTTAATGAAAACAATGTTCCTTATTTGCGCTATCATACCTGGAGGATTGTTGTAAATAACATAAAATTTATTTTGTTGGTCGACTGAACCGTACATACGGAATTACGGTGTCGAAATATTAGGTACGTCGGCCCCGTGGCCGAGATCGCTAAAGCAGTAGTGCCGTAGTGATCTCGGACCGAGGGGTCGTGGGCTCGAGTCCTGTCACGGGCATGGTTGTATGTGATCGTTCTTTCACCCCCAATTATCATCGTTTCATCCTCATACCATAACGTTAAATCCAATAGTGGTCGCTAGTGACCTTGTAGTTGATGCGACCTTAAATAACAAAAACAATAAAAAACAAAAACGAAGAAAAAACTAAAAAAAATCATCAATTAGCTTCTCTCACAATGTATTTACAACCAGACATTCCTTGATTTCTACATTTACCCTTTTTAGAAAATTATTAATTCTCACTTGTCTGTCCGGTTCCTCTGCATGACACGTGGGATGTCATCCCACGTCTCACCGGATCCCGTTTAGTCCAATTTTTGCGTCTAATTTTTACAACGTCTCAAACTCGATGCCATGTTTCATGAAATTCGCAGAAAAAAGCAATCGTTTGTTTCTGTGATGCAGTTTCCATTTATCACTGTTTCAGGTAAACGCACGTCATTACACATGAAAGAAAAACTGAGACGAACTGATTGCCGATTACGCTCGCTGAAGGTAAATGCCGATTCGGATCTCAGATAAGGATTCGCGCGACGTATTGATAGAGATTGCGACGGGGAGGGAGGTATGGCGACGGGGAGGTGTCACAGAGCGGTTTTACCGCAGGTAGGTTTGACCACGGTAGAATAATGGGCAGGCAGGGAAGGAAGAAATTCAACAACCCCCCCCCCCCAGAAAAAGGGAAAAATTTCATAAAAATCCCAGTAAAATTGAATTTTTCAAGAAAGCATGATGTGATAGAAAATTATCAGTTTTTGAAATCATCACAAAAAAAAAGTTCAGCTAACAATTCCCTCGTGTTTTTTTCATTGCAGGCCGGCGTAATTGAATGTGTAGAACACGTTTGAAAAATATTTTAAGTTTTGCAATTTTCAAAATGTCGGAGGTTTCAATGAAAATAATACCTACACCATATTTGTAACTGTTCCATCCTTATTCGAGTAAAAATATAGTCAGCCATTTTCAACAAAATTTTGAAATTGTCACAGGAGCATTATGTAAAGTACCACCAACATTTATAATATCTTAATAAATTACGCCCGGAGTGGCACTACTAAATCTTTATCAAATTTTAGCTGAAAAGCTTATAATCCGCCAAAATTACACAATACAATTTTATTTGCAGTTGGCCGGATTATTCTTAGCATCTCGGTAATCTTCCAATAACTGCGGATTCTCTTCGAAGAATACAAGAAAACCATAACTTCAGCTAATTAAACGAAAACTATGGAATTCCAAAGTAAAAATCACCTACGATGTAAGATAATTAACAATAAATGAATTGATTTATGTTGCAATACTTCTTACTTTTACAAAATGACATTAATATAAAAGTTAGAAATTTCCGCAAATGTGCGTCACCCCACAAACGACTCCTATCGGAAATTCTATTAATCAATGGCAGAATCAAAGAGAATCTATTGATGTGAAAATTGAACCCTGAATAGAACTGATAAGAACGTTGAAGCCTTTGAAATCAGATTTCCTAGACCATTAGTAGACTTCTTTCTTTGGTCCTGTTCTTCCTGAGGATTGGTGAAAGGACCAAGATGGTTGGAGGTGGAAGGAGGTGCTCATGGCATTTTGTAACCATCCCAGCATTCGCCTTATGACCGAAGGAAACCATGAAAACCCCTGGTGAGGATGGCCGGCCTAGGGATCGAATCCGGACCTCCTGACTGCGAAGTCAGCGCGCTAGGCACGGAGCCACTTCGCTAGGGCGATTAGGGAGTTTTAGGGCCACGCGCAAGGTAGCGGCATTTTGCACTGATAGTCACGTCACGGACCTTGAAGTCATAACGTCTTACCGTAGGCCTAAGGTACGACTTTATACCTTCATAAATAGTGCACGTCTGTAGGAGTCTCTACGGTCATCTTACAAACGGAAAAATGGCCGCCTAGATACAAGTTGCATACTTCCAACTTTGATAAACCGATGCTCCCATGTGAGGCAGTTACAATTATTCCTTAGCAACTCCACAACGCTGGAAAAAATTAACGGGAAATATTGAGAGTTGACAGGAAAGAAATTAGTGAAAACGTAGTTGAAAACATAACACTGAGTTAGGTTGTCTTATGCTCATAACGAATACTTCCTACATTCTGAAGAAAAGCCAATTGAAAATTCCAGACTGCGTACTCATCGCGGAGAGTCACAAAATCTAAAATTCCGTTCACAAAGTAGATTTGTTACATTCTTGATTCGTATTGTGGTTGAAATGTCTCACCACTACTCTACACTCTGAGATATATTATGCAAGTTCTTTGTTCAACGTTTGAAATGCTTCTTTTGTCATAATGCATAACGCAATGACTCTATAGCTAAAACCCTTCTGAACTTCATTACGACAGTATAAAGTCGTTAGTCACGTGATTAATAGAGTTTAAGGATGTCTCCTTACGCCTGGCGCTAAAAATTCTAATTAACAGACATTTCAATACTAAACCATAAAAGTAATTCGGGCATCAGAGATAAACGAAAGATCTTCAACCCACCAAACTAGTGCTGCTACACTCTTGCAGTATTATTGTATCTGTTATAATTTTCAAAATTTCAGAGACTTCAACAGAAATGAAACCTGCGCCATTTTTATTCGTCTTTTGTTCTATCCTAGTAAAAATTGAAGAAAAAAAATTGGAGTCGTTTTTCAGAATTTTTAAAATAAATTGAATTAACTTCAAACAGAAATTACGCAAAACAACTAATTTTTTCAATTAAAAATGTACTGACCTTTCAAAGTGTCGTGCACATTCTTGCAGACCTTTTTTAAAAGTCATGTAAACAGAATTCATTCACAATGAATAGATTTCATTTAAGAGAAAAATCTCTATCTTCAATATTGTACTTTCACATTGATATTTTTTTTACCATTTTCGAAAATACAGTTTTTGTCAAAAATGTGACTAGCACCAATTTTTTACCGTGCCAATTTTCATACATAGAAGGAGAAAAAAAATTTCCGTCTTTAAGAAAAACATTGTGCAAAAATAGTGTACGTTTCACGCAAAATTACGCAAAAACTATTCACATTTTCGGAAAATTGTACATGATCTTATTTAAAGATCTGTCTTTGAACAACATATTTTATTCTGGAAGAAATCTTCAATCTTTTAGTTGTAGGAAAACGCCCAAAACAATATTGCACTTTTGCAATTTTCGAAAAATCAGGGATTTTAAGCATTGAGATCTACTCAATTCTTGGAAGCGTCTTTTAACGCTCTACGAAGACAAAAAGTTTAATCATAGAATTCGGAGCCATTTTTGAGTAATTTTGAAAAATTTGAGGCTTTATGTAAAGTACCGTAAACCAAAAATATGTTTCAAACTCGTAAGGTCTTCGTGTTCCTTCAGATCGATGGAGGTATATCATCTTGAAGAAAATCGTGTGAACGATTTAGGCGCTAGTTTTCACCACAGATGTCTCCGTCACTCAATTTTTCGGTATTAAGGACCCACAGAATATGTATTCTGACCACACAACGTGTTAGAGAAAATAATTTACCACGTATAGGGACAAGATTTATCCAATCTTTTCGTTAACAGGGCCCAGCAATAGGAGTTTTTCTGTCGAAAACTCCCGAATTTCTGGCGCAATATTACAAAACTTTTCTTTTCTTTTGCAGTAAGACACGAAAGTAAAAAGACATACTAAGAAGAAATTGTCAAGAGCATTTAACGTCTACGCCGGGAGATTGAATGCCAAAAACTATCTACATAAAGAATCCAGACGGAAAAAGACTAGAGACAGACCAATAAAGCGTACGAGTTACTTCTTATTATTGTTGATTTTACTGTTATTAATAATTAAATAATAGGAACTAATATTGGTCATTTTATATACGGGTGAGATTCTAATGGCTCATTAGGTGCTAAAGTTCAATGCAACATTGACAGTTTAAAAAAAATTTTAAAAATGTTGCCTAATGGAAAAGAGCTACGACCTATAAAAGTATGAAATGAATACAATTCTCTATCATTATAAAATTAAAATGAGAATTAATTAATTTTATTATTAGTTTGCTATTATCATTGGGAAGCTGTCTGTGTGCTCATTAACCATACGGATACATTAAACTTCAAACACTTTTCAGACAACTTAACATTTTGGATATGATGGTGGTTTCATTTTTATGTTATAAAAGCTTTAGGTTTTTCGCCTTCTGGTGAGAGTTTGTTAAGAGATTTATACTAAGAGAAAGTAGTTGAATATTTTTCATTGTAGTCTGAAGATTGTATGAACTTTTCCCGAAACGTTGCAAGTTGTCTAATAAAAGACAATCTGATTGTTCAATAATAAATCAGAGATAAAAATCTTAAGTTGAATTTTATTATGTATGTAAATTTTATTATTACTGTTACCTTAATACTAATAGGAAAACCATATTTTAATGAAAAATATGTTTCCTACTAGTGGCAAATGCTTCTGCGTCTCACGATGCACGTTCCCATTAACTTGCAACGCAATGTAAGGTATTAAAATTTTTCAACGCCCTCGAACCTAATCCACGGGCGATTTCTGGGATGCATATTCAGTCAACTATTAAATAAAGAGTTTCCGTCTTAATATAGCGCAAAATGTCATATGTTTATTGTCATTCTTAAAAACAAATTAAGTGGACTAAATAAAGACGGAATGGGCTTCAAACTTAACATTTCGAAACATATTTGTCCGCGCAAGTTTTGGAGTTCCCTGGATATGACAGCGCCAAAGATATTGTTTTATTTAATTCATTTTAAAATTGCATCAGTATAATTTGTAACAATTGGGTTCTGTGGAGAATCGCCGGAAAGCCATTTTGCATATGGTAGAACGGGAAGCAGGAGGACGGATGCGAACAAATTGCACCCCTACCGCGATTTCGGCGAATCTCAATAGAGTTCCGCGTAATCGAAAAGGTTGGGAACTGCCAAATTAGATCCTGACCCGGACTCCCCGCCTCCATCGTCGCTCTCGTCCCCGCCACCACCGGTCCCCCGCCCCCGCCCCCGCCCCCGCGCCCCTCGGCCGCCACCGGCCCCCCCCCCGCCCCAAACCCGACCCCCCGGTCCTCACCGGCCCCCGCCCCAGGCTACTCCCATTTTTCGCGTGGCGTCGCTTCGGCAGCCCCGGCCGGAGGCTGACGGGCGATGGGCTGCGCTAATTGACAAGCGCCCCGCCTGCACCTCCGCCAGGTCCCCAGGGCGGCGCGGGGGGGGGGGCAGGGGCGGGCCACGCCGAGCCGGGCTTTCCCGGGGCTGCGGGGGCGGCGGAGCCACGGAGCGCGCGCGCCGGCGCGGACCCCCACAGTGCTCCACGCAACGCACTCACGCGACACAACACCCGAACTAAATTTGATTTTCTTTCAAATACGTGTACAGCTATACTTCGGTTTTTCTTTCTTGGCACGTGGGGGGGTGTCATCAAAATGGAATACCTCAAAGTATTTCGCGTCGTTCTCGGTTGTGCAGCTAGGAGTCGCATGATCGCGATTGTCGAGCAGTGCTGGCGATCATGAGACTCCTAGCGGCACAACCGTGAACGACGCGAAATACCTTGAGATCAGGGGCGTAGCGTCCATGGATGTGGGTGATGTGTTACATACCCTGACAATATCAGCTATTTTATTTTAAAATGATTGTAAATTGTCAATTTGTTATTTTCTTTTTCTACTACAAAATATTTCATTATATTTCAATCTTTTTTTTATATATATTTCTTTATTTATAGTCGCATCAACTGCGAGGTTATTATTTCAAACATTGCGCCATTGAGAACTCGATTCTTTACAAGGAAGAACGAATCATTCTGAAATGCCGCCTAGCCTGCGCTGTGAATCAGATGTACCGTGACCAGTTACATCCAGGGTGCCTACCGTGGTGCCTACGAAAAAGCGAAACTTTACGAAACTTCATTGTTCTCTTCGGTGTTTGTAAGAGAACAAGGTTAATTAATGAACATTGTCCCTTTATTTAAGTTTTATTACCTTATTTTAATGCATTTAGCAACTATATATTTGTAGCCAATTTAGGTTAGGGATTGTGCTGGTTGAATGCACAAGGGTATGTGACTGTGCAATACACATCTGTGCCCTGGAATGGCGAGCACCACGCGATCCAAAGTACCTACATAATTATGGAGTCGTATTTTTGTGCTGTGGACAAATTATAGCACATGAGAAACAGTTAAAATATTTGTAAAAAATATAAGAGGATAGAATTTTATTTAAATAGCCGACACAGACTATGTAGAGGAATACAACGGTGGTATAAGGGAAAAGAGGGAAATTCTGTCACACTTCATTTGCCTTGTATGCTTTTTTGGAAGACAAGGGCTTGGATTTTCTAGCCATAATGAAAATAGGGGATCATCAAATAGAGAAAATTTCATGTAATATATAAGTGAAATAATGAAATATGAAAAAACTGACAAGGATGATATGAAAATTCCAGTGTTTCGTGCAATTTCACCAGAAATTCAGATTCATTGAATTTCAAGTGTAGGCACGGTAATGTCCCATGAAATTAAAAATAAAATTTCTAAAGCCTCGTTTGTCTCCGCCATACTGGATGAAACTCTTGATGTAAGCAGCAAGAAGGGCAACTGTGAACTGCTTTTTATTACGTGTCTGTAAATTGATTGATTTTCTCTTTCCTATTATATTTTTATTATAGATCATTGTTTTCCATTTTATAAATTATGCCAATTCTACTGGATTCGAAATGATATGAATTGGACAATTTTAAAAATCATTGGGTTTGATAGTGCTCTTTTTATTAAAGTATGAGGACACACATTTATATTTTGCTAGGTCGTGAACATAAGTCAACTTTTTCTAACTTTCAACCAGTAAACTGCATGAAGTACGTGAGCCATTATTACTTTTACTGGATCAGTTTTTATTTTAAATATACAAATTATTTGTGTGCTCTAATTGATTAAAGTGACAGAAATGGTATTGGTGAATGAGAAATATTTAAATTATAATTAAAGTTTTGAAATATTTTCTCATTTCTCGAGTTACATACCCTAAGCCAAAACTCAGGCTACGCCACTGCTTGAGATATTCCATTTTGATCACACATCCCCATGCGCCAAGAAAGAAAAACTGAAGTGTATGTATGTTTCAGGTTGTATAAAACATAAATATTGTTACGTTTTAAAATAGTATGAAGATTGTGGATGTATTGGGAATATGCATGAAAACAAATTCAGTATGCCATGCAAGAAAAATAAATTGATTTTATTTACAAAAGGATATTGGCAATTAAATACTTGTGGAATTGTGCCTTTCATTAAATTAAAGTCTTTCGACTAGCACGGCCCATAGAAGTCTATTGAACCCTATTACATGTATTCAGATATCTTTAATTTCTATATAGACTCGGATCGGTCCATGACATTTGTAGGAAAGCAACATTATTATATGAGTATATACTTTTGGATGTCAGCACTTTTTATTGATATTAGTAAATAAAAGAAATTATAATTTAAAGAATATAGACATAGTGAAAACTATTTCCTATACAAGCCATTACTCTTTTATGAAATTAATATATAAAAAATAACAGGCATTCCGACTTTTCCTTACACTTACCTACAATTTTGCCACTTTTGCTGTGTCTTCACTTCAACACAAAATTCTACATCACACGGCTAAACCATGGAACGAACACTTCCGCTTCGTTGTTAAGATTATATAGAAGATTCCAACGAAGATAAACAGACATTTAATTGTTCTAGGTAGCGAGCAGATTTCTATGATTTTGCATATTTTTCTCCATTGCTTCAAGGCATAGCTAAGAGTAATTTCTTGACATTTGGTTACAATTGGATGCTTTGTAGATTAATTTGTTAGTGCATATTTGATCGATTTTTACTGTTGGGGCATATTTGTGTAATTATGGTTGCATATTTTGCATATTTCGTTAAAATAGAAAAAACGTTTCGTGTTTTCATAGAATCTATTTGTGAGCGTTCATTGTTAGGAAAGCTTGTCACAATTTTCTTTTTTTCTTTTTTCTTGTTTTCCGTTTTTCTTTTTTCTTTTTTCTTTTTTCTTGTTTTCCCTTTTTCTTTTTTCTTTTTTGTTTTCTATAGATGATAAAATACTTGTGCAAATGAAGGATATTTCTTGATATATTTTTTAAACCAGGCAGAAAAAGTGAAAGAAGGCATACAATGTAGGTATTTCACTAAGGTGCATATTTACTTTAATTATTTATCCCGAGAAGTTAGGATATATTATGTTTGTATAAAAATATTTTTTTTATTCCAAGCTTGCTTCTTCTGAATTTTATCAAGAAAGGTTTGTACTGAAAATGAAATATTGTTAATTTTAATCGCATATTAAATTGCGTATTTAAGAATTTTTAGGTCATAAATGCATATTTAAAAAAAGCATATTTCAAGATTTTTTGGGGCATAGTAATCCGCTCCCTAGTTCTCAGAATTTTGACTTTGCGCCGCGTAAACGTGGCTTGGGGGCCACCGTGCGGCGCGGAGCGACCGCATCCGAGCGGGGCATGGAGCGGGGACGAAGCCGAGAACCTCCCCACCCCGCACCCCCGGCGTGGCCGCTCGGCGCGGCGCGGCGGCGGCCGAGCCGAGTAACGCCAGCGCCAGCGCCAGTGCCAGTCCGACCGCGCGGGAGCTCGCGCTGTGCCCCTCCGCTGCCGCCGCCTCCACCGCCGCCGTCGCCGCCGCCGGCAGCCCGCCCGCCCGCTCGCCCGACCGCCCACCCGCGCGTCGCCCGGAGGTAAGTCCCGTCCGGAACGGGAAATGCACTCGCGTCGCAGATTTGACATGAGGAAGAATCGCGTCTTCCTGCGCGACACTTCTCAATCCGTGTGTCAACCTGGACAAGTACGCACGTGAACTTGTTTCGTTTCCGTGTTTCAGGAATTACATATGATGCGCTTGGCTTGTGTGATAAATTGTTAACTTTCTTCATCATTTTCTCTCAATCTGATTGTTTGTAGTGAACTGTTTTAAAAGTGAATATTTGAGAACAGCAAACATTTGACAAAACATGTTACCAATTTGGAGGTGTTGACATCTCTCTTTTTCTTTTCTTTTGAGAGCATTTTCAAATTTTCAGAAATGTTTGAGTTCTGTTCTGATAGCTCCCACAATAGCTCTTGTAGCTGTTGTAGCCTCAGTTATTTTCGTACTTCTTAAAGTAAGCTAATAGCAATATGTATATTACTTTTGTGACTGAATTTTAATGTACGATGTAAAAAAAAATAGAACTATGTTTGGATGTAACCGTATTTTCTTGGTACTAAAATGCTATGTCAGGATTATTTGATAGTCCTCAGAGCACTCAGTTTCTGGTACTGCCGATTTTCTGGCCTTCTCGATTTTCTATAAAAATAGACAGATTCCTTTATGACAATTGAATGGTGTTAACGTATGTTTTATTTTGTATGTGCTGAATCCACTTATCATTTATATTAATAAATGTGGGAAAGATAGTGAGTGCTGTCACATGAATACTGTCAATGTAAATCAGGCGTGCGTATTGTCTCTAGAGTCTATACTTCACGAACCTTACGAGTTTTCTTTATTACCGACCATTTTTATTGTTGTTACGGGATGTCATGCCAGACTTGACTATTGTCCGTAACCATTTTCTTTATTTATTTGACGACAAAATACAGTAAAATGTATATCACGTATAAGGAAGAAGTACACATTTTTTGTGATGAAACTATCACATTTTTAGGAGGATGGTTGCAACTGTGGATTCTTTTTTTCTACTATCATGCTCTCATAAAGTGGGCTAAATTTTAGTATGATAAAGCGCATTTTTTTCCTAAAAATAATGTATTACAATATTACATGACTGTGTAAGAACATCCTCACCCTACATTGATGTGGAATGGATGTCACAGCATCCCGAGGAACGGAATTCGCAATTTGTAAATTACGGATATTAAAGATGCGATCAAAATCTAAACAAGTGTCCAGGAATGAAACGTTTGTCGTTGGCTGCCTCGAAGAGAAAAGTGAGGTCTTGATTGCAAGAGACTGTGCATCAGCTGTTTACATGAAACTTATTCTGTGGTAGCAAATTACCAACTGATCGTGTACTCCTAGAAGCACTACCGGGACGAGAACAGGTTTGAGCGGAAAGAGCTGTCAAGGACTTGATCTTACTGTGCGACCACGTGCCGGGAGTGAGTATTCAAGGAAGTCCATGGATGCCGATCTTTTCCTACCATTTCTGGAGTACATCGGAGATACGGCTTTCTGTAGGTGGGGAAGAGCTCTTTCAACAAACTTTCAACAAAACGTACTTAGCCATATGTATGTTTTGGACACTAACACGTGGCTCCTAAAATATAGTGAAATTTTGTTAATACTAAAATGTAACTTTTCTAGTTTGAATGGCAATAAAATGTGAATTTAACAAATGTTCATAAAGTAAACGTTTTTGCTGCAACGTAATGAAAAATGTTTGATTCATCTTAACATATGAAATTTTGCTCTTGTAGATAGATACTGTTTTATATATGAATTGAAAATGGTTATCCGTCAATTAATATATAGACAAAATGTTATTTTAAAATTATGGATTAGTATATAATAATTAGTTTGTATTAATTTTGGGAAAATGCGATAGTATTTGGAAGTATCATTCTCCCATTCTTCATCGGTTGTGGGACCCACATGATCTCAACAAAAAAAAATCGATCGTAAAAGAACAATCGATTGTGACAAACGGAATTGAAAATGACTCAATAGGAAGTTTTTGCACCCGCGAACGTGAAGCATTATCGATCTTCTGCTCATGCGCATTTCCAAATTCGCATCACTTTGGTGCATCTGCTCATGCGCAGAAGACTAATAGTGCTTCACGTTCGAGGGTGCAAAAACTTTCTATTAGAGAGTTTTGCACCCTCGAACGTGAAGCACTATCGATCTTCTGCGCATGCGCAGATGCACTAAAGTGATACGAAACTTGCATTGTGCATGAGCAGAAGATCGATAGTACTTAACGTTCGAGGATGCAAATACTCCCTACTGGGTCTTGTTCCATTTTATTTTAAGAAATTTCTAATGCAACCTCGGAATTCTTGGTTATTATTCAAGGTGGCAATTATTTGTTACTTTACTTCAAAATGAAATACATTATATGCTATTAAATGTTTTGGACATTACTGTTTCATGAACCTCTTTTAAAATCTGAAATTTATGAGGCAATTTACAAAATGTCCATTTCTATTTACAAATGAGTACGTGCAGTTTAATGAACATTGATATCTGTTGAAAAATTTTTATAGGAGATTGATAGACGTAACTCAAGATTGATAATCTTGGAACGAAAGTAAAATACTATTCAATTGCAAGAACAATTCTAAAAAAATTTAAGAACATTCTAAAATTAACCTCGGGAAGTAGGTAGGCAGACATAATCATCATTTTTCTAGAGCGTAACCGCTGAAGTTTCCGTGGTTTATCAGCATCCCTATCTCCCCGCCTCCGGTGAAGTGGTCCGTCGTTTACTGTGGTAGATTAATAAACGGTGTAGCCCAGAAAATGTCCTTTCTGGAGAGTTGCGTATGCAACTGGAAATTGGTACGAAAATCTAGACTCCATTGCATTTGGGTATCTGCGAACACGTGTTTTGTGCAACAGGAAGAATTTAATCCCGCGTTTTTCTACCCACCCGCAGTATCGTGTCGTGTCAAATTACGCTTTCTAACAGCCACTACTGACAGTTTTAGGCTTTAAGTCAGTCTCTTCTTGTCTCTCACTCAATAGTCTTGTGTTCTCCAGCTTTATTCACGTTACTTTCTATTGTGTTCATTTTATCCTAACGACATGTCTTTAAATTAATTATTTATTGTATGTTTGTGTTTGTCGTCTACTTAGAATGCTTTTTAGTTCTCCATTGTTGGAAGCCTTGTGTTTTACTAGAGGAGCAGACATTTTGAATTCACAAATCGAACATTAGTATTCGAGTTAATTGAGTTCTAAAATAAATTAATGGGTCAAGAAAAGGAATATAATGAAATACTCGATGGCTTCAATAAGTGATTTGAAGAATGACAAATTTACTCCGATTATTATGTGATCTATCATGATATATTAATATGTATTGCTTATTGATCCCCTTTTTTGGGTTAAAAACGAAAGTATAAGGTTTCTCCTAAAACTATACCCCAAAATGTGTTATAAAATTGCACGTTATATGAACCTCAAGAATGAAATTGTAAATATTAAAATAGCGGTAGGAAATGGTATTTCCAGATTGAACAAATAAAATTCAAATTGAAAAAAGTGGTCTTTTATCCAAATGGCACACTTGCAATAGTTTGGGCAGCTTCAATTTATCTCATATACAATTGAGATTCAGAAGAGAATTTACCGATTTTTAATCTGCAGACATTTCTTTACTGGACGAAATAACTGAAATTTCAGTTAATCCTATGTTGTTTGCAAAAGTTAGTGTGATGATAGTGGGATCGTGAGCATGAAGATGTTGTGTTCCGCGGTCTGGAAATTCGATTAGAGATTCTTGTGAATTAAATGCACGCTTGCTGATAACCATTAATTTACGGCAAGCTACACATTGAAAAATGTTTCGCAAGTTAATGAGAAACATGTTTCTCAATATTCTCTGCCAGACAAAATAGTCTTTTGAAATGCATGTGAATTTCAGCTCACATTCATAATACAAATTAGTTTGTGAAACAATATTTTGTGTTTACAATCGATGAGCAAATGATTTCATACCACTAACTAGTACAATGTACTTTGTATGCCTGCAAACAAACAAGGAAGATAATGCAAAAATAACGATGTGTCCGGTAGCTTTGTAGCGTATCTCCTCGCATTGAGTGAGAAAAAGGTGAATCTAGACAATAGAGGTATTCTCGATTGCTACTGTATGGTTGCGGTCATTTTTCTTTAAAACTATTTTTGGTAGTTAATGACCATTACAAACACATTTCCGCAGGAGCAAAGTGGTCTTCGCGTCGTGATGGAGTCATTTAACTTGAAGGTGGTGTGACATATGATTTATTATGTAATAAATTAGTTGCCTTCGGATTTTTTCTTAACATAATATTTTATAATATTTATACAGCTTTGCAATAAATAAGAAGCTTTGGTACCTAGGCGAGGATGGAAATTATTATTTTATGTACAATGTGTGTGTTGTTTTACATAAATTAAGTATTGTGTTACGTAACCTTATCTTTACGAACTTTGAAAACTTAAATAAAAGATATGGAATCTATAATTCATGCAGGGTAACTCGTGTGATTTGTGAGAACAGTAAAGGACACAGAACAATTAATACTGACAGTAAATTTTGGAAATTGATGACGGTAATTGAGGTTTACACGAAATACGAGGCGCATCCAGAAAGTAAGTTTCTCTAAGTCGTCAACATCAAAAGAAAACATAATTTCATGGAAAAGCTTTAGCGGAGTAAACACAGCATATGTTGGACTACTTTCCCCACGTAATGACCGTAATAACTGAGATATTTGTCGTACCATGAGATCAAAGTGTATATCCCTGCGTCGTAGAAGTCTGCTACCTGAGGTAAGGCCCAGTATTTGTACAGCTACCTGCAAGTCTGCGTGCTGACATGGCAGAAATTCCTGAAGTATAAGAAAAGATGGAAATAGCTGGAGGGCAAGATGCGGACTATAGAGTGGATGTTCATACAACCAGCCACACCAGGGCCGTCTTTGGGTTTGAAAGTACCTGAGGCACTCAGAGATTTCGGGGCCCCTAATTCTTAGTTCAACAAATTACGTTCTGGCGATCATTAGTTATTAAAAATTGAATATTACACAGTTAATAAGCATTTTGATTCCTCTTTTTAAGGTAAGGAAGGATTTTTCAAAAAACTAGATAAAGGGAATTAAATAGTATCTTTAATCTCTGTATTTTCTATAGTAGTATTTTACTAATAACTCTAACAATAGTAACATAATAAAATATGATTAAATAACAACACAAGCAATATTTACATAATAAGATCTAAGTAAAAAACAAACTAAGCATTTGTCAATGATACTTTACGTAGTTTCGCACGCTAGTTCAGTTTTGTTATATATTTGTTATTATCTGTGGGGGCCCTTTGATCATGGGGGCCCTGAGGCACGAGCCTCGTCTGCCTGTGCCTAAAGATGGCCCTGTGCCACACCCAGTTTGGCTTACAACAGATCTTCTGCGGCTGTTCCGCTGGGAAGAGGTGTCTGATAGGTAGTTTTTCGTGGTTTCTTGGATGAGACGAAAGCCGGAGCAGTTCCCTAACAAACGAACCTTGGACCACGCACGCACTTTTGTTCCACATCCTTGTTCCCTCCTCTTTCCTTATACACGCATACACACACTTACGTGCTCAACACTACGCGCATGTCGAGAGACCAGACCCGTGGAGAGACCAGACCCGTGGAGAGACCAGACCCGTGGAGAGACCAGACCCGTGGAGAGACCAGACCCGTGGAGAGATCAGACCCGTGGAGAGATCAGACCCGTGGAGAGACCAGACCGTGGAGAGGACCAGACCCGTGGAGAGACCAGACCCGTGGAGAGACCAGACCCGTGGAGAGACCAGGACCCGTGGAGAGACCAGACCGTGGACGAGACCAGACCCGTGGAGAGACCAGACCCGTGGAGAGACAGACCCGTGGAGAGACCCAGACCCGTGGAGAGACCAGACCCGTGGAGAGACCAGACCCGTGGAGAGACCAGACCCGTGGAGAGGACCAGACCCGTGGAGAGACCAGACCCGTGGAGAGACCAGACCCGTGGAGAGACCAGACCCGTGGAGAGACCAGACCCGTGGAGAGACCAGACCCGTGGAGAGACCAGACCCGTGGAGAGACCAGACCCGTGGAGAGACCAGACCCGTGGAGAGACCAGACCCGTGGAGAGACCAGACCCGTGGAGAGACCAGACCCGTGGAGAGACCAGACCCGTGGAGAGACCAGACCCGTGGAGAGACCAGACCCGTGGAGAGACCAGACCCGTGGAGAGACCAGACCCGTGGAGAGACCAGACCCGTGGAGAGACCAGACCCGTGGAGAGACCAGACCCGTGGAGAGACCAGACCCGTGGAGAGACCAGACCCGTGGAGAGACCAGACCCGTGGAGAGACCAGACCCGTGGAGAGACCAGACCCGTGGAGAGACCAGTAAAATCTTGACCCGGCCATGGCACTGCACTGCTCGGAGAGATATCTGAGGAGGAAATTTCAAGCTCTCCCTTAAAGTCCGCCTCGAATCTCGTTTTAGCAGAGAGGACCAAAATCTCCTGCAATAATGTCCACTAATAGACTAAGTAATTAGCGCACCCGGAAAAAACTCACAGTCACTCTTCACTCGAAGAGTACCTATGTAGTCCATATTTTAACGATATTAATATTATCGGTTTTAGATGAATTGGTGGGTCCCAATATACGCCAATATGGCACAGTTCAAAGTACCATCTATAGTTTTCTTTGTTTTAGTAAGGACTTATTATTTCATTTATTATATAATTTACATCAGTTACAATTTTTTAAATTTCTAATGGTATAGAGCACACTTTTGGATGCATAACTCTTGAATTTGATTAATTCCAAAATGTATTTTCCGTCTAAATTTATTAATAACTTGAAGGGTTAAGATAAAATAGGAAGAATCTCTCTTTAATCTGTATTTTGAGAATTACTGCTACAAGTTCTTTGGCATGAATTTTGACAATACATTATTTGAATTTGTAAGGAATTATTTTTGTCTACACCCAATGTGTTTTGTTTTCTTCGACTTGTTTATACATTTTATATACTGGCAAGAACGAAGAAACAAAATTTGCTACCAAATATCGTATCCTGGAAACAGTTTTTAAATCTCCTTATTTCACTTTTCAATCTTAAGTTATGCTGCAGGTTTTTCGAGGACATCACTTCGCGCCTCGGCAAGCGATGTGCCGATTTGGGAAAGAATGTTCAGCATAGCAGCGTGACTGGAGGTCTAGACCACTCCAAAAAGATGTGTAGTGCTTGTGCAGCGAGGCCGGCGAGCGCGGTGTTTGCAAAGGCTCCTAATGCATTCCGCTGCCCGCCGCGCCGCGCCGACCACTTGGGGTTGCGGCCCGCAGGAGGGGCCGGGCGCCCGAGGGCTGTTCACTCGCTGTTGCCTCCAGAGCCCCTGGCGGGCGCCGCAATTACGGGGCTACTCCTCTCCCTAGATAGAGCTGCGCATTCCACTGCGCCGCCGATGCCGCCATTTTATATCCAATTGTAGGGAGAGTTAGAACTGCGCGATATTGCGAATGTTGGGAACCACCAATCTATCCAAAACCGATACCGAAAGTAATCTTAATATCTTTGAAAATCTCCATAATGCCTTAAATTGTTATAATTTCTCTTCAACTTCTATGCACTGTCTGACGGAGCTATCTAGTGAGAGGATATAAAATGACGGCGACTGCGCTACCCTCTGTATCTGTACTGCGACTTTTCCATAGCTGCCTCTCAAGGCCCGTCTTCACAGTGGAATATATTACGGCATTTCGCGTCTTTCTCGGTGGTGCCGGTAGATGTCCCATGATCAAGCAGTGCTTGGGACGGTCGCGATCTAGCTACATCCATCTGCACCATCGAGAAAGACGCGAAATGCCGTGATCTATTCCATCGTGAAGGCGGGCCTTGAGGGGCCGCTATAGAAAAATCGCAGTATAGAGCTGTCCCCTTGCCGCCCGAAACCTCCAATCGCGGCGATGGCAGCTCCTGGCAGGTACCGCATATTCGAGACCAGAAGAGTCCCTAGACCAGTAGTTGCCAACGCAATGATCTGTGACGTCCCAGAAATCTGATCTCTTGTTCTGAGCTGAGTGACGAAGCAAAGGTTAGAGACCGACGCGGCGGTTGGCGCACAGTTGCAATGATGTTACGGAAATGGGGTTAAACGTTCGCTTGGAAAATCGATAATTAAGTTTTTGAACTGGAAATTATTATTTCTAATGTTAGTGATTCAATAACAATATGAGGAATTATATAATAGAACATACATTATTACAAAACTCAAAGCAATATCCGACTATCATAACCGGTACTTTAATTCCACTTCCATTATTCTATTAGATAACGTTTTTGGAAAAGAAAGTTGTAACAAATATATACCTGCTAGGGGTCACTGAGAGAAATTTTGAAATTTTGATCATCTTTTATGTACAGTGGTGTTTAAAAATGTCGTTAATCCTCGTGATTTTTACATAATCTTCAATCTGAAAATTGCTTTACTCATTCCATGATTGCTAGGTATGTCAATTCTCAGAATTTATTTTAATCTCGCAGATTTCTCTGGTCGCAAAGCTACGTAATGCATCCGTAGGTTGGACTTTTTAACATACTGCAGTTATTTCGAACACACTGAAAACTTCGCCATTGTTCCAGTATCTACAAAAGGAAACCTTTCTTCCCTAATAGAAAGAAAATTAACGGGTGTAGATGTTTCCCCCTTATGTTGCCTGACACACCGGCAAAGGCCCATTGCCAAGGTTTTCGGTACCGGCGATCGCCGTCTGCTCCTCTCCCCCTTTTGCTCGCACCGCTACTGCGAGTGCCTCATCTCGGATGGGAAGCAGTGCTCCGACGTCATTCCTTGCGCAGTTGGCAGTCGCTTCCCTAGACAAACGGAGAGTAGCGAATTGATTTTCGCCGCCGATGACGTCATTTTGTATCTTGTTGTCGGTTGTCCGAACTGTGTGGAATTGTGTGTTTTGGAAACCACCAATGTATCCAAAACCATGACTAATATCCCTGAAAATCTCCATTACGCCTCCACATTTTCGGAGAATTTCAATTTTCCATGCTTATGTTGTACTTATCTGTTGTATTATTTCTACACTTCTTCCTTTTGTAATAGCAAGGACTCAAATTTAAAAATCCGTATACTCATAAATTATGTCCTAAAAATTCATGTTATGATGGAAAGGCAGTGTAGTAATTTAGAAAGTTTATCACTGTAAGTGCCTTAAATCCTTCCCCCAAAAGAAATGCTTTTTTTACTGCAGAAAAATCTAAAAGGACCCGGGTAGAAACAAAACCAATAGATTCCTCTTGCCGAGAGGAATCAAACGAGCTACTAATTACCTCTGTAGGTGCCTTAAAAATTCCTCAAAAGGCGTTCTAGGTGTCTAAAAGCTCTCAAAATATGAGAATTTAGACTTCTCACGCATTATGAGAAACGACGGAAGAACACAATCAAGTATATGCATTTTTTAAGTCAAAAGCAAATCTATTTAATTGTTTTTGAATTTGCCCCCGAGTCCCTGAGTATCTAACAAAACCACAGAGACCTCTTACGTGGCCGGAAGCTGAATGATTTTTTTTGCAATTTCTTACTTGGAAATTAGTGATTAGATGGATGATCTGGGGTCCGTAGTTGATACTTCCTTCCCATTGGCGTCGTGCGGGTTCCAGAAGGACATAGAATGCGATTGTTAAGGAAAACTGCTAGGTTTGCTATGGTTCTAGTGGTTTCTAGTCAACGTGACTTGAAAAAGAAGAAATAGTTAACTTATCAAGTGTTTTGTGAATAGGTTTAAATAAATCAATTAATCTTAATAATCTAAATTAACTCTACTACTTTTGCTATTTAATGTCATGCATTCCGTATAACATTTTGTGTCAATTGAACCCTATACATCTGGTCACTATTATTTTCCATCCTCGAAATTTTAATTAGTATCAAGAAAATCATATCAACGACGCACTTTTATTTTAAAAACGAGACTCTGGAGGTTAATTGTTCTTTACCGGTGAAAACCTCTGACCTGCACATTTGCGTGTATGTTGTGAAGATATAATAAACAGAAATTCCCTGGAAGATATGACTAAATGATTTTTAATGAGTGGAATGTACGAAGAAGACAATTTTTTGTCTTCGAATCTGTTTGAGAAAATCTCTGACGGAAAAACCTTAAATGCCTGTTTAAAAAAGGTTTCAGTGATCTTCGTGCGACCTGGGAAAAAATGAAAGTATTTCCCTTTCGTAAGACACATTCCCGCAACTGTATTTCTTTTTGTAGCCGGTGGAAAAGCTTGGAAGGCGAAACGATATTATTATGTGCGATTGCATATAGATTACGTAGATGTGCAGGAAGGGTAGCGGTGTAACTTCTAATAACATTTTAAAATTCAATTTCTTTGTCATAAAATACTATTTAATCTGCACATTAAGATAAAATATTGAGTATCTATAAATACATTATATTCGAAAAGTAGATTGACTACATTCAAATTTTCTGAGCACGATTAGCTTTAGAAGTATTCACCCCTGCCTTCCACATGAAAAAGTTCTATTTACAAAAAGCTTTAAACATATATCAATATCCATACGTTGTGTGATCAGTAAAAGGAAGTACTGAAAAATTAACCTAATGTTTTATGTTCGGTTCCTTGATATCCTAGTGTCGAGAAAGAATTTGGACAAAAGAACATCACACTAAAAAAAAAATGTTTGGAAAATTTCTATGATATTATTCGATACGGAGAAATGTAATCAACTCTAGCATATTACTTGGAGGTAAGTATGGAATGGGAATGGAGAATATTAATGTACTATTGATGGAAAAAAAACAGGTGAAATTAGAGAAGAGGCATAAATCCTTCTGAAAGAAGCGTGTATCTTGGAATGTCAAGCAACGTAACAGATAAATGATATCAAAGCTCTTGGAGCAGCTTTGATGGTATAGTTCTCTTGTTTCCAAAAATACATTCTTATACTACAATATATACTGAATATTTAATGTTTTAGACGTTATTAGGAAAGTGTATTATTTCAGCATGTGTTCTACGTGAAAATTGTGTGTATCTTAGATTTATGTATGCTTGCTTTGCTTTAATTTGAATCTGTAGAACTTATGATAGAGTATTGAGAATTAGGAGTATATTGAATGAAAATTAACGATGTTTCAAACTCACTGAAAACTAGATCAAGAATACTCTATAACTATGGGATGTAATCCCAGAAATGGATTGGAAAAAATGACTTTACAAAACATGAATAGTGGCGGTGGAGAACGTGGGAATTGTTTTCTACATTCCATTTTATGTTACAAGCTTTTTGAAAATGACAAATTATATCTCAACATTATTCTTACCTCCTTTCCTAAATTGTAATTATATCATATGGTGATGGCAATAATATTTGTTAAATTATAAAATCGTAACCAAATTTTCCCCTAAAATATTGCAATAAACATTCGAACAAACATACTATCTCTCTGCTGCAAATGAAATAAATGTAAATAAAATTGTACTGTGCGACTATTTTATTAGTGCGCCGCGATTGTGGAAAATTCTGCTCTGCTCGGCCGACGGGCGCTAAGTCGCCGAGGGACCGGTGCGCTCAACTCCCCTGCGAACGCTCAGGACAGGAGGTTTTCAAGGTCCTGCCCTTCCAAAGGTATGATTTCCAGGGCGAGACCTTGAAAACCTTCCGTCCACAGCGTTCGCAGGGGGAGTTGAGTACACCGTTCCCCGGCGAGTTCTCCGTCGGCCGAGCAGAATTTTCCACAATCGCGGCCCACTAATAAAATAATCGCACTGTAGTTATAAATAAAATTAAAGAAGGAAGGTTGCGACAGTTACTGCATTAAAACATTAAATGAAACTGGACTTCTTTACCAGATTATTGTGCTCCTTAAATGATTGATGATTTTTAACGTAAAACGCCCCAATTTACATCGCAGCGTTCGCCGATCGCCGTCGTCGGGGTTCTCTTCGCCCCCGCCGCGCGGCGAAGGCCGCTGTGCCGGCGCGGGCGGGCGGGCGGGCGCCCTCTCGATTCGTATCTCGCTTGCTTTCCGTCAAGGCCTCCCTCGTTTGCCGGCGCTTTCATTGCCACCGGGGTCTATCTCGCGAGCGCGTTGCCCAGCGTTTCGCGTTTAAAGTGGACGTGCGCGAGACCTCCCAGGGACGCGACAGCGTGAAGGTAATTTGAAGAGATGGAAGCTCCCTCTCCTCAAAGGTACGAACGTAGGATGGTTAGGTTAGACATTTTTTACTAACGTATTTTAAAAATGAGCAAGAGACTTTTTCGTATGAGTGAAGAATTGTTAAATTTCTTGTAAGAGTTGCCGCCTTTACAGATGTTCAGAATGATCAGAAATTGAAATATTTGGCGTATTTCCATAATTTATATGACTAATTTCAAATATGTGCGTAATTAACGGAAAACTAAACAGTTTATGACCATGTGACACTCGTCAACGGTTTGTTATAGATTCCCAAGAAGACTAAAAAAAGTTACTCGATGCGTCATTGCTCAGCACACTGCTGACTTCACGCGACGAGGAAGAAAGAGCGTATGCAGGTGTGTGCCGCTTTAGAACGGCCAATTTTTGCTGTTCCAGAGCCCCATTTTTTCAAACACTGAATAGCAACGTTTTGGCTGCTGTAAGTCGCTAGTAATAATTTAATTTCTTTAATTCCGATAAAGCTTTGTCGGTCGAAGGGTGGCTATCTTCAGTTCAATTCTCTACGGCTGTGTGCTCGGTCTAGACAAAAAATACTTATGCCTGCTTTGTCTAAATCTGGCCCCCAAAATATGCGAAAGCTAGCTTTCGTGAAATTAAATTTTTTTGAAACTGACAGATATTTCAATTCTGATAACAAGAAAATCATACACACCACGCCTTCCTACTACTAAAACCAATATTAAAAATACTATTATCAGTTTTGTAATGCGATACCTGAAATTTAACATAATTTATCACGACATGACAGTTAAACATACTTTCTATTCTGTGCGTCTGAGTGTGAGACCTTAATACGACAAAAATAGCCTCAACAAAAAAATACAGCTCAGACCGCGGTCATCCCACGGCGAAATTGCATCAGGTGAAAGCTCCTCTTCCTGCCCCAGAATTCTACGATTGGTGCTTTCACTTAGGTTTTACCCACCAATATTTCATCACACATTTGACGTAGAAAAATGCGTCAAAGTAATCGGTAGTTTGTGAAATTAAGTGAATAATAGTGAATCTTGGAAAAGATAACAGGCAGATACGATGATGTTTAATAGCTCGTTATTCATTTTTGACAGCAATGTTAGTATGTCACACTATGATAAAATACTTCCATAATAAAATACATAATAATAAAACAATTGTGCTACGTAAAAATGTAAAATGATTAGCAAATATGCAGTAGAAAGGTTCAGAAATAATCGTTTCCAAAATTTGGATATGAAAGAATCATATGGATCATGAAGGCGTAATAAATCTGTTTTCCATTACCATGAATGGTGAAATAATATATTCAAACAGTTTTGTAGAAAATTACTGTAATGTGGTTGTTACAGTTGATTTTTTTAAATATGTTTTTCGCTCACAAGTTTTCGTTAAAAACTTAGGTTTTACGTTAAAAACTTTAGGTCTTACGAGTCGAGGGTTACTCCATGCGGTCCCATGCCATTGCATGCAATGGAATTTCTGGTAAGTGAGGGGTGGGAAGTTATAGATACCACAGAAGTAATTCCATGTGTCATTTCAAAGTCCTATCGAACTTAACTTATTGTAATTTAGATGAAACGTCCAGAACAGCGCAAATGAACAATAGGGAAGCCACTTGCAGGACATCTTTACAAAGACAAAGTTGTATTCCAAAGTTTGGAAAGGTGGAACTACCGGTTTGCAATATGTAAGAAAAATTACGCGTTAAGTCCAGCGTTGTTAAGTTTCGCACTAAAAAACTGGCAAGTATCGAAGCGGCTGTAGCATTCCTGTTAGCAAATATTCAGCTGACGACAAAAATGCAATGGCTACCAACAACTGCAAACATAAGTGCTTTATATTTAGAGATCACTATAAGAAGGGCTTTGACAGCTACTGCTTGGCCACTGTTGGCAACATAACTGCAGATTATGTTCTTGCACACGTTTTGTCGGTGCATTAGTTTGCAATTAGATCATTTGTAAATGGGTTCATCTTTACCTCTTGCAATGCCATCACCTTGCATGAAGTTCATTTGTTTCCGACCAGTCAAAAGGCCGCTTCTTATTGTTCCTCTGTATTCAGAATGGGACAATGAAACCCGTGGGTTGCATACGCACACTATAGTAGTGGCAAGTGCTTGATTTGATAAGTTTATTTTCGTATGTGATGCATCGGGGAGAAGTATGATCTGCGCCACGTTTTCTTCAGCTCCAGAATCTCTATCCCATCCTTCTCTTCTATACATATTTGTAGAAAGTTAGCAACATTGAAAAGTAGACATTTTCTATCCCTAGTAATACCCGAGTAATAACTGATTTGCATCTGTGAACGAGCGACAGATTTTATTTTATAGTATTGCTAACAAAATGGCAGCCCACTCATCGGGCTCTTCTACTATTATACCCAGAGTAACTTCACATTCGCAGGTCTCCAGCTGTTTTTATTCAGGCCAGTGGACGATTTTTATGACAGGTTGTAAACAGAAGTGCGTCGCTGAAGACGGCGTTCGAAATGTCTCTTCTGCCAACCAGATGAGTCGTGCGTCAGCTGTAATACCCAAAGTGTCAATTCAGTGCGTGCAGATGGAGTTTAGCGATACGTTTTCACGAGTATTTTACATTGTTCCGATATCGTTACTTAAAATAATATTGTAAGAATGGATAAAAATAATGTCATGCGAACACCGATGTCAATGAATTAAGTCATCAAACAGTTGTAAAAAAGACAGTCCATAAACACCAAAATCCAAAGAGCCAGCGTTATTTACTTTCATGACGCTTTCAATAAAATTTGCAATAGATTGAATTTCATTGAAAGAAAATGCATGTAAATATTATTTTTGTGGAAAAGGGTTTAAAGTGTAATTTTCATGGCTTCTAACTACATAAAATACTTGCAAATTATGTGAAAAGAAATAGGTAGCACCGTAGCTCCAGCACTAGTTAGCTGATGTTTGTGAAACGGTTGCTAATTATTTCTAAGTGATACTCTCCAACCACGTTCCCTAATTTAGTCTGGCATGAAGGAATGCGTATCACGATGGGATCGCGGGATTACCTGCTGCTCGGCTCATTCTCCTTTGAAGCCAACGAGAGCGAAGAGATCATGACCGTCACTGCGTGTATGGGTTTCTGTAACCTAACTCTTTCAGATGATTAGATTCAATAGTATATAGTAATTGTGAAAGTGAAAAAAGATGAGGTAGGAAAAGGCTACAAAGAAATTAATAAAATATTCGACAAGTCGCTGATACTAGTAAATACGATTAAGGAGTTCTTTTAGGAGAGTGGTGTCAAGGTCTACTGATGGCCATAGCACGCTTCGTGGCATGCTACGAGCTTCTCTGCGCAACTACCGTTGGTTGTTAGTTAATGTTAGTTAGGAGACTTGAAAGAAAGTTAATGTTTGGCGTACGAATGAAATTCTGACGGACGAGGTGTAGATTGAAGCTGAGACCGATATTTTCGATTGGATTCGCCAAAGACACTTTCGTATGAGCAGAGGCGTATCTAGGTAATCAGGCGCCCGTGGCAAGCATAGAATTGGCGCCCCTGTGGGGATATTGAAATTATGGTTGTTGTTATTTCTTTTAACGGGTATACTGTAAATAGCGCTCCTAGTGAGTGGCGCCCATGGCACGTGCCATGCCTGTCATACCGTAGATACGCCACTGCGTATGAGGTGCATACATTATTTTTTAGAACAAATTCATGGAAACTTACAAGTATATACTCTTGGAATCATTATCAGCAAGTGAGATTGTAACCATGTTGATTCAGGTCCCCACATTGTTTTGTTTATTTTCAGTATCCAGTATTTTATACAGCCAAGTCCTCTTTGCGAAACAAAAAGTAAAACTTTCCAAACATTAAAAACTACGAAAGTAAGTACTAGTTTCCGTGCACGATGGCTGAAAAATAAATATATAAATGGAAAAAGGGAGAGGTTGTTAACGAGCTGAATCTCAACTCAGAACGAAATAATCAGAGCACAGTACACTCTGGAACACGTTGATGACTGGTGGTAATGTTCTACGGGAACACGTTAGGCCTATCGCATGGGCTTGCTGGGAATGCGTCACCCAGGTTAGGTCACTCTTCCAAATGTGACTTCCGAAATCCGGTGCCAGCGTTATTCATTTTTCCACGGGGGATGCAGAGAACGTTGTCATTGGCCGTCGATTGATTGAGGTTGCCGGCGAAGTACTGTCAGAGTAGTGAATATTTCATACCGCGAGGTGGCGGTGTTCCTGTCCCGCTGAATGATCAGATTCGGCGCCGACGTAGCAAGGCTTGCGGGGTCTTCCCACTCTTCGAAATTCTCCCCGCAATTCGATCTATACTTCGGTTTTTATTTCTTGGCGAGTGGGGGTGTGTCATCAGAATGAAATATCTCACGGTACTTCGTGTCGCTCTCGGTTGTGCCGCTAGGATTCGCAAGATCGCGACTGTATCGAGCAGTGCTGACGATCATGCGACTCCTAGCTGCACAACCGAGAACGACGCGAAATACCGTGTGGTATTCCATTTTGATGACATACCCCCACGCGCCAAGAAAGACAAAAACGAAGTATAGCTATGAAGTTGGTGTTGCAATTCCGCTACCGCCGAAACTCGTGCCGCAGGACCTCCCGATCCGAGTCGCCGCACAGCCAACGGCAGTGAGCTTCCTCGCCCGGTCGTCGGCCGTCGCATCCGGAGTCATTCTGCAAGCACCGGCCTCGCGGGGACGTGGTCACGTGTCTGTTCGGAGCCACGAGCGCAGGAGGCGCCGGCGTCGCCTTCCGTTATAGACCGGGACCCAGCAAGAAAATCAACGTATGATAAGCTCAAAGCTTAAACATTTTGAGAAGTTAGCCAGTGTCATGTGGAACAAGGAAACGCAAGTATGGCGGCCTGTAGGTGTCGGCGTTACGCTGCACAATTTTTTAAATATGTCGAAAAAAAATCGGCCATTGGGGAATGAGTACACAGCTAATTGTAGTTGTACATTGTTCGTTAGATAGCCGAAGTGTGAAGGAGTTGTATGCCATACCGAAGCGGCGTCTCGAACTGCCCGCCATACTGAATTGAAAGTGTAATTTTTTTATGCCCGCTTGGATTACGAGCTCAAAGCTATTTTTGTGGTCTAATTTTAGAAAATGTTCTTTTCATTGCCGATTATGTCCACGCCATACCGTTGCGGCGTCTCTAAGTAGCCGCCATACTGGCTCAAAAAGGTCGAATTTGTCGCTAATCCATGTATGATAGGTACACATTTGAGACAATTTCGTCACATCGTCGATTTTCTTGCTGGCTCCCGGTCTATTAGGAGGTTATTCGACGACATTTTTTAAGTCTGGGATTAACGTAGAGAAAAGAGAAAGAAATGCGAAATAAACTAAACGACTAACATCCTTACAACCATCTTCTCTACATTCAGAGCGAAATGATCAAACTATTATCGACGACGAAATGGTCCGTTCAGTCCAGGAGACGATGTGTTTGATAGGTTCTGAAACAGCTGAGCGTCGCCGAAGACCCAATCGTTCTGCGAAATGTATTCTTCCGACTACTATATGAACCGAAAGCCAGCTGTTAGTCTCGAAGTACCAATACAGTTCCTCACGTTTCCGGTTAGGGATAATTTTCACGAGTGCTTTACATTGTTCCAATACCGGCACTAAAATTAATATAAAAAGAATATAAAAATTGATAGAAATCCTGTCGAAAAACTGATGAGAATAATGTGCGCGTGAATTAAATCATCGAACAAAGGTGAACGAACAGTTAAAAAGTACTGAATTTCAAGAGTCCGCAGGATTTACTTTCATCAGTATTTTAATTAATCTCGCAATCTCTTCTCCGCCCTTTTCCTATAAATCGTTGCATGATGAATATTAGTACAAACACAGAGAGGTTAGAAACATTTGAAAATGGAGAAATTTTTTCGCTCCCGTATTAGAAAACACTTATTTACATCGGAAATCGAGGCTTGATTTTTTAGCACTGCTAAGAAAATAGCAACCCCCTCCTCTCCTACAACTAGCAAAAGGAGAACCCGACAAAACGTATGAATAGTGAAAATACATTTGTATTCAGAAGCAAAACAAAGGGACATCTCAGCATTTGCTCAATGGATTAGGGAAACTGCTGAAAAATCAGCATGATCAGCATTGATTATTGAATTAGAAGCCAAAGTACATTTCTTGTTACATATACATTGAGTACTTTTTTTAAAATATATCGTACAAATGTTAACTAAGTCATTATATATCATTATGAAACTAAATATTTTTCTTTTTTAATTGTCAGTATAGCTTCTAATTGTTTTAGAAACAGTTTTGCAGCAGAAGAGCAGATAAGGTACTGGGGGGTCCCCTCCAATATAATGTTATATTGAAAAAGATTGGGGGAACGCGTTTCTTCTCCTCTCCTGCCGGTGACACCCATGGTATGAATTAACCCATTAACCCGCGAGTCCTCCATTCGCATTGTGCCACGCGTCGATACGCGAAATGAAGAGGGAAATCACCTCAAATGTCGTATCACGTCTGCTCTTGATGCGTCTTCGCCTCAGAAGTAATGCGACGAATCAATAATTTCCAATGCACACACAGAAATTGAAAGAAAACTACGAAAACTGGCCAGATGAGAGATGTCTATAGTTTCTTTATAAACCCAGAAACTTGTAAAAAAACAATAAAACAGTTTTGATTTTGATTGAAAAATGCAAATATGTGATTATGCTATTCCTTCAGTGCTCATACTGCACATATCGTCTGAATTCTCATACGCACTGCGTCACTACTGACGACACAGTTAACGACAGAAGGGCGTCAAAGAGGAGGCCGCACGCCATTACATATTTGCTATTCAGTTATTGGGTTACGGAAAAGCACCTTTTTTGACAGTCTTGATATATAACAGAACTGATGTACCGTGAATATCAGTACTAAACAATGTTATTGGAATATTCGTGAAGACAGTTCCTTTTCAACTTTTTGATTTATATCCGTGTTATAAGTGTATTTTATTTTCGTACTCTGTTTATTGTACTTGATTCTGGGGCAATGTGCGTGGTACTTTCTGGTCAACTATTTTGTGGTTTTGTTGAGCAGCGTTTTGCTGCTGAAGGCCACCAACTTAACTTAGGGATGCGACATCGACGCCGATATTACTATAAAAACATAATTTTTTATACATTTTGTATCAAAGCCGATGGTTTTTGAACATCGATGCTTTTTCTCAGTGTTTTTACCGTTTCGTTGTTTTGTTCGTAATTCAACAATTTCCATAATAATAATTTCCATAATTTTGTAAAAGTTAAAATATGAAGTAATAACTGACGGTACCATTGTGTTCGAACCGCGCGAACGCTGTTTGTACCGCAGCAAAAACTGTCGAAGCCGGAATCGTTTGGGTCCAACATTTTCTTCTGTCTCGTCCAGGTTTCCAGCTTATTCAGATTTGTAATAAATATTGTCAATTTTGTAAACGCAATCGTTTAAAGATGGGATAAGTTGTATGGGTAGTTTATCTCATCTAAAGACATTTCAAAGAAACGGGAGAGACAAAGAAAATGACGCAACACGAAGTCTAATGAGACACAGAATTCAAAAAAAAGTAAAAGAAATATTATGTTCTTGAATATTTGTGGGAACAAGTGAATTAATCTACTGATTTAGGCTTTGGCTATTCGCCTAGGTCCTCGTGAATATTGTGGCAACCGATGTTTGGTAACATAGATGTTTTGTTGTCGATGTCGTATTAGACTCGAGCGTTCTCATAAGCGTACGTGGTCACTAGTTTGACTCAGTATCACATCCTGAATCTATTCTCACTACCTATCACTCAGTACCACGTTCCCATAAACATACGTGGTCATTTGGTCATTAGTTTGACTCCGTAGTTCTCATAGGTGTGCGTGGTCAAAAGGTTGAGTCAGTCCCCTGTACTGAATCCATTATCACTAAACTTCGGTTTTCCTTTCTTGGCGCGTGGGGGTGTCTCATCAAAATTGAATATCTCACGGTATTTCGCGTCGTCCTCGGTTGTGCCGCTAGGAGGCACATGATCGCCAGCATTGCTCGATACAGTCGCGATCATGAGACTCCTAGCGGCACAACCGAGAACGACGCGAAATACCGTGAGATATTCCATTTTGATGACACACCCCACGCGCCAAGAAAAAAAAACAAGTATACTATCGCTCAGTGCCGTGTTCTCATCGGCGTACGTGGTCACTTCCGCGCCGACGGTGAACCCGCAGCCCGTGAGCGCCGAGGCGCGGTGTCGTCGTGTCGCTGTCGCCTTTCCGTTAGGCGGCGGCGGCAGTGGCGGCGGCGGCGGCGACCCACATCGGCGCGGCGGCGAGCAGCCCGCGTGAGGCCGTCGCGTCGGAGCTTGAAAGACGGGGGAAGGGGGGGGGGCTCTGCCTTAAATCCTCGCGTGCGTCGTCGGTGTGGGCGAGCGGAGAGTGTTGGGCTTCTCCCGGCCGACGGAGCACATGACCTTCGCGCGCCTGCCACTAATTAACTGAATGAAGCTTCGTGATGGCGTTTTTCCTTCATGAGTGGAGAGGGTCAGTGATGGTTGTAACCCTCTGTCACTTTCGCGAAAGTTTGTGGGCGAAAATGAGTGACATAATACGAAAGGTTGGGCCGACCTAAGAAACACGTGGCCGGAACGTTTACGAACGGCCCAATTTTGTAGTTCACCGATGACATGAATTCAATTTTTTTCAGCGTATACATTTTTGACAAAATGTTTATTCTTTTATGAGAAATAACGAAATACTTTGAAATTCATTATTTGCTAAATTACAAGTGAATTTCAAATGAATTTTTGAAAATTTCTATCTTTTCAGGAAAATATGCATACTTTCTCTTTATGAGCATTTATCACCAGTTATGTTTTTTAACAGATATTCTTTTAAATATTTAGAATTTCGGAACATTCAGATAATATGCCGAAAACGTCCCACCGTATCTTTCGCTAAACCGAATTCCCGAATAAAAGTATATAGGCATGTGTGTGTGTGTGTGTGTGTGTGTGTGTGTGTGTGTGTGTGTGTGTGTGTGTGTGACTTTGTTTCTTGAAACATTTTCGAAATTCACTGTTTTCAGAGAAATCTTGTTAAACCAGACATGCATTTTTATTTCTTACATTTCCAAGTTGTCCTAAAGATATAATTTACATGCTCGTTCACGATTCTGTGTGGAGTCATTTTATTTTTCAGAATTCCAAGCCATGTATTCCCAATTTTTTTGCGTATCCGTCCTTCTATTTACTCGTCCTTTGTATCGGACACTCGCCGACAGTTCCGTTCTACTGACCATCTACCGTTTCATCCGTCCTAATTACATCTGTCCTTTCTCCACAATTTACGTAACAAAAGCGTGTGTCACAAATTATTCTCTTTCTCTTCACTGTACGAAAATGCAGTAATCAAATTATAATAAAGTATAATTTTCAATGGAAATGGAGCCACTATTACATGGTTCTCGTATTTTAATTTTAAAAATTCTGTTCCAATTTTGCTTCGTTTTGTTTGAAAATTGTCACAGAAATTGTAGGAGAGTGTGCTTATTTGTGCTTTGTCGTTAATAATGCTAACAAAACCATCGCTGGTTTATTGTAAACTAACGCACACTGCCCATGACCTAAGAATATATAGACATCCGGATTCACGCCTCCGAATAAAATTAATTTATAGATTCTCAGTGAGTGGTATGTAGGATAGACGGCAGGAATACGGAAGATCCGCCATCCTACTCCATAAATCGACGGCGAAGATCATCGTTCTTTGCCTGTAAAGGAACAACGGACGACGGTTAGTGAGCAGGACGACGGATAAGGCTCTTGAAGAGTAATGAATGACGGAGGTAGTAGAGTTTGTTGGGAAATGGAGCGTGTCTAAGAAAAGAAAGCCGTTTTACATGCTACAGACTACTGTGTCGAAAATTGAGTCTCAAATAATTCTATCTAGTTTTTGGCGTTTTAAAGATATATATATCTTCAAATTAAAAAAAAGGGAGTTGCTTTTGAGGTTTTGATAATATCAGTGTAAATTGCGAGTTTTTGTATAGAAAAAAATTGTAGTCAAGAAGAATACTTCTACTAGACATTTATATCAATACCTTTAGTATTTAATTCGTTCCATTATCAGTAAAGCCAATACGCCGGAACGGTATTTTTAACAATTGTCGTAAGGAGATCGTTTGGGAAACCTTAAGAGGATGAGGCAAAAGGGATCACGAACCTGTGACGTGCTGAGCAAGTGATGAAGCCGTATTTCTTAATGGTGTTTTTTTTCGAGACGAAGCTGGCCAACGGTCTGCGAGCGAACAGTCTTTATTTTGTAACATGACGATAGCTTGATATAACCAACCAAATGAAACTAGAGCAGTCGCGTTCGACACCTTCTCCCAATGGGATAATTACTCCCGAAGTACGTAACACAAGATTATAGAAAGGGGTATTTTTTTCCAATGTTATGACACTGGAGAGGATCTATCCTGTTGAACTCTTTGAGAGAAATAAAGTTGACAGGGAATTAATGATTTTGAACACTATATTTTTATATTTAACGACACGTCATTTCTTGCACAATTAATAAAAATTATTAGATTGCAAATAAAATATTTGTTTATTAAAAGAATTACTTCCTAGAAACTTCCACCTGACGGCCTGAATTTTTCTTTGCTGAGTTTCATTATTAAAATTTGTAGAAATAATACGGATGACTTCTATAAAAAATGTCAACATTTATTTTCTATTCTGAAGATGAATTAAGATTATTGCGCGCTGTCTGTGAAGTGTTTTTAGGATATTCGGTCCGTATTGATCGAAAAATAAAACACGGAGAACTGCTAATCACAGCAGACAGACAATAGAATTCTCCTTCCAGACAGCACCTGAATTCGACGTAGCTATTTCGACGTAGCTATTTAACTAGTATCAAAAATTCGCCACCGACGGTATTCGAATCCTAGGACCTCCCGGTAAGAGGCGCTGCCGAAACAGCGGCAATGTTGGATCTGAGCTTCACTCAGCCGGTGGTCAGTTGGAGAGAGGCTCGAGCTGGCCGTCAGGAAAAATGGAGTGCAGTCAGTAGAAGGAGATGGTGAGTTTGGCGACTGTGCTCGACCTTTCTCGACTTGTCGCTCACTCTTCCTGCTGTTACCGCTTCGCCCCTCCCGCTTCAACCTCTCTCTCTCTCTCCTCCCCTCTCCGACTTCCATGTCCTGGTTGGCAGCGTTCCGCTTTTCCACCCTTGCTCTTCTCTCGTCAACTCGCGGTTCCATCTTCCTTATCTGCGCAGTCCCCTCTCATCACCTCCCAGTCCCACCCAGCTCTGTCGAAGCCCCCTCTTGGTCCCATTTCCTCCCTCCCAACCCCGCTCCGGCCGGCGTGTTCGCCCGCCGAGCGTGTACTCGGGCGGGTCCGTTCCGCGTCTTCCCGCTGGGGATGGCTGCTTCGCCGTTGACGCACTGTCACTATCACTGCCCCACTGACCCGCCCCGCGCCGCCTACTCCGCCTGCGCCACCTGCTCTTCACAGCTAACGGTTCGCGGTTTGGCACCTCGCATCCGCCGCTTAGCGATCGGCCACTTGTAACTGAGCACGAGAGCGAGCGGGATCTCACATGCGTCGTTACGGGAAAGAGTTGTAAATGACTAATATTCGCAAGTTAGCCACATCGTTGATACATTACTTAAATATTAATACTTAGCAAATAGCAATACCTGTGAGAAAAACTAAAACAATTATTTTATGTGGATTATGAACCTTAATTACTTGTACTGTCGTCATATAGGAATCGTTCTTACAAAAAATACTTTGTAATGACAACGATAGTGGAGAATTAAAATATCATGAATCAAAAATTTATATATATTATATATAAAATAATGAAAGGAGGTGGATTAAACATTGTGTAATCTATTAAAAACTTCATAGCATATTCGTTTGAAATTTGTCTACATTCTAGTGAAATTAGGTAATTTTCAAGAAATATTGTTAAATATTCTTTTTCATTTATGTTACCTATCGTTACCTAACTTGTGTGCAAAGTTTTGTTGAATACAATATTATATGTATTTTATCTTGTTTATTTTTCGGCACTGTTTTGTTTGAGAAGTTGAGAGTGAAGAAAAAATGAACTGACAAAGAAGAAAGGTTAATGACTTAGTTATGAAAGAACGAGCTGTTGCACCTAAATCTGAAAATGACAATTAAATGTAATACAATGTATTGTACTCTAAATTTTTAAATGTCTATGTTAAATAGGAATGCAGTATGTTTCTGAAAAAAAATTGTGGCCACTTTTTTTTCTGACTTTGAATATGTTTAATAAATATTCCACGATGGCTTGCAAGATGTCTCAAGAGGTACTTCACATTCCACTCGTATAATTTCTTCAGTAAATACGTCTCTCGTCCGTGCCTTTGGCGTTGGAGATTTCCCCTCGTGCCAGCGTGTGCTGGAGATGACAAGCTTGCAAAGTGGCAGGACGCGAAGCGGGTTTTTTGATCGGAGGCTGGAGGCTGCGGCTTGTGGACAGTTAAGCTGAACGAACATTCGAGTCATCTTGCCTTTTCTCGACTTCATTGCCTTCTCCGCTGGTGCGTCGATGTACTACGAAGGTCATGCGGACTGTATATACTCTCCAAAAGTAGGAGTATGGCAAAGTATCGTGCCATGGATATCCACGAGGGCACAGTTTTCGATACTTCACAGGATCACATCTGTTACCATATATAACAAAAAAAAATATTATGCCTCTAAAATTTACATGTATAAGAAAATGTAATTGATTGTACACGTATGCATTTGACACTATAGTTGTTTTCGTAAGTTTTACAATTCCACGTAACAGGACGTCTTGTAGCCTCCCAAACTCTAATTCAGTGATTTCTCTGTTTTTGTTTTCTCTCATCTATCTTTTGCCAGCCATTGCTATACTATCTGCTAGTCGCTACAGCGACTGCCATGGCTCAGGACACAACTCTCTGACCGGGAGGCTCCAAGGTTCGAGTTATGATGGTGGCAGATTTTCAACAGTAGTTAGCCTTTGTCTTTATTACTCCCTTTGTCTATTATATTTACTGGCCAGAACAAGTGTCTCAGAGCATCAGCTGATGTCACTGCAGTGCCTCAGACCGGGAGGTCCTACGTTAGAGTTCCGAGGGAGGCAGGATTTTGCACCAGCTACATGTCTAGGTCGAATTTAGCTGCCATCTGGAGGATAATTCTAGCGGCCGGCTGCTCTGGTCGGTAGTTTCTGAAATTTTCCGTTCCAATCACTACCAGATGAATGCCGAAGCAGTACCCTAACAATAACGAAGTACAAGCAGTACAATAACGAAGCAGTACCCTAGCGTGCGATCTATCCTTCCTCTTCTTTGTCCTATCATCACCCCTTACACAATTACTTGCACTACACATGTCGGGAGTTCAGTCGAGAGCTTAAGCGTGACCCGGCAGAGGCGGCGTCCCCTGGCGGAGATATATGAAGGGAATAATCCTCGCAAGCCAGTGTCGTAGGATCTCACATTCTAGCGGAGACGGAACACCACAGTCTCCCTGGGTATAACTCGCACTCTGGCCTTAGTAAGTGGTCGGACCGGCAAACACAATATAAACCATCTACAATACATAACCCATCTATGTACAAGTACATACATATCTTACCCACCTATGTACATATTTGTACATATCTAACCCATCTATGTACATATTTGTACATATCTAACCCATCTATGTACATATTTGTACATATCTAACCCATCTATGTACATATTTGTACATATATAACCCATCTATGTACACATTTGTACATATATAACCCATCTATGTACACATTTGTACATATATAACCCATCTATGTACACATTTGTACATATATAACCCATCTATGTACACATTTGTACATATATAACCCATCTATGTACACATTTGTACATATCTAACCCATCTATGTACACATTTGTACATATCTAACCCATCTATGTACACATTTGTACATATATAACCCATCTATGTACACATTTGTACTTATATAACCCATCTATGTACACATTTGTACTTATATAACCCATCTATGTACACATTTGTACTTATATAACCCATCTATATACACCAATCTAGTCGCTATATCCTCATCGGCGTTGAAACGGCATGTAACCATATACAATTATTAACGCTTTATTTTAATGTAATATCACGGAATGCAAAATTGTAGTGGAAGTAAATTGCATTCAATTACGTGTCGTGTTTTGTCATAATTGTACTGAAGCAATTATTATGCTAATTAGCGAAAATTAAATAACATATTGACAGGCGTTCATGTCTGAAGGTCTGGGGGAAATATTGTACTGCAACAGATTATTTACAAACGGGAGTGATATATAATGTTTTTGTTTTTACAAAAATAAGGATTACTTACAAATTTATCAATTTCCTTAAGTATCTTAACATGGGAATGAAGCTTAAAGAGAACAATTCAAGTTGAAGTGATCGTTCAGCGCGCAATTTTTATTATCACATTCTGATTTTATTGCACGCATATTTAACAAATATTTATTTAATAAAATACTACTCTTAAATACTGACTTTTTTGGAAATTTACAAAAATAATCACATTTTTAAAAGTTGATAATCCCATTCAGTATTATAATACTGCAAAGACTGCTGGAAAATTGTATTAAGTGTTTTATAACAATTTTGAACTCCATTTATTCGTCTTGGATATTCTTGGCGATGTGAGTGTAAAAAGTTTCACGGTCTTATACATGAGGATCGGAGGTTTATGTTTTCCGATGTGAGCGTACGTATGTGCCATTTGCCTTTCCCCTTTCATTCGGATGGTTTTTAAGGGACTCTCATCGGGCCCGCCACAAAATATAAGACAATACATACAATATTGTGAAGGCATAACAATTACGCTAATTATTTCGCCGACAATTACGATTTTAATTAAAAGAGCGACATTCGGTACAATATATTTACGCGTATTATTATGCGTTATTGCTGTGATTATACAATATAGAATGTATATATTGTAATACATATTATAATGTATGCATTACGCATACTTTACCTATGCATCATGTATTGCAATGTACTTTGAACATTGAAACGCCATTAATGAATGGTAGTTATTGTGCAGATTACTTAATGGATGCTAAATGCATTAATTATTGGCTAGAGGGCAGGACGCTTTCGGCCAGTATGAACGGGAAAGGAGAGTTCCTAGTGCTTCAATTTCGGGCGCTTAGCATCACAAAAATTCAATTTATTTTGTTTCAATCATCCCCACTCTAATTTATAAATAAAATAATTTTTACCCCTAAGTACTCTTTTTTAACCCTAAATACCATGGTACGCCCTGGCCCCGGGCTGTCCGGCTGTGGGTTTGCTGCGCGCGGAGCCCTTGCCTTCCCGACCTCGCGCCTGCTGGGAATTCCTGGCTTCTTCCGGGAGCGTGGGACGCTGTTGACAGTAGCGTACTGCCGGGAGATCCCGGGGAGTTCCAGTCCGACGGTGGGGGATCTTCAATAGTGGCAAGACAGTTGCGTCGAATTCAGCCGCTGCCTTGAGAATTCTAGTGGTCGGATGCGCTGGTCGGCAGTTTTCCGTGGTTTCTTCGCTCAATTCCAGCTGATGCTAGAGCAGTACCCTAACAAACGGATCATTGAATGCCCGCGACCTTTCCTTCCTCACCCGGCTTTGGCCCGGATTGGGCAGAGATAATTGAAGGTGGGAAACTCTGCAAGCCGACGTGTGGGACGTCACCGGATCTCACGTTCTAGAAGAAAGAAATATCGCCACATCCTGTGATATAACATGCACTTGTGGGACTAATGACCATAGCATTCGACGTGCCCGGGAGCGTGGGAGTTGGTAATGAGAGGAGCGTCATTTGGGTTTGATTGATTGTTCGTGATTCCGGGCGCGTCAACCATGCAGGCCATTAGTCCCGTAAGTGTAGTGCTGTTTTTCATCGGTAGGTGGCGTTGATCTTTCCCCGCAGGGTAGCGAGATCCGACGCCGACCTACCGTCGACTGACGAGATTTTCCCCCTGACCAGGTATCTCCCATCAGCGGGGCACCGCCCCAGCCGGGACAAGCTCTAAGCTCCGGTCTCCTGGCATGTGTGGTAGTGGAGTGCATGTTAGTGTAAGTGTGAGTGTAAGGAATGAGTATAGGACAAGGAAGAGGAAGGAAAGGTCGCACGCGGTCCGTGACCCGTTTGTTAGTGTATTGCACCGGCATTTGCCTGGTGATGATCGCAGAAACCAGGGAAAACTACCGATCAGAGCAGCCGACCGCTAGAATTCTCCTCCAGACAGAGACTGAATTCGACCTAGCTGAAAAGCAAGTTTCGAAAATTCTGCCACTGTCGGGACTCGAATCTAGAACCTCCCGGTCAGAGGGACTGCAGTAACATCAGTTGATGCACTGAGCCTTTCTCCCGGTGCGACTTCTGGGGCAGCGGGGGCGAAAGCGGGCGCGATTTGAAGGAATACCGCGGCCGCTCAGGGCGTTTACGGACGCTTCTTGGTCTTAAAGCAGAACAGGATCTTGAAGCAGGGAAGTCTCCGGTCCAACGCCTTATGTGCGAATTTCTTAAGGGACAAAGACAGTTGGTTGCAAGGACATGCGGGTAGTTAGAGAATGTCGAGGCCGTTTGGGAAGGTGAACACGTGGTCTTGCCATGTGTGAACCAATGACTTCAGTTTACTGGAGCTATATTTATCAGACTCAGATCAATATATGTTGTAATCTGTTGTAATTAATGTTCTAATATGTAGCAAAAATTAAATAATGTATAATAGAAGTTAATAATGCAATGGTTACAATATGCAATGTGTAATAGTTTAATTCATAAGCTTTCGAAAAACACAAAGGCAAATTCAACCTAGTTTCTAATGTATTAATCTCCCTTTTGGAATGTACAAAATAAGAAACGTACAACTGAATAATATTATTAAATTTAAATTCCCTAACGAGCTGTTAATTTTCCGCTGGGTCTGTTCTTTTATAAAAGACAAGTGACTCACTATCGTAATAACGCTTATGAATTCAAGGATTGTTAAATTTAACGCATGCGAAATTTCTTTTCGAAAGAAGCGAGCAACATCCGCATCATTCCAACAACACACCGGTTAAAAAATACTACTTAAGTTATCGAGAACAATACATATATCCGTAAGGCAAAGACTAAAAACGAAGCTTCCAGACATTTCTCACGGGATATCTCCCTCGTGCTTACGTTTGCGGTTTCAGGGATTGAATGAGGACCTGCGTGCGCGATAACCAACACCTGCGAAGCTCGGTGCCGCACCCATACGCTTAGCGTACTGCCTGGGGTCCTCACCTCCAAACCCTTTCCTTCAACCGTCCTCGCCCCGTCCGCCCCCACGTCAGCTCCGTCTCCGATTGATTGATTGTTAGTGATTCCGGGCGCGTCAACCACTGTGCAGTGCGTAAGTGCATTGCGTTTTTTCATCGGGAGATGGCGGTGATCTTCCCCCGCTGATCGAGATATCCGGCGTCGACCTACCGTCGACTAGCAGGATTTTCCCCAACCAGATATCTCCCATCAGCGGGGCACCACCTCAGCCGGAACAAGCTCTAAGCCCCCGACCGGTCTCCCGGCATGTGTGATAGTGCATGTTATTGTGTGTGTGTGTAAGGGGTGAGGATAGGGCAAGGAAGGAGAAAGATAGATCGCGCGCGGTCCGTGGCCCGTTTGGCGCGCGGTCCGTGCTCCGGCACTCGCCTGGCGTTGATCGGAGAAACCACGGAAAACTACCAATCAGAACAGCCGGCCGCTAGAATTCTCCTCCAGACAGCGACTGAACTCGGCCTAGCTAACAAGCTGGTGTCGAAAATCCTGACGCTGTCGGGACTTGAACCTAAGACCTCTCGGTCAGAGGGCACTGCAATGACATATTTTGTTGCACTGAGCCACCTCCCCCGTCCCCGCTCCACCGTCGACCCCTCCAGGCTCCCCTCCACGCCTCCACCCCCGCCTTTGCCATCGCCGTCGCCGATCCTGCCACCACGTTGCCTCCATCGCCGGCCCGCCCAGTCTTGGCGCCGTCCGCGTCCTCATCCCCAAAGCCGCGTCTCTCGTTTTGGCCGCCGCCTTCGCCGCAGTTAGTTGGGATCACTAAAAACAAAAGACGGCTCGTTCCCGGGGGGAATCCGCGCTCGACCGTGACCTACAACTGCTCGGCGCAGCGCCTGGCTGTTGGCACGGCGCGGCGCGGCGCCACAAGCAGGCCTTTTCGCAAAATAAACTCGTCATTGCTTTATTTAGACGGAAATTAAATAGCTGGAACCTAGCTGGCGAAGAATCGAGATACAGTCGAAATTCGATACATCGAAACAGAAGGGAAAGTATATTTCTTCGACCTGAAGAGATTTCGCATATGGAAGTTTTTCGAGTGAACGAAGACAAATGTTTGGAAGTAGGAGTAGATCAAAAAAGTTAAGCATTGCGGGTAAGCAATTTACTAAGGCTCAATTTTGTTCACGCTTTGATGACTTCAAGCAAGCAAGTCGGGTGATATTAGATGACACAGTATGCCATCCAGCTATTCTCTTCCTTTGAGTCTCCGCGCTCTGATGTCGGCAAATCCTTTTTGCAATGGCTGTTGGGATAATTTCTATTTACTAGAAATGTCTAAATTTCTCATTTTATTCTTGAAGTTTCTTTAAGAAATGTTCGAACTAGATAAAATGTGGTCCAGGAAAGACACCGAATTAATTTTGTATTTCATCTTGCAGTGGTTGCCTCTAGAGTAACGATTCGAAATGGAAGAACAGTTCTCTTTGCGGATGACACAAATATTCTTTGCTATAAAAAACCGTAAATAGTACAATATAAGATGTTTCAAATTGGTTCCGTAATAACAAATTAACAGTAAATGAAAAGAAAACTGTTTCAACGCACTTTTCCATTTCAAATAAACAATTTTTTTTTTTTTTTATTTATTTGTCAAAAAACAGTAAAAACTGTATATGACGTGTGGGGAAAGAAATTTATCTGCGCACATTTTCTTGAGGGCCAGAATTAAAAAAAAAAAAAAAAAAATGAATTTAGAAAATAATTATTTTAGAAAATAAAGATATTTGAAAAATGTTTGTTCCCGAGTTATAGAAAATCAATTTTTAACTGTAAATGAACTACAAGCAAAAGGAGTGCTCAACAAAACGTGCGCACAGTGAAGCTACATCTACGTCCAGAAGCAAAACAAGGGGCCATCTCAGCATTTGCTCAATGTATCAGGGAAACTGGACAAAAACCTGATCGAGATGGGGGTCATTGACCCGGAAGCTGAAGTACATTACTTGTTACAGGCGTATTAAATATTTTTTAAATGTATACAATGCAAACATAAACTAATTCATTATATATCTTTGTTTTGTTACATTAAACATTATTTTTCTTTTTCACGATCAGTATAGTCTCTAATTGTATAGAAACAGTTTTGCAGCAGAAAAGATTTTACTTTTAACTTAAATTTGTGTACCGACTTTAATTGTTTTATGTCATCTGGCAATGCGTTGTAAAGTAACGTACATGTATTGTATGTTGATTTCTTGTACTGAGCTGTTGATACTGACACTTGATGCACGTGATTTCTACGGCGTGTGTTGTAATTATAAATATCAATATTGCATGAAAATATGTTCCCTCCGTTAAGTAGGTCATTTTTGACAAATATTACAGATTCGTAAATAAATAGACAAGGCAATGGTAGGATTCCCAGCTCAATGAAAAGAGGCTTGCAGGAATCACGTGGAAGGCATTTTTTCATTATTCGAATAATTTTCTTTTGCAATCTGAAGGTCTGAATACTACAGGATGAGCTTCCCCAGAATATTATGCCATATCTCAGGCGGGAATGCACATTTGCAAAATAAACGCAACGAGCTGCATGAAGGCTGACAGAATTTGAAAGAATTCTGAATGCATAGCATAATGAACTTAATTTAGTGTTTAATTCTGTTATATGTACATTCCATTTGAGGTTTGATTGAATTGAAAGACCTAAAAATTTTGTTGCCTCAACATCAGCTAATTGCATATTGTTCATTTTCAATGGAACATGCGATTTCCGATTTGAGATGCAAAAATGCATTGAAACAGTTTTTCTTTCGTTAACAATTAATTTGTTATTATTAAACCAATTTGAAACTTCTGAAATTGTACTATTTACTGCTTCTTTTTTGCAAAGAACATTCGTGTCATCAGCAAACAGAACCGTTCTTCCATTTTTAATAGACGAGGGCATATCGTTTACATATAACAGAAAGAGAATAGGACCTAAGATCGAACCTTGCGGGACCCCATGCACAATTGGCAAAGAATTGGAAATATAAGTATGTAATGTCCTTTCCTGCCAGTATGGTATTTCTACTCTTTGAGTCCGATGTTTAAGGTAAGAAGTTATCCAATCTAGGGCAATACCACGAATTCCATACGAAGGTAATTTTGAGAGCAAGATCTTATGGTCAATAACGTCAAAAGCTTTCGACAGATCTAAGAATATTCCAATGGGTACTTCATTTTGGTCTATTGATGAAGCAACATCTTTGAGAAAAGAAAAAATGGCAGTTTCCGTAGATTTTGATTTTCTAAAACCGTGTTGTGAGTCTGAAAACGCTCTGTTTTTCCTGAGAAATGTTTCCATTCGTAAGTAGAAAAGCCTTTCTAATATTTTTGAGAAAACTGACAAAAGAGAAATTGGCCGGTAATTTTGAATATCATTTTTGTTCCCTTTTTTAAAAAGTGGCTTAATTTTTGCTGTTTTGAAAATATCTGGAAATATTCCTGTACATAAAGAAGCATTGAAAATGTGAGTTAACGGATGTATAAAGGCAGGTGCACAAGTTTTTAATAAACAATCCGGAAATTCATCTAAACCAGATGAATATTTATTTTTTAGTTTACTGACTATTCTGAGGATTTCGTTGGGAGAAGTTTCGGGAATAAACATCGTATCTGAAATTTTTTGGGAAGTGTAAAATGTTGAATTTTGTGATTTTAGTCCCTTCGTGAGATCAGACGCAATTCTGGAAAAGTGTTTGTTGAAGAGATTGGCAACTTTTTCCGGATTACTCGTTTCTCTTTCATTATCCTTTAAAATAACGTTCTCTACAAGGTATCGAGATGATGTGGTTGTATTTTTTACGATATCCCACATTGCTTTAGTTTTGTTACTAGCGCTCAAAATGTCCTGACTATTTTTCATTATTTTTGCCTGAACTATTACTTTTCTTAAAATTCTTTTATATTCTCGGAAGTATATATGGAAACCGGGTGATACGTTATGATGTTTAGAAATAAAGTAAAGCGTACGTTTGTTTTTACACGATGTTCTAATTCCTTGTGTGATCCAAGTATTACTTTTGCTTGAAATGTTTAATTTTCTCTTTTAATAGGAAAGCACGCGTTAAAATGAATTGAAAGCTTGGAGAAAAATAAATTACATTTTTCATTTGTGTCAACAGCGTTATAAACTTCGTCCCATGATTCCTTCATCAAGTAGTCCGTAAATAATTTTATATTAACTTTAGTGAATGCTCTGCACATGCGTGTATTATTTATCGTGTCAGTGTTTATGTTCCTACTAATTGTAAGAATTTGTGCATCGTGGTCACTGTATCCTAGATTATTCGTTATTATTTCATATGTAGTTGTGGTTTTGTTAATTATAATTTGATCTAATGCTTTTTGTGATTTAAGCGTATTCCGTGTAGGTACATTCACTGTAATGTCTAAATTAAAAGAATGAAGTAAATTCAGAAACTTCTCTTTTTCGTGGGATTCGCTCAGAAAATCAATATTGAAATCTCCACATACAACAATGGATTTAAAAGAGAGTTTACTAATTTTGTTCAGAATTATCTCTAGATTTTCCAAGAAAGTGAAATAATCTGAAGCTCGCTTTGTTGGAGGTCTGTAAATGCAAAGTAAGATAATTTTGAGCGTAGTAAGATGTACTACTGTTGTTTCAAAAACTTTTTCAACTGCATATAAATTGAATTCTGACAAGAAGGTAGAATCAATATAATTTCTTATGTAAATACACGAACCTCTGTACTCCATTGAAAATGAACAGTGTGTCATTGACTGATGTTAAAGTAACAACATTTTTAGGTCTGTCAATGCAGTCAAACCTCAAATGGAATGCCCACTTCAATGATTTGAACACAAAATTAACTTCATTACGCGTTCAGAATTCTTTCAAATTCCGTCAGCCTTCATACTGCTCGTTGTGTATATTTGGCGAATGTTCATTCCTGCCTGAGATATGGCATAATATTCTGGGGAAACACATCTTATAACTCCCAGACTTTCAGATTACAAAAAAGAATTATATACGAATAATAAGCAAATCCCCCCACGTGATTCTTGTAAGTCTCTCTTTATTAATCTAGGAATTTTACCATTACCTTGTCTCCTGATTTACGAATAAGTATTTTTGTCAAAAATGACTCGCTTAAGGGCGGGAATATATTTTCAGCAAACGCCGATGTCTATAAGTATAACACACGACGTAGTAATCATATTCATCAGGTGACAGTATCAACAGTTAACTACAAAAAATGCACATACAATTCATGTAAATTACTCTACAACACTTTGCCAGATGACATTAAACGATCAAATTCGATAGAAAAGTGTAAGTCCCAAGTAAAATATTTTCTGCTGCATAACTGTTTCTATACAATTCGAGACTATACCGAGCATCAAAAGGAAAGTAACATTAATTTTAACAATAATAATTAATGTAATTATTTATCATTTGGACTATATAATTCTAAAGAACCTGTAACAAGTATTGTACCACAGTTTCTGGGTTGATGGCCCCCCATCTCGATCAGGTTTTTCGTCCAGTTTCCCTGATCCTTTGAGCAAATGCTGAAATGGTCCCTTGTTTTGCTTCTGGATATTAAATATTACTTCATTATTTGTGCACGTCTTCTGAATTTCAGTGGTGGGAAACATAGTTATTCAAATTATCGATTTCCATATTGTCGCGGCAAAAAGTATTATTCTTTCATGAACATGATGTGGGTTAAGGGAACAAATTTATAGCTAATTTACCTTTGAAAATATATTTTATTATATAGAGGCGAATATTTTGTCAACAAAACTTGAAACAAACCGCTCTTTTTCTGTACTCAAAATTCGATTAGAATATGGTTTAGGATAGAGATCACAGAATTATGCAAACGTGCACAAATTTCACTCCCATAGCTCGTCACACACAGTTTTAAACTATTTTTGACGTAAATAAATAAATAAAAATAAATAGAGTAACTAACGATATCGTTAGATCGACTTAGAGATTTTCGATTTATCGATTTTAAATTGAATTTCAGACGTGGATGCCATTCTCAGGGCTTAAACCTTCATGATTTATTGATTGATTAAATATTTAGCGTTTCCGGTCGCGTTCAGAATTACAGTAGCCGGCCGTTATAATTCTCAAGCCGGTGATTGAATTCAGAATTCGTTAAATATTATATGGATTGCAGCTCAAACCATGTATACCTGTACCGCATTATCACCGCTCTTGCCCCAAAATATGAGTCACCTCGGTCTCCTGTGAAGTGAATATTGAGAGAAAATACATTCCCATTGAATCTTAAGTTACACGTGGAACTTGCGCAGGTTCGAATGAGTTTGGCGAATGTAGATAACCGTCTGTCCTTTCAAAATTCGACATAATCATTTGGGTAAATTGATATAGAGTCGTTTAACTAAAGATCTGAGTGTTAATAATTGTTTTCATTGTTTGATAAAATAGAAATACGAAATCTCAGGGTTATCGGAACAACATGCTTTTGAATCGTTGCAGGATAAAATGCGTTCATTAATATATTCGTACCTATTTTATTGAAGGAAATTAGTTTTAATTAAGAATAATTTTGCTTTTGAACATTTTCATTACGTTGTAATTTCATCACTGCTTAAGTAATTTTCGCCATCCATCAATCCGTGTAAACACGTGTTAACGTTTAGTTATTTGTACACTCTGCCCCCTAGAAACTTAGAAAAATATTTATATCTCTTATGAAAGTATAAATAAATTCCTAGCGATACATTTGAGCAACAGAACAGTGAATACTTTACTAATGGGGTTTCAAGTGCAGAGGTGAAGTTAACCATCAATTTAAATAAAATCCGTTTTTAATTGTAAGTAGTTTCACTGAATCCATTCCTTTTCAGGAGTATTTTCGAATGTTACAGTGGTTTATGTTCGTCCATTGTTTTACGCAACGCTTGTGCTGTTAGCGGTGTTTTGAAGTTTATGATAGGTTATGATTTGCTTATAAATCTCAGTGAGATGAAAGTTATGGTGAGGATGAAATTAATATCAACATTCAGTGTTCAACGTTAGCGCGCAGACGACGTATATGAAAATTGAATAACAAGTTTCCATTGCAGCACGCGTTACGGTCTTTCCCAATCACAGTTCGTTTTGAATTACTCCGTAGATGTGGCATCAGCGAAGCAAATTAATTTACGAGAGGCAATGGTTAATCCACTTTGGGCAAATGTATGATAGAATAGGAGCGCGATTAGTTTCAGCCCATTTGTCTCTGTGTGCGCAATGAGAATTCGATTTCCATCGAACGAAATATCGGAAATGGGATGCAATGGATGTCCTGGAATGTTCTGCGAGATATTCTGCTTCGTTCCCAATATTAAAAAACATGCATCGTTCCCAGCGTTAAAAATTCTGAATTATTTTTAGTTCTTGTAAATGTGAAATATTCTTATAAAATAAATGAATAATCTTCTAGATAAAACTCTATCAAACAAACCTTAGATAATATTTATATTCAATTTTGTTCAACCAGGAGTTTTTTGACATTTGGTCAGATTGTTAACGATTTATTGATAAATTATGCTCTCTAGTAAATAAGGAAAGAGATGTCAATTACAAAGTCTTGGACGACTGATTTTCTAGAAATCTATTTCGCCAATGCAGGCAATAACTAGTGGTGCTAAAAAAGCGCATAATATTATTAATACTACTCGCATTATTTCCAAATTTGCAATTTTCACAAATATAGAGAATTTAGCGAAATGAACACTGCGCCATTCTTCTATGTGTTTCTTTTTCTATCCGTGGAAAAAGTTTGAAGAAAAAATTGAGCTGTTTTTAAGACAAACTTTTTTTTATTTCACGAACTACACAATATCTACTAGTTATTTAAAAAAAAGTATATGTGACCTTTTTTAAAGACCTGATTTTTTACAACAGACTTCGTTCAAGGCACACATCTTAAATGCAATTTTGTAGTTTTAAAATGTTAACTATTTGCAATTTTCGAAGAAAAAATGGAAAGTTCACCGAAAATAGAAATAGCTCCATATTTTTTACAGTTCCTTGATACATATGAGGAGAAAATTTAAAGAAGAATTGGGAGAGGTTTTTGAAGAAAAGGTATTAAAAAAATAAACATTCCCTTAATTTCGCGGAATATTACACAAAAGCCACTCATATTTTCAAAAAATTGAATCTGACTTTTCTATAAAGAGAGATTTTAAAATACAGATTTTATTAAGCAAAAAAATCCGTGTAATTTCAATATTATAGTTGTAGGAAGACGCGCCCCAATGTTTCTCTTCCCCAAAATTGAATATATTTCCTACTAGAGCCACTAGATCGCGCGCTGAGCGTACACGGGATTGCTGACACCTTGTGCACCTTCCACTTCGTCCAGACTCCGCCTTTGCCGTGGGGTCCGGAATCTTACCCACCCCCCCGGGCCCCTTATTTGCTTGGCGCGCTGCCATCTCATTAGATAGAAATTTGTTTATTTGACGACATGACCAGACATTCTTTTTGGATTGTCTGCTTGGAAAAGAAATGATTAGGACATACTAGCACAACTAAAAGAAGAAAAAAATATGAAACATCAGAACACCATTTGAAATTGTATGAGACCACCAGAGTAAATTAATTTTAGAATTTAGGTAGTTGTAATGACACTGTACATCACACAAGGCTAATAACTTCGGCAGTTTGTTATTTTGCAGTAAACATGTTTCATTGTCAATGTTTCCCGAGCCCTGTTATAATCTTTATTCTTTAAAAAGGGTATTATGGAATGAAATGTGGTTAACGAAATGATTCCCATCTAATAAGAAAAAAAACTCACGTGTTGAATCCTGACATTTTCCAGCGATGTGAATATTAAGTTAGGTTTATCAGAATGAAGATTGGCTGCAAAGGTTCAGGCAAGATCATAAGAATTGTAATAAACAATATTCGTTTAATTATTTGAATATATGGTAATAACCGTATTTTGTATGTCTGCCCGTCCGTGGTTCAGGAAGGTTTGAAGTTATGATATACTTCACTGTCCAAAAGCAACGTTCAATGTTTCACGTTTTAATGTTTTCTGAGATGTTTCTTAGATAGAATAAATGATTGCATATTCTTATTTTAAGACATCAATAAATTACTCTCATTTTACATTGTGTTGTATATTACTAACGTTTGAGTCCAAGATTCACTCATTTCATTATTATGTGAGTGGCATACCTCTATGACATCGAATAGTCAACAAGTCTGTAGTTACAAAAATCTAGTTGAGTTATTCACGAGAAACTGCGCATTCACATATTGCTCAATCGGTCGGAAACTGGAGATAGTCTTGACAGTTGGTGCATTCTCAGCTGGGCTTGTATCCTATCGCAGCCCTTTTTTTGACTTTCATTATTGGAAATATTTTATAGGGGATTTGGCTTTTGAAATCTGCCTACAGAAAACGAAACAAGCTACACTGACGACCAGAATATGGACCTTTAAAATATATCTGGTATGGTCTACCAATTAGATATCAATAATGCTGAAAATGTCGATTAATTCATATAACACTTATTATTAAATGCATTTGTATTGAATCATGTTTTAATGAAACAATTTTTAATTTAATAACCACACAAAGTTGGATTAGTAATGCGCATTTTTCTCTTAATTATGCGTCTTGAATTATTATTTTCATTTTATGACATTTTAAAACTTAACATTAGACAATTTTATGGCGTTTTTTAAAAACATTTTAGAATGTAGTTTTTCACAATTTCTTTGGTTATTTTTCACCCTTAAATATTGACAAGAAATGTAATAGTTATTACGTTTGGGAAACAATGAGAAATAACATCAAAGCGTCAAGTTGCAATAAATCAAAATATGGATGGTTCGTTGGCTCGTTGATTAACCCTCCCACATTGTTAACGCTGCCCTTTCATTGGATTTCCGCCCTCTGATCTAATGCATCGAAACTAGAACACTCTTAACGTCGTTATATCTACACAGAGAGCGCGCAGCGATTGCGAGAGTGATGATTAGACATCGGATGTTGAGGTACTAAAAAATCGTCTTTAGGCGCCTAAAAAGGCATAGAAAATGTCAAGAATAAGGAGAAAAAAGGCACTGTCGTAAATTACATTCACAATAAAATTAAAAATTATTTATAAGACTCCATTCATATTTACAACTCTTCAACATTTTATTCTTAAGTTTCCATTGCAATATATTACCAGTAACTTTTCAAGGATCGCAATTTCAAATCTGCAATTATTGGGAAACAATCAGTTTGAATACAGAGAAGGATTTCTGAACATCTACTGATGTGTGTGACATATTTTAGAAGTCCAAAATTAGCAACACTGAAACCTTCTGTGATTTTACATTTATTTCCACCGAAAAGGTGCCCTTGGTGTATTGTCAATCAATGTGTTTTCTCCGAACATGAAATGTATTTATGAAATAGGGAAATGGACAAAAATATGTTGGTACACTTTCAGAAATTCTTTCGTATTTCAAAATACAAATACGTGAATTGAAGGTTTCGTAATGAATAATCAGGTTGGACCATGGCCGATTTTCTGATATCTTCGAATTGTATATAAAAATAGTACATAAAAGGCAAAAAACCTGCAATAATTCTAAAGAAAAGGCGTTTTATGCAAAAAAAGGCATTTATGCTAAAATTAACAAAAATAAGCATTATAAAACTTCGTCATTTGTCATCATTTGTCATGATTCGTGCACAAATATTATCAGCATTTAAATAAGTTTGTTGGAAAAAAATAGGCATTTCCCTAAACATCCGATGTCTAGTAATGATAAACTCCACGGCAGTGCTGCTACCTAGCACTGACTCCGCGAATCTTGGTGTCATTAAGGACCCTATTCCTTTATCTTCTCAGTCATGCAGTTTGAAGAAAATTAATAGCAATTAGTAGGGGGCGGATTTTAATGAAATGTCATTTTTTCTTTCCTCTTTAGAACATTGCATTTTAGTATAGATATTAATTTAATGTTATGACAAAAGGAAATGACTTATTTTATGTATTTTTTAGCATTTTTCGTCGATTTCTATTAATAAATAATTTTTTATCTTTTCCTTAATTTTTAAAGCATTTTTTGCTGCATTTCATAGATTTTAATATTATTTTACTGGTATAAATAGTATTGCTACAAATAATATTTACGAGATGCAACAAATGTTCTCCACAGAATTCCTGACTAGCTTATTCCATTTCTTCGCTCAGAAATAGTTACGTCTGCCGTTGTAAGTAATCTAAGGTTCCTGTGACGTCTATCGACGCCATTTCGGGATAACTAAAATCGCCCGATTTCGGGATAACTAAAATCAGAGATTTCCTGGCAAACAACGGTCCAAACCAAAAGTTAGCAAGCTGAGTTCAGTTGAAAGACAGGAAGAAATCCTCGTTATATCTATAACATATATAGAACAACTTGAGTTGTTCATCTGAACCGGTTTTGACAATTTTTTGCGTCATTTTTATTTGTTTTTAGATCATTTTAAAACCATTTTAAGAGCATTTTATTGATAATTTTTGGCGATATTATAAGTCATCAAAATCCGCCTCCTAGTAATTTGGTAGTAGTTTTTTTTAAACGAAGATTAAATAAACCTTAATACACAATCCTGATGATTAACAAAACAATTAAATTCATATGCTCATAGTAATTAATAAGATTTTTTGAAACTACCCAGAAAAAATAGTTGCAAACCATACACGCCTCTAGGAAAATTTAGTATTATTGGTGAAATGTTTTACAAGGATGGTTGTGAGAAGGGACTCTCTTCTGCTCGGTTGCAAGTTTGCTTCTTGTTTTATTGCTTCCATTCACATGCCATTTTAAAGGGAATTGAGAGTCAATTAATATTTCTCCCAATACATGTTTGATCTTTGGGAAACAGTTTAAAGCTTTCCGATCTTTCGTTCCTACCGCTAAGATTTGCAAATCGAGATTCTGGTCGAATTTTCAATATTAATCGTTAGCGCCCACCTTCTAACATACGTAAGCTTGGAGTCGTGCGATGGTGTAACTAATGCGATTTACAGAGAGCCTGTAAACATCGTTCAAACGAGAGAAGCGCGTGGTTTTTATTTATGTAGTTTCTGCTTCTATTTCTGTCGCTATTGCTATTTGTAATAATGATCATAAAGTAGTTTCAGTATAAACCGAAAATTAATTAATTAAACTAGAGTGAATATGTATGCGAATACTTGATTCATACAAGAATAAATCGTTTTCATTATATTTTTTTATTGATTCGTGATTCTGGGCGCGTCAACTACAGAGGTCATTAATCCCGTTAATGTAGTAGCGCGTGTTTTTTTCCTCTGGAGGTGGCGGTGATCTTTTCCCCGCTGGATGACGAGAACCGTCCGTCGACTAGCGGCGTGCCGTCGGGACTCGAACCTAGGACCTCCCGGTCAGAGGGACTGCAGTGACATCAGTTGACGCACTGAGCCACCTCTCCCGTTTTTTTCATTATAGTTTTGAGATATTACTATTTTTATAGTAAAAAAAAGAAAATCTTCCTGATTTGTTTTATTTATTTTTGAGTGATAAATCTGAATTTGGTGGATAAAGTTCTGCTCCAGTTTATGCATCGCCTCTGGCCGGGAGGGCCGGTGCAGCCCTGGCTGCATCGCGGACGCGGCGCCGCGCCTCGCCGCGTCGCGTCGCGTCGCGTCGGGGATTTCTTTATGGCCCGGGGAAGCCCCGCGAGGTGTATTTCGGGAGGGCCGGGTCAGGCGCGCGGGGAAGGAACCTGGAGAGCATGAAATAATAGATCGGCCGAACGGATGAAACTTTAGAGATACGACCCACTCCGAGGAATCTTCTGGAGAACTTCTTTGCATTATTTCTGCCTTGGGAGTATGAATGTGATTCATACCCGTGGGTTCCTTTGCGATTCGCAATATTCTCGAGCCGAGCTGAAAAAAATAAATTTCGCCTACTTTACTACTATGTAATTCACTCGTTGGCGCCCAAATAAACAAAATGAACCTAAATTCCGAACTAATATTAGTTTGTTACACAACAGTTTGTCTACAACGAAATTCGTTCTTTCGGTACAATTAAAGGTAATTATGCAAATGTATTAGCTTCACTACTAATTTACGCTGTAGTCTTATACGTTGTTTATTTTACTTTCTTTGCAATGATCGTTATATGTAGTCTTTTGATTCCTCTCGCAGGTCGTTGATACTCTTCTGAGTCAATTGATGCAGAGACTTTTTAGCGTAATTTCAGTTTCTGTCATTTATTAATAATTTATTGTAACAATATTGTAAATTTCAGGTGATCCTCGAGTTCAAATACTGCCTGACACAGACTTACTTTGGTGTTGTAATTTGAATTAATCTTTTTTCACCTGTATCCTAAATAGATAGGGCCCGTTAAACTGTGCGTGCTCTATTAGCAAATGGAATGAGGCCATAACGTGATTAAATGCCATGTGATTGGTTAACTTGAATGAAGAGTTCTGTTTTAACAAAAAGCAGCAATCATTTTTATAGTTTACTCGAAACGAAGATCACATTATGAAGTTATAAACTTATGTTGAAGTCGAGTTTTTATCAAATTATTTACGGGATGATTTTAAGCAATCTGTTCCTACAATTTATCGATTACTAATTATTTATATAACACAAGCAATAACGTTAATAAAATATATGTGACTTATATATTAAAATTAACGTCCACGCAGTAATATTATCGAGAGTTGAAACGAGGGTATAAGCGGGAAAACCTATCATGTTAGGAGTGGTCGTTTAAGAGGTGATAAGTTGTAGGAAGACGGTAGTTTTCCCTGACACCTCACAGCTCGGATACTCTCCGCAGAAGATACGTGTTACGGCGCTTTAGCGGCCGGCGGAGACCAGAGGTTGGTGGGACCCTCATCAACGCTTCACGACTCTCCAGTCGCGAATGTTATGGAGATGTACCTTTTGGCTTGCCTCGTGGAAACGGGAGCGCAGCAGTCGGAGACGGCGAGCGGCCCATTTGTAAGGGCGGCATCGCCTAAGGCGGCTAGGAATCCAACAAAATTCCAACAAAACTATAAAGAATTCTGGTAGCAAACGTCTCTTAATGCTGCCTGTGTTAAATTTGACAAATATTCCTCTCTCCCATTTATGTTAATTTGAAGCTCTCTACGATCTGTTGCACAAAGATTTTACTACTAGAAAACTACAGTAGACATGAAATGAAGTTTCAATTTTATCAGAAACATGGCGTTTAAAATCAAACCCAGATAAAAGAGATGTATTAGTTATTTAGTAACTAGCCATTTACTAACATGCTACTTCCGAAAAAGTGTCTTGGCATATAAATGAAATGTTGAAATTAAAACGCCAAAGACACTTTTATAGAATTGCGTGCATTCTTTTTAATTTTTCACCCTTACCATGAGAACAAAGTATTGCAATCGTGCGTCGGAAATCAGCAAATTCTCATCAGAAAAACTCTTATCGTGTAAAAGACACTTAAGAGGATGATGAAGTCTGATTTTCGTTAAAATCCCAGATTTTTCGAAATTTGCAAAAGTTCGAATTTTTTTCGGCGTCTTCCTACAACTATAATATCGAAATAGAGGTTTTTCTCTTAATGGAATCTGTTAATGAAAGACATCTTGAAATAAGGTCTGGTACAATTTTTCGAAATCAGTAGTTTTCGATTATTATGTGAAATATAGGCAATTTAATTTTTTAAACATTTTTTTCTCAAAAAAGATCCGAATTTTGTCTTTAAAGTTTGGTCTCATTTCTATCAAGAGATAGTAAAAAAGTGGGTCTTATCACAGTTTCGGCGAACTCTCTGTATTTTCGAAAATTGCAAAAAGTTAATATTTTAAAACTATACAATTGAAGGTAGAGATTTTTGTATTAACCAAAATACGTTTTATGAAATCAGTTCTTTAATGAAGTGTGACTAGTGAATTTCATGTTCGGAGCTCTATCAGAAGCAATGGGAGGCAAGCACTTCAGAAGAATGAAGAGGAAAATCGATGTGCACGACTGGCTACAAACACGACCAAAATATTTATTTCAACGCGGTATCTAAACACTTCCAAAGCGCTGGAACAGTTGTATTGAATGTCAAGGTGACTTAGTCGAAAATGATATGCATAATTAGTTCATTATTTCAATACAAAATCTTATTGGACTTTTAAGAGTTTCATTTGAATCATCTAGAATTTTGTAGACGTGAGTGCTGAAAGGACTGTTTTTCTGCAGTCTTCTCATCTCAAGAGTTCATTGAAATATTTAATTCCCCAGTTCTTCGTTAACAGACAAGCAATCTATTAATTAACTTGGCTATCACGTAATCAAACCCCATCGAATCTATAAGAAGGGAGGATAAAACATTAAATTACCCAAATTATTTTCAATCATCAATAGCACATATCTCAAGTCCGCATGCAGTCTTCTTACAAGTCCAATATAAAAGTTTTCTTATATCTGGGAGAGACTGTATCTTTCAATACCCATCTAGAAACATTTCAAAATAGAATCCTCTGTACAGCAATAAATTTCCCTCTATTTTTTCGGAATGCCCAACTACATAGAGATCTTATAATTAATCGAATCATCACATATATTACTAAAGAGCCATCTACTTTCTTCTTGTCCCCATTCGAGCGAAATAGACTCTAACTTCTCTTGAGAATTGTCAGTATCACGTGCGACTTACGAATCACTTTCTTCTTCATTCCTTTTTAATTAACCTCATGTATGCTCTATAACAGTGAATACCGTCCACTCTTTACTATTTTACTGAATGATTTATTTTATTTCAGTAATTTAATTTCTGAATAAATAAAATTAGCACTTCTATCTGCCGAATGGAATTCCTTGGTATTTTCTCATAAAAAACCTGTAAAGCAAATAGTGCTGGGAAGGTATAAATGAGCAAAATGATTGTCTCCATGTAGGTTTCATTACAAAAAGAAACGAAAAATAAATGTTCAACCCAAACATCTTGCACATGCGCGGGGACACGAACAAAACGAAAAAACTCCGACGTGAAGGACAGGGACGCGAAGGAAACAGAGAAGACCTAATTGTCTACAGGAAAGATTCGGTTTTCGATGTGGGACCTTCCAACCGGATTCGAAGCGAGCTTCGGTTGGAAAGGATGCTCGTGTTTCTCAGAATCTTTTCTAGAAGAATTTCAAGTCTCATCATTAATCGTAATTCTAAAATCGTCATTCATTTCATATTCCCATATTCATATTTGGTTTGTGGAGACTTACAGACACGAAGAGATGCATGGTAAGATATGGAGTGCAAAGAATCAAGGATGTTTCTGTTGATTGTCTTCTTTGCTGTATGAATATCGGTCTCTCACATCACGAATTCCTGGGTCAGAAATTGGGGGGGGCAGTGAAACAATTTTCATATCTCTCAAACGAATCTGTAATTTTCAAGAAATTGTTAAATGATGAACTAACGATTTAAATACTGAATTAGAAAGTGGACATCGTTCATTAAATATTGTGCTATTGATATTATCTTTTATTGATTGATTCATTGATGATTCCGGGTGCGCCAACTACGTAGGTCATTAGTCCCGTAAGTATAGTGCGTGTTTTCATGGCAGAAAGTGGCGGTAATCTCCCCCCGCTGGCAGGCGTCGACCTGCGTCGGTTTTTGGGGGTTTTCCCCAACTAGCGTATCTCCCACCAGCGTGGCACCCCCCAACACTAATATTCCGATATGATGCGTAGAAGTGTAGTGCATGTAAATGTGTGTAAGAGGTAAGGATGGGAAAAGAAAGAGAAAGGAAAGATTGCGCACGGTCGGTGGATCGTTTGCTAGGGTACTGCTCCAGCATTCGCCAGGTGTTAAACGGAGAAACCACGGAAAACTACCGAACAGAGCAGCCAGCCACTAGAATTCGTCTCCAGACAGCGGCTATATTCGATCTAGTTGACAAGCCAGTGTCAAAAATAGTGCCACTGTCGGGACTCTTCACTGTAGTGCCTCTGACCAGGAGGTTCCATCAGTTGATGTCCTGAGCCATCTTTAACGTTGTATTATCTTTTATTTAACTTGCAGTGGAAGAGAATTGATTCACTAGAATGAAGATAAATATTATATTAGACTTTACTAGCTCCGAACACGTTCTTGTATTAAAGTGCTTCTTCTTGTGTGCATCATACATTGAGTCCATTACGTGTTACTTGACTGCATTTGCTAGAAAAGTATCAATACGCTTAGATGGTTCCTATGAGGAATCTATGCATACGGCTGACGTCACAAATGAAAGAAACGACTGCATTGAATGCTGATTCAAAAACGTTGACGGCCTTGCTTTTTCGACCGACACCCTGGGCAAAAAATAAAGCATTCACACTGTGTGTAAGAAGGCACTTAAGAAAACCAACGAAGCAAATTACTAACGCAAGCACAACACATTTCTTAACGATTACGATCTACAAAACTCTCATTGGCTCCCCGATGTTTTCTGAAAGCTACGCGCAAGCGACTCCACTGCGAATGTGCGATGTCTCGAAACTCGTGTGTCTCGCTTGCACACTAACAACCGTCGAGAGCAAAGATATCGCGTGCGAACTCTAAGAGGGGGCTTTGCAGGCGCTGAGCGCCAGCACGAAGTTTATGGTAGGCCGGGAGGGGAGGGAGGGGTGGAGCAGCGGATGACGGCGAGGAAGGGCGCACTAAAAACGCGCGTAAACGGGCGCGGAGACTGCGCGGCGCGGCGCTGCGCTGCGACGGTCGGCCCGGCCCCCGGCCCGCCGTGTCCGCGTCGCGTCGCGTCGGGCGAAGCAGCAACGCCGCGCGGCGGGGCGGGACGTATCGGGAGGTGACGGACGGGACTGGACGGGACGGGCCCAGACAGGTCTGGGCAGGCTTGGACGGGAGTGGACTGTCGGCGGGACTGGACGCGTCAAGACGGGACGGGATGAGACAGGTCAGGACGAGACGGGTTGGGACGAGACGAAATGGTTGCCTTCTGCTGTCTGTGTCATCACAGGCATTTGAACTGCGCCTCCCAAGCGGAAATATTTCTCTGTAAGCGAATCGTGAAGTTCCAGATCCGGGAGACCACTTCCTCCCTTCCCCAGGGCAGCAGATAGAGAAAAATGGCAAGGTAATTAATGTAAATGTGCATACTTAAATTTTGCAATATAACTACAAGATGCAGGCAGTAATGTCAGTTCTCGAGCTCCGACACGCGAAAAATATTAAGCTCAGAGTTGTTGATGCAGTGTATAAAGTTCATTCGGTATTTCAGCAGTAATGTAGTAATAGATACGATGCCAATAATAAATTTTAATACACCTGGCAATGATATAAATTCAGCCATCATGTGGTAGAAGTCTAAGAGAGTTGGATATTATAATTCAATAATAGGAACAGAATCTTGTCGAATCATTGAGATGTATATGCCCGCTCTATGCCTTCGCCATACCTACATGACAAAGTCGGCTACATTTACTGGCGACACGGCCATTCTGTGCAGCACAACTACCCTTCAGGATCTTCTATGTGGTTAGAAAAATACGGAAAATCGACTATTACTTCAAGAGCCTTATAAAATGAAACGAAAGTAAATCAATTCATTAAGTGAAGTATTCACTTAAAGATAATTTGTAAATCAAATCATGTTACTACTCTCACTCTCCTTCATTAAAATTGTACCATGTACAAATCGAAAACAACCAGAGCCAAAATTTTACACCGTAAAGTACCTGAAGTTCACTGCAGTAGATCATACCTATTCAAAGCAATATCGTTTAGTAGTGTTAATGCACTGTTTTAAATAACGCGTTTTTTATCTGAAGGAAAGTGCTTTTATACATTAAAGTACTTCTGCTCCTATAAAGTTCATGAAACTGTCATGCCATACGATCATTCACTTGAATTTTCGCTAACTAAAGGACTTTGTCCTCTGCGAAATAATGTATTTTATTTTGTGTATGTTCAACCTGTAATGTTGTTTTACATCATTTGTATTTTTACAACCCGTAATAAATAAATAAATTAATAAATAATAAATAAACGTTCACGTTCTCCACCCTATCTCAGGCTCTCCGCCCTCGAGCGGGCTCTCCTCCCTCGAGCGGGCTTTCCGTCCTCGAGCGGGCTCTCCGTCCTCGAGCGGGCTCTCCGCCCTCGAGCGGGCTCTCCGCCCTCGAGCGGGCTCTCCGCTCTCGAGCGGGCTCTCCTCCCTCGAGCGGGCTCTCCTCCCTCGAGCGGGCTCTCCTCCCTCGAGCGGGCTCTCCTCCCTCGAGCGGGCTCTCCGTCCTCGAGCGGGCTCTCCGCCCTCGAGCGGGCTCTCCGCCCTCGAGCAGGCTCTCCGCCCTCGAGCGGGCTCTCCGCCCTCGAGCGGGCTCTCCGCCCTCGAGCGGGCTCTCCGCCCTCGAGCGGGCTCTCCGCCCTCGAGCGGGCTCTCCGCCCTCGAGCGGGCTCTCCGCCCTCGAGCGGGCTCGCCGCCCTCGAGCGGGCTCGCCGCCCTCGAGCGGGCTCGCCGCCCTCGAGCGGGCGCTCCGTCCACAAGCGGGCGCTCCGCCCTCGAACGGGCTCTCCGCCCTCGGACTCTCCGACCTCGAGCGGGCTCTCAACCGCGCTTCGCGTCGCATCCTATTCCCTTCCATCGCGCGCCGTGTTGGCTTGGGAGCGTCGCGCGGGGAGGGAAGTTGTATGGGCGACGCGGCGCGAGCGAAAATACGAGCGCAGTCTGGCGGGCGCTTGGCGCTTGATCCCGGCTAAGAGACGGCGCCTCTGGCAAAGGCGGCGTAAGCCAAATCCCGGCGTCGCCACGATTTACGCCTCCCGAGAGAAGCGCCGTCTAAAATGCGCCACGGCTCCCGCGCTTTAAATGTACCAATGTCGCGAGTGCAAACGAACATGGAGGTTACATAAACCAAGCACCACAAGGAGATTTTTCTTGGTTATGTTGCTAATTTGTTAGCAATTCAATTACAATTGTTAGTATATTAGTATTCAGTTGATAATAGAATATAATATTTATTTTGCTGCTTAGGAATACATAGAATATTTCCGGTGTTCCGGTATAATCAAATTCACTGTACTAAATCACAGTATTTACGCAGTCACAGACAAATGTATTAAACTAGGGATAAAATATCGGAATGACATTAAATTACCATAGTAATATTTCGTTATAATGAATAGTATAACACAATTCAATTTCTTTGTTTCTAAAAATTATATTTTATGAGTTTAAAATGTTTACTATAACATTAGTTCATTTACTTTTCCATCCCGGCAAATGGGCGTGAAGGACATGAAATCGTCATTAATTTCATTTTCATGGACTTTTATTTTGCCAGTGAAATAATGTCCTGTGTGCTGAAGCCTACAATGTATTGTGGTATTATGTAAATTAACCAAGTTATTTAACTCGAAACTTACTTAAACTAACGAATTGGGCCCCGTGAAAAAAACTACATGATTGTCCCGCCAGTTGTAGTAATTGAAGAACCTTCAAATAATACAGTGATTTCATACCACTAAGGAAGATTTTTAAATTTTTATGGCTTATGGGGGCGTTCTGTCCAAAACATCTTTTTGGCAACATATTGTTACACCATTAATAATAATAATAATAATGATGATGATGATGATGATGATGATAATAATAATAATAATAATAATAATAATAATAATAACAATAATAATTCATGAATCCCTGGCTGAACTACAACTGAAGAAGGGGCTATACATCCAACTGCAGAAGATTGTCATACTAGACACACGCAACATCGTGAGGAAGTTTCTAAACCTTGATGGTTGATCCAGTGCTGATTACGACAGATGAATCGTGTATCTCTTGTTCATGGTAACCGAGATGCATGTGTTGAAAGAAGCAAAAAGCAAAGAAATAATAAGATAATATAATAATAATAATAATAATAATAATAATAATAATCTGCCTCTCTGCAATAGGTAGTTTTGCGGTGCCTGTAGCCATGTACATTTTCGGACTAGTGGACTAGACTAAGCAAGAAATTGGAATCATGGATCAGAAATACAGAAAACTGCTTACAATGCGTCACGTTACCCACCCTCGAGCTGGTGTACAGACTTTGTGTCACGTAAGCAAGGAGGAAGAGGCCTCATACAAATTGGAGCCTCCTGGCACACTGCAATAGTCGGGATGGGAAACACACTATTCAGTCATCGGAAGCAGTTGTAATATCTACCCAAGATCTGACATTGAAAACACATTATGATAAAGCGGTTCTCAAAATTTCCCAGATGATAAATGTCGCATTTGCCAGGAACAAGTATAAATTATTAATCATATAGTCTCTGCTTCTAGCAAAGACCGAATACATGAAAAGACACAATAGGGTATGTAGATACATCCATTGGCGGATCTGTACTGCCCTAGAAGTTCCAAACACATGCTCCCAAGTAGTGCGAACACTCACCAAAAACCGGTGGCGTCTGTTGGACTGTCCACAATAACGTATGACCAACAAATTCAAATTGATCGCACGATAGCGGCTACGTCTCCGGCTTTATTATTTTTGTAAATAATGTCGAATCACTTTCTTCTACTGTAAATGTGCAGGTCTTATTATTTAATAGTACAGTAATCCCTCGACATCCACGAATTCGCTATTCGCGAGTTCCGAACATTCGCGATTAGAGAAATGCCACCGGTTTTAACATTCGCGACTTCAACATTCGCCAGTGCGTCTTATGATCGTACTACAATTTTTTGAAGTAAACTTTTCAAATAAAAAGGCGACCATGAACAGTTATATTCAGTTTGATGTGGTGATGTGTTGATTCACTAATAATATTTCAGATTAGGTCTTATAGAAAATCATGTCAGATAAAGACAATTTTATTCAAAAATGTATTTATTAATATAACCTTCAAAACCTTCGAAATATAATGTAATTAAAAATAATAATTGGTCTTTGTTAGAATTAGTATAAGCAGTACTTAAGTAGACTCTACAACAGGAATTGCAGTTAAGAAGCATTCTGAAAATCTTTCTCAATTAGTTTTCGAATCGTTGAAAATAATTTTTGTTCTTTGAATAGCCTGAATCCTTTAATTACCAACTCCAGTAGTTTTGTCTGATAAGTTGAATCTGGAATTGATCATCTTCAATGTATAGCTCATTCTTCGTCAGAAGTTGCTAAACAGTCCTCTTCATAAAATCATAAAATTTATAAAATATATGTATTCCATTCTTATATATTTTAATTTTGTAAAGATAAGGTTGAAATTGCAACATTTTATTTCTTTGCGTAGCTGTCGTATGATTTTCTCTCTAATTTTACCTCCTTTAGACTCCTTTTTATTTACATTATAATGGTGAGGCGATCCATCAGACAACACATAAGAGTACCTAACATGAAAACACTGTTGCACTTACAAAAGCTGTTAATACACTATTTTTTAAAGTTAAATACTTGAAAAACTCTGAAAAGTTTTCGTTGAATTTGTTTGATGTGAAGCGGTTCTCATTTCCCATTATAATACGAATCTAAGTTGATTAAAGTAACAGAGAGTCTTTGATGAACTTTTTTACTGTTTTTCCTAGAGACATTTGTGAGGTACTTATGGTACTAAAGTATATTTTGAATAAGTATGGTTGTACGTCCGGATACGTTGTATCAAAAATTGTTCCCAGTTCGGAAGAATTTGAAATTTCTGGTACAAATTCATGGCGATTCATTATTTCGGCTATGTCAAAAACTTTCTCTTTCAATATCTTTTCAGTTTCCTGTCTTAGTTTGCGCCGTTGATCTTCATTCTTTACTTTAACCAAATTCAATCGAATGGTCCACACTTCCCATGGAATGTTTTCTGTGTTGAAAGGCCAGCGGTTTCTTTTCTTTTGAAAAAATTCTAAAGATATTTGTCCAGTTTCTTCCCCGTCATTTTTTCTCAGAGCTACCAAAAATGCGGAAATTTCGTTCTTTACAACTCTAAAAAGTGTTTCTGAGGAACAGGATACGTAAGTGAAGTTTACAAAATCGCAGTCCACATCGGTGTATCCAATAGTTCCCACTGAATAACTTGTTCCATCTGCGTTATTAAAATGAAGCTTACCAAATGTTCGATATAGCAGCACAGTATGAAAAAGGCTGGAAACTACCTCTTGTACTTGCTGGCCTTCCACCGTCTGCTGAATCACACAGACAGTTGTTTAAAGCGGTTGTTTTAAGCTGATTACTATGGTATTTAATAAGTATCGTAAATTGTGTAATATTTAATACACATCAGCAGAATATTCTATTGATAGGCAGTAAAACCTAGTAAGGTTTCAGTGTAACAGAAGAATCTAGAAATACCAAGCATAAAAAACTGTAACAAAAATAATTACGTACATTGTATTTCTCCTATCTTCAAATGCAGTAGGATATTATTGGAAATGCGAAAATGATATACAATACATACGCAAATGATATGAGCAATAAATCGAATTAATTCGAGAATATCGATTGTTTCAGGTGTTATTACAGGTCAAGACATAAAGATTAAGAAAATACTTATATTTTGACAACTCAATTATTCTTTTTTATATTCATTGTACTTCTTTGTTTAAATTTTCGGAAAGACGAGGTATGGCAGTGTGGGATAATTAATGAAGGCTTTTATTCATTGGATTAACATTCTGTTGCATTAGCTGATGTGTTACTTTAATTGTTTGCTAATTAAACATTTGGATTAAAAATATTTTCAAAAATGTAATGAAGTAAGAGAATTACATTCGTGAATAAAATTTACTAGTTGCTTTGCTATTACTTTATAATGCCTTAAAATATGTAACTTAAAAGGCTTTGAATTTGAATAGAAAAGTCAAGAAATGTAAGAAATTAGTGACCGTGCATTATAAATGGTCTAAAATTCTGGATTTTGTTTCAGAACCAGTGCAGAACTTGTGTCTTCAGCGTTTTCGTGCAACAAGAAACTCGTTTCAACTTACCAGTTCAAAGGTATGTGACCTTGCGTTCATGATTTACACTTTTGCACAGAGATTCCATTTAAGTAGTATGGTTGGAGTCTCCAGTAAATGTATACAAAAATTTCTTAAATAATAATGTTCAAATAATTCTAATAGTTATTACTGAACATAGTTTCCGCTAATCTCTTACTATAGACAGTCACTTGTATAGGTCTTTGTATCCTCTGTCGTTTGTTTCAACCATTTTGTAACCGAACTGAGACAATAAATCTTGTGTAAGAAATAAGTAATTGCTTGAATCACAACTTTAAAATAGTTGTGATTGAAGCGAATAAATTATTTCTTAGCGTCAGTTTCATTCCAGTATTTTCATTTGTTGATAATGTAGAATAACATTGATTATGAATGTGAAATATTTACAGAAGAGGAACGAAATCTAAATAACGGAATTACAAATGATATAATGTAGAGCCTGAAAGATCTGAATTTCAGTGCAAGAGATAAGGGCATTGAGAAACATGTTCATGAGGTCACAAAAGATCTGATAACACTAGCCGACCAAAACAACAACAGAGAATAATGTAATTTTACACCTGTAGTGAGAGATAAAAAGGCAGAAAAGAGAAATATTTACCCCCACTTGTTTAAATAGTTTTACTGGTCACAAAAGTCATTTTCTATTTTGGTGGAAATACAGAATTTTGTGATATTTTACAAGTCAGTCAATCTACCAGTCATATTATTTCTTGATAATTTAAATGTGAGCTTCTAAAATAAATTATAATCAAACTTTCCAACTTTACTCAAAACAATTGTGGTTAAAAATAGTTTCTTTCAATTTTTAACGTTAATGTTATTTAGAGGTAAATACACTATCTATTTTCTCCTTAAATGAGATATTGTAGCACAGTGTTTCCAGTGCATTCTTCTTCCTTGAATTAAGTCCTTTGTTGAAAAGAAATTTTTAACACAGTTATAAGCAACAAAAAACGTTCAATTTCTCAGGGAGACAAAAACATTTTAAAATTGCTTTTCTGTAAAATTAGGTAGTGACATGGTAACGTTTACCTCCAAAGAATATCGTCTGATTTATGAATTTGAATGTAATGATTTTCATTAAATGAATGTAAAACACGGAACAAAAGTTTTAAAAAATGTATTAAGCTGTGAATTTGTATCTATATTCCGTACAAACTCGTAATATGCAAACTCACATTAATGAAGCTTTTCGCCTCCTCGACGTGAATCTCTTGATGAGTTTCGTAATCGCCCAAATTGGATGAGGTCCTGTTGGATTGGTTAGCGATTTCAACGCAATCAATATCTGCAAATCATCAATCTGATGACAGTGTCGGACTGAACATCATGGTGAAACAAGCGCATTTGCAATTCGTGACATTTTCCGCGCAAAGTGGATTCGACGACTGCTAGTAATTTGTATAGAAATACCTTGAGGTGACAAAAGGCATGGAATAGCAATATGCAAATATGCAGATGGCAGTAGTATCGCGAACAAAAGGTATAAAAGGTCAGTGCATTGGCAAGAGTTGTAATTTCTATTCAAATGATTCATGTGAAAAGTTCTGATGTGATTAGAGCCGCACGATGGGTATTCGCAGACTACCCGTCAAAACCGGAATGGTAGTTGGAGCTAGACGCACGGAAATTACACTTCGGAAATCGTTGTGGAATTCAATATTCCGGATCCACGTGTTAAGAGTGTGCCGAGAATATCCTAATTTCAGGCAGAATCTCTCATCATGGACAATGCAGAGGCCAACGGCCTTCACTTACCGACCGCGAACAGTGGTGATTGCGTAGAATTGACAGTGAATAACAGAGAAGAACACTGCCTGAAATAACAGCAGAAATCAATGTGGGACGTACGACGAATATAATCCACTAGGATACTGCGGCAAACTTATGGACTATGGCGGGAGAAGACAGATTCGAGTGACTTTACTAACAGCACGTCAATGCCAGCAGCTCGTCTCCTGGGCATGTGATTATATCGATTGGATCCTAAATGACTAGAAAACCGTGGTTTGGTCACACGAGTCACAAGAGTTCAGTTCATGCACGAATCCTTTCTCGGCAACACTTTTGCAATTATGGAGGGTTGTAGAGGCTGCATAGGCTGAATATTTCTGCAGGGGACGTCCAACGACTTGCTGAGTCCATGCCACGTAGAGTTGCTGCTCTTCGTAGGACAAAAGGAGGTCCGACATGATATTAGTAGGTATCCCATGACTTTTGTCACCTCAATATGATAAGTAAAAGAACTTCTCGAGTGTTAGGTTATCGAAATTAATGCAATGACAAATGTTTTGAATAAAATATTCAAAGTTGAAGTTACAGACACAAACTGAGTCACAATTCTATCATTTTAACTAATACGCTGGTCTAATGTTTTGTATTGACGTTGTGCTAGTGCGTATTTGATTTTTTGTTGATGTTATATAAGTTTATATAAGAATTGTAACATTTATTGATTTTATTGAAGCTAATAGATGTAATCAAGTAGGTAAATATTTAATTAAACAGAAAAAATGATTTACTGTCTTTTATCAGAACAATGTCGTACAGTTTCACTTTCTTTTGGCGGAAAGAGAAACTAGTCACCTTTTTATGTAAGGAAAACGTACTCGACACTTAATACAATGAAAGTTAAGGTTTTTGTAGAAATCTTTTTTCAATTTCTTTTGAAACATTTTTCTATTCTTAAAGGATTTTTTTGGAGTTGTAATAATTAATCACACTTGATTATTTGACTAATATATTTTCTTTGTAAAGGCTACATCCTTGTTCTCGTCCGTGTTCTTATTCTTCCCCGATGCTCTTTCTTTTTCTTTTCCCTTTTCCCCATATTTATAAATTATACTTCCGAATTGGTTGAATCGATTCCATGACAATACCAGGTATGGTGTAGGACCAAAGAGTACCCTTACTCAGAAGAGTTGGTATCCTAGCCCATTAAGAAACGGATGTTTGTCTCCCTCCATTTCATGGCAGAGAGCCTAGATATATTGCACGTTTCCTTCGAAGATCGTGTAGGTTTTATGCAAACATGAAATTTTAGAGATAAAATAATTTTCTCGCCTTGAATTTTTTTTGACGAAAATAGATCATAACGACTTCTAATTATTATATACGTTTAAAAATGAATTTAGAGAAACTTCATTTTTAGGGCTTGAAACCTATAATAGACTTAGGAAAAAGTTGTTGGAAATTTTTGAGATACATTCCAAACCACCTGATAAAAGTTATGAAATGCTAGTACAGTGGTCATAAATTATGTATTGACATGGAAACCAGACTTGGCAGAAAACAAATAGTAATAAATAGATGAATAAAACAAGGGTGACCAATCCCACTCCTGAACGCATTAGAAATTTGTAATAAAGATTTTCTATAATTTCTGTTTTTTAACTAAATCATTCTAAAGTTATATTTTCTTTCCTAATTATTAACCATTTCCTTTCCTTTTCTCCTTTCTAATCTCCTCCTTTTCTTCTCGTTCGTCCTCTCTGGCCCGCCACTCAGCTCTTTCTCCCGGGAGAGTGCTGGCTGCAGAGAATGAACGCGTCTGGGCAGTGACGAATGGGCGCGGGAGGCTGACGCCGGGCAAAGAAATTTCGAGCCATCGCGAGTGACAAATGGCTCGCGCTTTCTCCGAAGAGTCGTGATTTCATAGCTTTGTTTTCGCGTCTTGCTCAGCTGCCCAGAAACGCAGCGCACTTTGTGTGTTTCGCCGTTGAAATGGGGGTAAAAAGTCACGTATTTCTAGACTGTAAATAGAGGGTTTGACGGATTCTTCTTACGTGAGAGTGTGCAGATGTTGCCTTGCGAGTTTGTGGTTCAAGCGAATTTCGAAGGACGTGTTACTGGTTCTTTCGCATTAATCAATGAATACATGAGGATCGCAGCTGAAAAAACTCCCAAACTGTTTAGCGCTAGATTCTAGTGCGTGAATGTAACTTTATGTAACCGTCTCAAATACGAAAAATCTGGGGCTCCTTTAACTTAATCTGTGCGATATCCACTGGGGAGAAATGAAAAAAGAAAAAAATGAATTTGAAAACAATCATAACAGACTGCTCCAATTAAAGTATTAATTCCACGTTAAGTATAAATACATTGACATTTTTTTAAAATAATAGTTTGTCTTTTTGTGAAAATTTTTGGGAATTTATTAAATTTTTATTAGATAGATATGAATAGACACGTCAATGCTTTTTCCCTGGAACCTGGAGTGTGAGTAATTGTTGAACTGTGCTTCTGCGTGAAAGATATAAATTTTTCTCAGCAAAATACGATATCATTTGTCGGACACTTGAAGACTTTTGGTGAGGCATGTATGCCTAATAATGTACAGTCGTCTAAAAACATGTGGAATAACTCCTCTTGTTTCTTTAGGACCTTTACATCAAACTTGTTCCATTAATAACTTTACAGCAAATGAACTCTCAAAATGTTACGGCTGTTGTAATAATTTTTAGATGAATAAAACCTAACTAATTTTACAAATTTACAGCAATGCATCTCGCATGCAAACACTACTGATTCTGCTTCTTAGTGAGCTAACATTTTAATTACATTTATAACAATGCGGCAGGTAATAATATGCACGGAAATGATTTTGGATGGAACACTCCTACTTTTTAGCATTGGCAGTATCTCCGTTCTTAGCACCGCTTTAGTTTAACATTGTTGGTCCTTTCCTCACTGCTCATGTTACGGACCGGAAACCACTTATGGAAATTTGCTCTGCTTCTCTAATTGTGGCATTTCCGAGCTGCATCTTCTGTTTTACCTCTCATAATTTTCGCAGCGTCGTTTGCCTCTGCACGCTCTCCTGTACTTTGCAACTTTTTTAACCCTCCACGTTTCAAGAGCTCTTCGCACGAAGGGAAATATCTTCTCCTGCACCGCGCATTTGGTTAGAATGTTTGTTTTAGTCGCTCTTCTGCTTGTTCGATTTCAATACTCATAAGCTCATTTTTACAGAATTCCACGCTTTGTTTGTTATAATTCGTACTTAGTAATATGTTTTCTAACATTTCTTTGATCTTTTTTGTTCGGATTTGTTATCAAATTGTTCACTAAAAATTGTAAACTTTACAGAACTGCCATTGAAAACTTCATTATTATTCATTATTGATTTTTTTGCTCCTCGTGTTTAAAGGATATTTTGAACGAATAACAGTCCGCCACACAAGGTCACGTATTGCTCCCTGTGCTAACGGTCGCCCTGCGCTCCGGCAAGGAAAGCTGAGCACAAAAAAATAAAAATTAATAAAAAAATGATTATACATATTGTTATGTTAGATATCATTGGATTCTTCTTTTTACGCTCGTCCAGAAAGACTAAAATAGTTCCATTTGAAAAAAAAAAGTTACCTCAATATCTTGTAAAATACAATTTAAAAAAGAAATGAATACGTGTATCAATTAGCACCATTCTCTCATGCACTTCCGTGAAAATTGCATTTCAATAACTTCAACCGTTCAAAAACTCCAGGAGGTGCTAAAGTTACGTGACTCACTGTGTATAAGAAATTTATCTTTTCTCTCCGTTTGCACCCAAATAATTCAACTAAGTTGGTGACAAACTGACGCTCAAGTATCCTATTGTTTGTGAATAGTTATTTCAATGGCCTTGCATTATATCACGTGACGACCCCCCGCCAAAGGAATTTTAAACTACTGCTGTCTATATTTTTATGACTTGCAAATGTTACCTTAATTCAATGTTCAACTGAATATAAATTATCTTCAGGTTGCTAATTTTAATTTTCATATTTTCAGTTTTCTAAGCCATTTATCTATTAACACGACTTCCCTCAAATACTCAAAGGTTCAGAGGTAGGATGGGTTTCCTCGCGAGCGAACAAAGCCTATATCAATGAAAGAAGACAAAAAACTTGACTTCCTTCATCATTTTGTTTTTATCACCTTCCTTCATCATTTAGTTTTATATCACTTTTTGGTTCTGGCACATATGATTGCAGAAAAAAGAAAAAAAGCCCATGGTGTCTTCTTGTGGTCTAAGCTTACAGGCATGTTTCTAACTTCCATCTTCTAAAACAACAGAACAGTTAAGTGATTCTTATTGTTAAAAGGCAAAAAGATGTAACAATAAATAAACTAGAGATGCTTCAAAATGGCACAGACCTTCTCGTAGTAGTTAGTATTATAATCTTCAGGGTCTTGGATAACTTTTCGGCTTTGCCCCATCCTGTTCTCGGCCTACCTACGACTGAACAGTATTTTTTTAAAGTTTTTGGTACACTAGTAGTTGAATTGAAATATGGCTTAAAGAGAATTATAGAAGAGATCCTACATGCAAATTTTAATTGAAACATTTGGAACTGTTGTTTCAAAAAAATGTCGTTTGAGCGTTTCTGAAAATTCCCAAATTTGAACACAGTTTTGTGTTTCCGAGAAAATTCATATGAAATTATTTGAAGCATATGTACTCACAAAAGACTTGCTTATAAAAACTTCCTTAATGTAAACATGAATGATGTGAGATGTTTAAAAAGATTTGGCACTTTGAAAAATCAAAGAATACATAAAAATTGGGTTTGTGTCATATATCGGTGCATTTAGAAATATCCGTTCAAAAAGTTTAAAGAAATATTTGGAGATACTTTTGCGAATACATAAATGCGAAGGTATTTCGTCAACCTTCCGGGTACTACATATTAGTTTACTTTTAATGACACGTTGTAGCTTGTTATTGCTTTCAATACGGACTTCGATATAAGATGCTGAACTTACCTGAATCGAAAGGACCGTGATTACAAGGGATATATGAAATCCGTTGAGTGATGCTCCATGATTAGTCCCGGGCAAAACGCATTTTATTATCGATAGGTCTCGGTAGCTTTGCTTTCGCAGTCTCGGAGCCTCGAAGGTCGCGCGCGCGCTCCTTATCTGCCTGTTGAAACCTACACGTAGGTCTCTCTCAAGAATCGAGACGATCGGAACCGCTCCATTCTCGGCTGTTCTCGTCAGTTTCGGCCGGTACCCGCAGTCTCGGCAGAAGCGGCCGCCGCCGGGCGCTCGGCGGCTCGGCAGCTCGACGCAGCTGCGGGATTTAAGGTCGCCGCGTATTGCGATAGCAGAACTCTTTCCTTTAATTGTAATTGATTAATTATAATCGCAAGAAAATACAATTACAATTTATCTATTAATTGGTTGGAAAGTAACTATTACTCGATTAATTGCAAATAATTTTAGAAAGAAAATAATACAATTTTTGAAAAACTAAAAAAGGGTGCAAAACGTAATTTAAAATCAACTTTTACCAGTATCAATAAAATGGAATAAAAATAAAAACTAAAAAAATTTCATCAATTGTTTTTACATTGTGAATTATCACACAATATTGAATTCAAGGTTATTGGAATCTCTAATCACGTAAATGGACCTGCAGTTTATTTTCAATTAAGCAAAGAAGATAATGGTAAAAGTTTACATTCCAGAATTGTATATGAAAGCACAAAAATACGGGGAAAGGGAAAAATAATTCATTTCATGCCTATTGTTATGCCATTTGAATTTCTTACAAATACGAATGTAAGGCATATTAAACACAATCAACATTTGGTATTAATTTCATTACATAATAAAAACGCATATGGGTACTAAAATTGAGATGGGTAGTGTTTTTCCCTATGTAAAAACGTCATTTCGTCACTGGGCACAATATTGTGTAAGAGTTGATGTAAGCCGCCATGGCCTCTGAATTGGGTGAAACAATTGGCGGTCAAACAACGGTGCGTACTGCAAATCAGCCTATTCAACTCCTTGCCCTGTCGCCACACACGGGTGGAGTTTTCAGAAATTCGAAATACATAATTAAAATATACTACATTTATACACCATATAAAGAGAGGGAAAATGAATAAAAGTATAACATTTTTGCGCCATAGAAAAATGCTGTAATTTAATATTAGCCTGGAAATTGTAAAAATAAATGTTTTAATTGGCTTTAATTCTATCAATGCCATACGAAAGAGACCTAACGCGTAATTGTTTCAATTAACGGAACTTTCTTTGCATTTCCTTTACCGTTCTGGAAGAACATGTGGGACAGTGAGATATCAACGTCGGGTGTTATGGTTATCGACTTGCCCCCTGAGACGCGAGTGATGTTTGCATTGCGAAACTGTGTCCAGCGATCACCCACAACCCATAGGTCACCTACGATTATCCGCTTCTTTTCTTCGTATAAAGAATTAAGAGGAAAGGGAGCTTGTGTTACCTAAAGATAGAATGTCAAATTCAAAAACAACTGACATCCTCGGTCTAGATCTAGATAAAAAATAGACGTTCGGTGCCAAACGGCTGGGACAAGTGAACGTGGAAATGACATACATGTTTAACCAAACTAGAAGAAAATAGAAATACAGTTCAAGAAAAAAAGCTTAGAAAGTTAAATGCCTTAAAATGTAGTTACGTGAAAAGAGGCGAAATAAATATTCGTCATAATTGTTATTTTTCATTATTTTAATTATAAATATGTGTCAAAAGTCTAAGGCTATCTACAAAAGTTACAGATGCCGCTAGATTGCTTAAGCATTGGTCAACGCACAACTCTCACAAATCGCAAAAACAGTTTGCCTTATTCAACGAGACATACCGCCAGACTGCCTCGACTTTGAGCTATAGTAAACGGTGGCGAGAGCTCCGTTGACGCCTCCAGCATTTATTCGACGCGGTCGGCGCACACCGATGACAGGCCACATTTCGGTATCGTTCGTTCTCGATAATGGTAGTTCCGGAACTGGCATTATCGGACACAGTAGTATCAGCGCGCTGGTATCGCCGCCGGGAACGAACGGAACTGAAGGCGTTTTTGTCTGACTCTATCCATGATCCCTTACGGAGGAATTATGAAAGGAATTGAATTATAGGAGGAAAATATGAGAAGACAAACCAAGTCAAGTTAACATCTAGTTAATTAGTAAATAAGTAAATCTGAATCAATAAAATTAGGTAAAAATTAAATTTATATAAGTACAACGGGTGTTAACTGGTTTTAATGACCTCGGGCGACAAAACACCCTGTGGCGTTTTGTCGCCAAATCGATCATTAGAACCCTTATAATGCCCTTGGTGCATAAGTAACTATTATAGGTAAATTGGAGCAATCCATTTTATTGCGATCAGATCGCTTGCCATCTACAGACGGCTGAGAGGTCGCATTGCCGCTGTATCTGTAGCGACTTCACCCGGGAAGTTGTAGGGGGCGAGTACCGATGGCGGATACTCGACACCACTACTGGGTGGAATTCTACAGTATCTGCAGGAGAATTCTATTTGTCGGCTGCTCTGATCGGTAGTTTTCCATGATTTCCCCGATCAGTACCGGGCAAATGCTGGAATAGTGCAGCAAAGGGACCACGGACCGCGCGTGATCTTTCTTGCCTGTTCCTTGTCCCTCCCCCCCCCCTTACACTTACCCTTACATTCTCTTCACTTCGTCACATGTCGGGAGCTGCAAGGGAAATACGAAATCCGTTGAATTCCACGCGCGGGCCTCCTCAGACCTCCTCAGACAGCTAAATTTCTGATGGCTAAATTTCTGACGGCCAAAAACTGGACGCAAGCTCAGGACCGTGTGTGATATTGAATTATCGTAATTTGCTACACAATTCTTCTAGCACAGAAACTTTCGCTTATCTCAGTTTATATCCGAAGGAAAGTAAAGCTTTTCTTCGGCAAATCCTAGAAATATCTTGAGAGCTTGGAATCACTATAACAGAATCTTCTGGACGTTGAAGAAGAAAAAAGACCTTATATCATCAAGAAACGGATGTGTCGGAAAGAAGCGTTTCTCAAACTGGCTTAAGAAATATTTTGTTTCTCAAATTAACCTATCAGTGGTTAATTTGTTTTATACTCGCCTGTTTGCGTGCTTTCTATCTAATCCACCCTTCGGTATCACAGCTTATGTGTTAGATGTCAGCGGGCGGGAAGCCATTCTCGAACGCATCCTTGAGAGTGCACCAACGAATGCTGATACATCATGGTTATAGCACCATATTGACTGTGACCTCTATAGTCTTAAACTACCGAAGCAACATGGATGCTGCCAGATAAAAACGAAGTCAAGGGAGAATAATGCTGCTTCCGTGTAGATAACTTTTGGTACTGAGTCTATCTTCGTCATAATCCCTGAATTGCCCATCAATCATAACCGTTCCACGTTGAAACAGAAATTGAAATTGCAGGTATCTACGGTTATAGGGAACCTCTGTGGACCACAACGATTGATGGTCTTTGTCAGCGATTCACTATATGCGATATGCTGAAATAACATTTTCTACACAATGATTGGTTTTATTACAAGTATTTCAGAAATTCATTAAAATATCGGAACAACAATAATTAAAAATTTTAGTACCTTTATTTAACCTTAAAATATTTTTATTACTGTTTTCTAACTACAATTTTTTATTAATAAGTTTTGCCTAACAATTTCTAGAGTTAGTACTTGCTTTAATTCAACATCGCGTACTCTTAAAATATCTTAGTACGATCTTTACACCCGTGAATTACTTTTGTACTGTTGGAACACTTTCTTCATTTGCATCTTCTCAGTCATCTCTTTGATTTACTTGTCCTGACAGACTTCATGTTATTGGCATTCGTATTCTCGAGGCGAAGTATTTCGTTTCTGGGAAGTTGTAGTATTTACGATATTCACTACATCTGATGTGAAGAATTGACTGTAACCCAGTCCTAGTGTGTTTGTTTGTTATGCATGTGGATACGGATCAGTGACAATGGTTCATTATAACCGATAGTTCAGTAGTATCCGGAGTCGACTGTATATTGTCACCTTCCACGTTTTCGTAGGAGCGACCGTAGCAAGTGCCTCAAAAATAAATGTCACAAGCTTGTAGGAAACGTAAGGAGGTCGAAAATGGCAACTTTTTATTAATGAAGATATGAGCGGGAATTTCGTAGAACTAACCAGGATTCTCAGATATGATATTGCCCCTGACTGTAGACCCCTCATTTTGCATTGATTTTGGTGGGTGTCTTTTGACCCCTCATTTTGCATTGATTTTGGTGGGTGTCAGTTAAAGATGTTAGTCCCTTCCAAAAATCTGTCCATGATGGACGTACCAACCGGGAGTAAATGACACACGTGTTATATAAAATTACCCACCAAATGCTCATTGGCAAAAGTGAACATTCTAGAAGTTAATAACATTTATTCAGAACTATATCTGTATGGAACAATCATCTGCAAGTGGATCTATTAAGCAATTCTTGTTGAACGAGCGATGCTGTTCCCAACGTTATTCGCACATTCTCAGGAACGAGAGCGGCTGGTTTCAACGCATTGCCGCGCCTCTCGCCTGTGGAGGCGCTTACTCAGAGTTCGGAAACCTCTCCCCCTCCTCCACCCACTTTCTCAGGGCTCTAGGAAACCCCTTTTGCCCTCGAGGTGCGAGTAATGATAGTGAAGCTTGAGGGAGATGAAAACATGAGAGAACTGTTTGGGTTAAAATTTTCAATTATTCGTACACATAATAAACAAAAAAATTGTTGTGCTGCAGTAAAAAGTGCCGATTTTTCTACAGAAAAACTAATTTTCATCCCCAGATATCGGAAATTTATTTTCCAAAACACCTGTGAATCCCTGCCTGCCTGTCTGTCTGTGGACAACATTGGAGCCTAAACGGCGTAAAGAATTTTCTTGAGAATGAATATCCTCCGATTGCTCTAATTCTCATAGAAGAGCCGAATTTGAAAAGGATTTTCAAATTTTTGGTGGTACTTTACATGAAACCATCCGAATATTTTCAAATGTTTTGCGAGAGTGGAGCACAATATACCCAATGGAATGCCCTTTTCCATTGAATGTTTCAAATTAAAAAAATAAATGTAATTTTGATCTTTGGCGGCCCACTGATTGGTTTAGATTTTTCAAGTAGTGACTAAAGAGTTTGTGGATTTGTAGTTGCAGTGTTATGACATTACCTAACCGCTACCAATAATACGAAGAAGTATATGCTATTGTAGCACCTAGTTTTCCATTGAAATTTAATTGGAATGAGCTTGTATCAATTATCATTATTTATTTTTCTTTCAATAACTTTATGATGGACATTTTGTGTTTCTAAAAGCGGTTGTCTAGAGAGCACTTAGAGAGTAGTGAATATGAGGCTGCTATGTCCAAAAGTGAATTATCAATTCTGATTATAATTGTCTTTTGAGCCTAGGATAGTCTTCTTCACGGATTTTCATAATTTCTCGATTCATATACATTTTTACGTAGACAAAATGTTTTATTTTAATTTTTGGTCAGTCAAAATATTTTGCAGTTGATTTTCTCGTTCATTTCGTCAGCAGCAACTTCCTTGGGTCTGAACTGATCCGTTAGGAATGACTAGCACAGTTCTCTGAGAGTTAACTGTATAGCGAGCAATTCGGGTGAGAATGGAAAGTTTCCTCGAAACATATTTATTGAAAGAAAATATTAATTTTTTTCATAAACTTCCCCGAATGTCGTTGTCCACTGCAAGTTGATTCCTTTTCGCCTGATAAAAATATGATTCGTGAAAGTTATTACATTATATAAATAAAGAAAGACAGGTACTTCGAGTACTTTGGGACAGGAAAAAGCGCAGATTTGTATTTTGGTTAAGATCTAAATAGAGTTACTAATTCGTAGCATATGGTTAATATTACGTCCTGACAGTTCTGGAAAATAACAAAACCCACATACCAATTCTGCTATTATAGTTCAGTTTATTTATGAAGAAAAGATTATGCTGATGACTAAAACATTCAGAAACTATAAGATCATTGAATTGCATGTACAAATTCGCGAACAATCATTAATTTTCGTACAAAATATGAAACATAAAAAAACATTAATGATTTGCGTAAGTTATAAATAAAATACAGGCATTTTATTACGCACTATTGTAATTGAAGACTTCCCAAAACGATATATAGAAAAAAACCTCCGCGTTTACGGAACCAAACCACCTGAAACCGAAATGAATACTACGCGAATGTGTTTTTTGTCGGCCACCTAGATGCGACAGCTTCCGAGAAGAGGAAGAGGGTCGGGGGCGCTTTTACTTTTGCATCGATGCAAATGCCGCGCGTCGCTTTGGCGCGCGCTCAAAAGCGGCGGCGGCGGCGGCGGCGCCTTCCTGCCCGAACTGGGCCGCCGGACGCGCCGTTTGAATGCGTTTTCCATGTAGAGGACCTGCCCTGCAACAGGCCGCCCCGCGCGACTCTTCCTGGTGAGAGGCGGTGCGGGGAGGGGGAGGGAATGAGGGGGAGGAAGCGGTTTTGCGAGTGGGAAGTGGACTGGGTCTCCTCATCCCATTTTATTACTTTTTTATTTCGAGGCGCTACCGGCCGGCAGAAGTGTCCACATGAATAACGGCGTTGCGCGCGGGTTGACGGGGTTACCGGGTGGGCAAGAGTTACTGTCTGCCGGTGAGTTCCCAAAAGCCCGCTGGATGATGCAATTTTTCTAGGTTTTGAATTTTAAACCTAGTGCAGTGGAGTAGTAAGATGAGATGCCTTAAATCTACTCCCCAAACCCACCCATTAAAGTCATTTTTTTGCGTGTCATTTCAGCACAATACAAATGACGTAGCGCATTTTTCAACTAAACATGAATAATAACACTTTTAATAATTATCGTAAGTAGAAAATATATGAATTGTTGAAATATTGTTTTAAGTGTAGATTACTTGATTATTTGATTTTTTGGTTATTTGACCATGTATTGGTCTTGTATTGAATCTAAATTTTAGGTTTGGAAAACATCAGAATAAACTACCCCGAATGCATCTTTTCAGGAAAGTAAAAAGCAACGACAATTTATGGACTATATAGATCCGCCAAGATATTCTATTACTTTTCTGACGCACGAAGTATTATCGTAATTGTATTGTTCCCAAGTTGGCTGCAATTTCGTCTCACGAGTAGACATTGGGAAGGCAAATGCCTATCTGACTGTTTTGACTTTTAATACTCGATTTTAGTTATGAACACTTTCCTTGACTTTGCAGTATTATAAAACCATATTTATAATTGCTAATAAAACCTTTTTCAGTATTAGAATATAAAACTTCCTATTTGTCCTTTAATGAATTCATGTTCAGATGTTTTGCGTTATTGACTCTTAACAAGTTTAATAGTCAATCATCTTAAGGAAAGACAGTTCTGCTATTTATACGCTCAGATTGTTGCTGTGTCATCGCTATCAATTTCAGCGCTACTTATTGCTATCCATTATCTCAAATTACAACCCGCCTTACTCTGCTGTTTACCTCGTAGTAGCGCTCTCAAGTTTGACTTTTATGTTAACATCTATCTGAGCTACCGTGAAATTTGTTCAAACGTTGTATCAATTGATATCTTTCTGTCCTCTCAGACTACGAGTGAATTTGTTATGATCCATTAAAGTTCTAAGATGCCAAAAATTAAAATCAATAAAAATGCTTTTATTGGGCACGGAATAAACTACTTACAATGTATTTTTATCATAGTTCAAGTCATTTTTTAACCATGCTGCAATCTGTTAAGCAAGTTATTATTTTGTATTATTATATTATATTGAATTAATATCGTTGTAGTTCAGCAATGTGTAATAACTGTCAGAACGTTGAGAATTGCATATCTCTGGTTCGTGTAACGATAGTACTAAACTACACTTTTCATTCGTTGGATTTTTTGTGTCTACTAAAAAAGTGCTATTTCAATAACAGTGCCAATAAAATAGCTTTAATTAAAATTAAATTTGCTATGAAAAGAAATTTTAATCGGGTTTTTTACTTCGTATGTGAGAAACTATAACAAACATTTTTGCCTTTTAATAGCCTCTTTTAGAGGCCTAGAATGAGTTTTTAGAGCCTAAATATCCAAAATCTACTCATGATGCACATTACGGAAGTGATTTCAGAAGTAGAAAGAAGGCAGGAGAAGCGAAATCTACGAAGAAATATTCTCATTTCCCTGAAACGTGACATTCCTTTTGCAAGAGTGCGACGACGACGACGTCGCGACATCTTGTCGTCGGAGTGTGACGAATCCTTTCGGCATTGTTCTCTTCCAGCAACGATATAACATCACAAGGGGTTCACACGAGCGGTGAAAGCGACCTTGTTGCCGAGGGTAAGAAACCCACAGAGCAAAACCACGTGCTCAAGCGGCGAATCGCCAAGGAGAAAGAAGAACCCGTATGAAAGACGCCGGAAGAAGTCTTGCTTTCAATTCTGTGAAAACATTGTGGACATTCAATTAACAATCTGTGTCACAAATGCGTCATTTATTAGATATTATTCTACTTTTAAAATAGATTCTCAATTGTCCAATATTCTTTGTACAATCGCAACTATTTATTTTGATTGTGTTTTGTATCATGATCCCATTAATATCCTATGGCATGAAATCCCATTAAGAGGAGTTGGAGTAACAAACAATTTTATTTCAATACGTACTACTTATTACATTTCCTAATTTTCAGTCCCCCAATTTGTTCGAAAAAATACACAAAATCTGAGACTATGGAATGATGGAAAGCAGAGATCAGGAAAAATTGCAACAATTTTGTGAACGATTTGACGTACGTTTCGTATCTTCAAATACTTTAAACAGCTTCCCTTTCCAGAGCGCGCGTTAGCAGCAGAGCCCTGCATGACCTTGTGTGGCAGACTGTTACATTAAAAATATTCGTTAAACACGATTCGCAAAAAAATCAAAATTAATGCAAAAAATACTCACCTAACAAATGAAAATGTGTATATTGTTGTATTCGTCTTTTAACGCTTGTCATGATAGACTAAATAAATATGCATAGTTCAATAAAAAGTTACCTATATAATACAAATGATAAAATAGAAATGAATGCATATTAGCCTCATTCCCGCCAAGAATAGCTACAGCAGGGTTTGCCAGGGTACACTAGGGAGAGGATGTACTATGAACAGAATTAATTCCTTTTCCTGTCTGAATAGATAATTAAATATCCAGAGAAGTACAAGGATTCGGTTTAAATTTCCTGTGCGATTTAATCCACTGTTGTTTCCACTAGTTATCACTATTTTTCAATGAACATATAGTGAGACATTTTATATAACAGTGTTACACGTAAATGTCCCTGAATGTTACGCAAATCCTCATGTACTGGCTTTCTACAAGGTCACATTCTGATCCAGTCTGGGTAATTTCATGCACTAGCCAAACAACTGTGCATACGAACTTGCCTAACATTTCCCACTATAAGTAAATTGCCAAAAAGTTATCATTGTCGAGCCCTTGTATGCTTTAGACGTTTGTAACATTTATTCTGAGACGCTCGATGTTTCAAACCATGCACTGGAGACCTTGAATTATTTGTTTTACGAACTTCTAACCATTGGTGCACCCATATACTGCTTTATTTTGTCATGTACTGTTTGAGTTCACCCTAAGTCATTATTTTTTCACATCTTATTTAATATTATAATGTATACTCCTCTCAGATATCTCCTTTCTGCTTATTTAAATTTTTAATTTTAATTGTCGTGTCGCAGTATTAGGCTATTGATCAATAAAATAATTTTGTATTTTCTAGAAACAAATTTACTTCGAAGATGGTTATATAAAAACAAGGAATAAACTAAAAATTCAATAATGCCAGGCCAGAAAGTTTGAAAATGGTGATTAAATTTCAGTATTTGATAGAAAATATATTTGTTTTAAAGAGGAGAATTTTTTAGAGAACAACATAAAAAATGTTTTATTTTCATAAAAACATTTATAAATTATGCTTTGATAGTTTCGAGCGTTGACTAACTCATCTGGAATTCGAATCTGTATCTCCCGGTATACGCTCTGTTGCTGTAACTACTTAGGTTACCGAGATAGTCAACCCTTCGAATAGTCTTGAGGAGATAAGCATTTCTGACGGAAATATTTGTGAAAAATATTCATGAAGTTTCAGATGCAAATGCAAGTTTCAGACGAAAATGGTTCTACCAAAGGATACGACGTGACGTGTCCCAAGTAATATTGGTCTAAAAATTATGCAACACTCCCCATTATAATGTAATGAGCTTCTAAAAATTAATTGCTTCACTTGAGATCACAGATTTGGATATTATTTACAAGTTATATTTCCTTTGCTTCTCTGATACGCTGGTTATAAAGATTCACTTCGACTCATCAGAAAAGTTGTCCGTCTCGTATATATGCATGGAAAAATATTTATTTCGAATTGTCTGGATCTATTCACACTTTCTGAACGCAAAGTTGTCAAGAAAATTGACTATTCGTTGCAGTACAATAGAAAATGTATCAGGCGGATCTTTTACATATTGAATTAATACACAATGAAACATTTCATTGGTAAGAATATAAATGATTATGCCTTTCTCCTACACATTGTACATCATTCAAAATTAAAACATGAACATTGTACAGTTAGAACGTGGAATAGATAAAGCAACTATCTCCATTTAATATTAACTGAATTAACGTTTGCACAGTGGATGACATTGTAGCTAACAAAGATTGCGAAAGTTTATTTTTGTTCATTAACTTCTCCAGATAGCAGTAATTTAACAATTGAATCGGTGATTTTGATAGGGAAATAAATCCACGTTTTTGTAAAAAGTGTAGAGAAATACATTTTTTGTTATTTTTAAATCTGTAGATCTAGATCTGTGAAAAAATAAAATTTGTCCAGCTTAAATTATCTGTTCTATTGCCATCTAAAAATGTTGGTGTTGGGAAATGTGAAAGAAGTCTAGGACTAGTTTCTGATCCTCACCCAGAAGAACAAGTATTATCTGTTAGAAAACGCTTAAATGCTTCATGATAGTAAAACACTAATAGACACTAAACAGTAATAGACATTAAAGATATAGACTTCAAAACCAGGTGATCAAACTATTTTAAAAAGACAACCAAGCATCTATATTTGTCTTTAAAGAAAATTTATGATCCAGCTGTTCTTGCAATCAAGGGAAAGAAAATAACCGATGTTCAAAAAATACTAAAATACATCCCACATGAAATTTTGAGTGTCAAATATGAGTGTCAATTTCTACCTGAAAGTTTTGAAGGAGCCACAGGCTCAAGTGGATATCGATGATGAGTATGTGCTGATTTTATAAATTTGGTAAGAGAATTTTTCATGTCCATATACCACTATACGTTAATTCACATTGTATATTTATTCTGTGATTTTATTGTTTCATAAGTCCAAAAATAAAGAAATAAAAATTGTTGTTTTTCACTGTTTCATAATTATTGTATAAAGGAAATACTTTAAAGGTACAAAAACGGCTTTGTTCTTTACAGAAATGCAGATTTCAAGTTACAGAGCCCAAGCAATCAATAATGACTAGTTCTACAACTTTTGTGCTGAACATAAATGTCTCAGATGCACACTGTGGATGTTATTAACTTTTATTTTGTTTTTCTCAGAACTGCGGAACACGGACTTATTTTCCTTTTCAAATTACCGATTCAATTTTTACGCTTTTCGAATAGTTTACATTTCAGCGTTACTCTTAATTTCTCATTACAACAACACGAATATGAGAGCTACGAAGTGTTGTTAGTTCTCGTAAACTATTCCCAGGCGATATCAAACGCTCAGTCCACACATTTGTGTTTCATAAGGTCTTCCCAAAATAGCCAATGGACGTTGGAAGCCAATGGAAGTCACTGGAGAGAGGCAAGGATGACGTAGAAGTTCTGAGAGATGACAAGGCCCGGATACAGGTGCGTGGGGGTAGAATCTGGGGACAGCGTCGATGCGTCCCTTCTAAATAAGGCAGCGTGATATCGATTTTTAGATGAGTTGTTACAGCGCCCCAACCGGATATGTCGGCAACTACCCGCCTATCGCCGCTAAGTTGAAGTTCTTTATCTTGCGGAATGAGACACTGATTTAAGCGCATATGCTTTGCGAGAGTTTAATGGGTGTGTAAGTAGTAGATTCCAACAGGTTTACCGAATGAATTTAGCTCAGAGGTAGGCCCACTGACGCTGTCTCTCCTGCCACTCTGACCGGGAGGTCCTAGGTCCGAGTCCCGACGGGTCGCGGATTTCGGATATCAGCTGCTTAGTTGGGTCCAGTAGCCATTGTTTGGAGGAGAATTCTGGCGATCGGCTGCTGTGGTGGTTTCTCCAATCTCGCGAATGCGGAACAAATTTTCTAAAAGGCATGATCAGAAATGAATAGTATTAAACATTCTTCAACTTTTAGATTGCCATGTTTCTGGATGTAGAGTATTCATTTTCGTAATGTAGTTACGAAGTCGCACCGCAACATCTCTCCTTTCTTGACACACATAGTTGGCTGTGAACATCTCGACATGCGGAAGATGTGCGTGCATGCGAATGGCTGCGCGTGGTCGCAGCGAAGGCGACAGTGGCGGCCTCTGCCCGTGATGCGCCCGTGGCCGCGTTTCTCCTCCTCTTCCTCGGCCGCGCGTCCCCGCCTCCCACCCTCTCCGTCTCCCCGTCGCGCTCTCTCCATCGTCGCGCGCCGCAGCCTCCGCGCCCTCCGCTCCGTCCCCCCTTTGCTTCGTAGCCTTTGCTCTCTATCCTGCCTCTCGATATTTTCCATTTCGTACTTGACGTAACTCGCGATATCTTCCTTTTCTCGTCTTTGCTCTCTTTTTTAAGGTCTTTTGCAATAACTTCCCTCTCCTTGGCCGTTGTTCTCTTTTTTTGGCTCTATCGAAATATTTTCTCTTTTCTTTGTCTTTGCGAGGTTTTCCATGAATTCTCCGATCTGTAACTCGCGAATGCCGACGAATATCCAAACAAACGAGCCACTACTTTACGCAATCTTTCCTTCCTCTTACTCGTTCTAATGTCACCCCTTACTTACACTTACAAACACTACACTGCCCCACTTGGCGGGAGATTAATTCAGAGTTAGTAGCTGGCTGAGAGGGGGCTTGGTGGAGATACCTGAAGAAGGAAACTACACCCGCCGACGTAGCGGTCAGCGCCAGATGTCGTGTTTCAGCGGATGAAGAACTATACTTACTAGCCTACAGGCCACAGCAGTTCATGAGGCTGGAAAGACAAAATACCCGTAATCCATTAATCAATCAGCTCGACCTCATCTCTTTTAGATCTCTCGCAAAATTTTCTTTCATTCACATTTTCTCTGTTCGCCTGAAATAAAATCTCAAGTATTCAGGAGACAATAATCACATTTTAAGAGCTTTCACGGTCAATAGGAATTACTATATTCAATGCAGTTTTGGGAAGAAATGATTTACCGGAAAAATGTAAACGATCTCTAATAATCCTGATAAGCTAACCATGAAAAGTTCGGTCTATGAAACACCTAGCAAATACGTTTATTACGTTATATAAGAAAAGTATTATTATTATTTATTATTATTATTTATTATTATTTATTATTATTATTTATTATTATTTATTATTATTATTTATTATTATTATTATTATTATTATTATTATTATTATTTATTATTATTATTTATTATTATTTATTATTATTATTTATTATTATTATTATTATTATTATTATTATTATTATTATTACTATTTCTAATGTAATGCACTTTCACGAGTGGTTCTGATGGAATTCGATTTCCTAGATTCGTTCGGACAGAATGGCTTATGAAATTATATCCTTTAAATATATAATTTATTCTACTTTTCTTGGTGTATGCTGAAGATGCGGAAATATACCTCAAATATACTGGTTGATTTTTTAAAACGAATTTTTCTTTAAAATTGTAGAATATTATTTCTTTCTACGTACCCTCTAAACCGTGAAATTCCATAAAAGAAATTTCGACAGAACAATCAAAATGGTTTATTAGAGCGTTATGATAGCGTATTACAGCGAAACATATGGTTTTAAAGCGGGAGTCGGTTTATAGATAAAAGGAAATGGTCAAAATTCAATTAACTTACTCTGGGAATAAAAGTTTATATTAAACCCCATGGCGAAGTCTGTTCTCACGCCGAAGCTCTCGGAAACTCAACATTGTGTCCACGGCCCCGACCTTGACACACTTAACTGCAAGAAGCGCACTTGAGAATATGCACAGAAGTTTCTGCAAATAGGCTACATCCTGACTTTCGGAACTAGGACTTTATAAACTCTGAAATATAGTTTTTTTCCTTTTCGACCACGTAATATTTACTTCATTCTTCGCAAAAACACCCTAATTATTATAATTGAAATAAAGAGAACTCGTACTTGCCTTTCCCTGAGGTTTAATAAACAATGATCTTTCATATTTCCGCATATCTTTGATGGACTTTTTCGAGCGATGGAAGTAGAAAATTTATACTATTTTCAAGGTTGTAATGAAACAATAGAAATGTTTTTTATAGTTTATTTACTGCCTGTTTGACCATGGAAGTCTTCCAGAGGTTTTCAAAATTACAATTAAGTAACTTACCAGAGTTGATCAGCCGCACATTGGTTTTCCCTAATAATGAAATCAAAACAAATGATTAGAAATTTTGATTGATCTGATTGGTTAATGTCAGAATGTATTTATGTTAAAATTATAAACGTTTGTGGGAAACGGAAGGAAATAGTGTGTTACTTTTATGTGTTGTAGTGTGTAAGTACAAGAAAAAAGTGTAATTTATGGAGTCTGAATCGGTCTTTAGAGAATCGTGATTTTATTCTGCGAGGAAATGTGTAAGATTTGCCAAGATTAAAAGTAGTTTTATGCGAGCAGTATTAACGTAATTTGAAAAACTTTTAGTTTTGTAATATTATCAAGTTTGTAATGTTTTCTAAATGTAGTATGTGATCGTAATATCATTGAGATGAGTGGGATGTATTAGTGTAATGTTCTCTTCAAAAGATTGTTGAAATTTTAACCCGTTAGTTTTATTTATGATTGGGGAGTGTATTTAGAAGAAATGTTGTTATTTATGATAATATGAAGGATAATACGATTCGTAATTAAAGGACAATAATCTGAGTCTAAATCTGGAAGTACATTTTGTGAGATGAATATTAGGTAGGTTCATTTGGTGATTTTATTTTGAAATTATTTGACTGAAAAAAGGAATGATATTTGATTACTTGAAGTGATGTATTTCATCCCCAACCTTTAACTCATCTCACGCATACAGATGATTTTGTATGATTAACATAGTAGTAAGTTAAGAGTATACTTCCTAGGAACCTATTCCTTTTCTTGTTTTTATTGTGCTATTCACCGTAGGCTTAGGTTCTTGAAATGATGAGTTTGCTGTTAGTCGATAAGATCTGTGGGTGGAGCGATGCCGATGCTATCGTTTCCCAAAGAGCATCCTCAAACATCGATTTCTCGTTAATGGCCTCTTAGAACTTCGTTTCCGCTCAGAAGTTGAGATGGAGAAATGAACTTGAGAAGCACTACCCATTTCCAACTTTTAACTGTCGTTAAAATAGAATTGGAGATTGTAATTCAACTGAATGCTGAAACACACTGTTAGTTGTATTCCTAATTCTCATTTTATCTCAAAGAATCTTAAATTAATTTGTTATAAAAATAAACATTATCACATTTAAATAAATTGTATTTCAGTTTCCACATAATAATAATATTATTATTATTACAGTAATCGTAATAGTTTGCACTAGAGTGATAATTGATTCCTAAGAAATATTCACACTGGGGCGGGGGGGGGAGGTAAAATACGGAAAATTTATTCACGCTGTAAAGGAGGAATCTCATGGTAACTCTGAAACAATACCTATGATAGCCACTGGTGCCGTCCCAAACGTTAGAAAGTTAATTGTAGCAGGTATTCAATAAAATTGTAAATGCCCAATTTTCTATTTTGTTTGGAGAAATATTGTGGGCTTATAATTATGTTGTTATGTATTCACCTATCATATGAATTGATATTTTGTTAATACTGGAAGTCTTATATTGATTCATGAATAAAAGTATTCACACTTTGAATTGTATCTGTATGATTACTTTAAAATGGGAAAACTAGAAAACTGTGAATAGCTTAATATAATATGTAGGAATACAATACGGTAAATATGTCTGCCTATTACACTTTACGACCCTCTTCAACTGTCGGTGGTCTCTTTCAGTCAGGGATAGGCCTGTACGCGTTTGTGCTGTACGTGCCCCTTCACGTCAGAAACAGTGGCCTTAGGTTTAGGAGCGTGGAAATCTCGCGTACAGACTTCTGACACATGTGACACCCAATCACCTGACCACGTTTAAAGTCCGTGAGTTCCGCGGAGCGCCCCATTCTGCTCTCTCACGATGTCGAATGACTACTGCGGTCGCTTAAACGGTGTACGTGGCACTAGGTGGCAGCACGATGCTTGCTTTATTACAAATATCGACCGGATCAAGTTTTGTCCAATGAGAGAACAAAAATCTTTTGATATACTGCTATTGTTACAGAGAAAATAATGAGAGCAAATAAGCCTGATATTATAGTGTTCGACAAAACTACTCGCAGGGTATTAATAATATACACTCTTCGTCATAAAAAAAGCTGCATCCAGAAGGACGAGGCGGATTGCGATCATTGTTTGTTGTCAGGTAGAGGGTACCACGCATACGAAATGATTACATTTTCACATTTTTAGGACCAACATTAATTGCGATACATGGCTACAGACGGTACATGTTAGTATACCGTGGGGCCGCCATGTTGGCGAACACACGCGACCACACGTCACGAAATGATGTTGTACAGGTCTCGAGTGGAGCCCTATGCCAATCCATTCCATGCAGCTTGCACCTCAACGCGCTGTTCTTGCAGATTGGTGGGTAGGGGTGGGGTTATCGCACTATCCATAGCACTATCCATAGCATTCTCGATCGGGGAGAGATCTGGCGATGGCAGAGTATCTACGGCTGCAAGGCATGCTCGGGAGATGGCTGCGGTATGCGGACGCGCGTTGTCCTGTTGGAATATGGCAAGGGGGTGGAGCGTTCACGAACGGCAGAGCCACCGGATGCAGGATCTCCTGAACATGTCGTGCGGCTGTCTTCGGTGCACCCCGAGGAACACTAACGGTGAACGGGTACCATAGGATTCCGCGCCCCACACCATCATATCATACTGCCGGGACGTGTGATGGGATACCACAAACCGCTCGTCGTGGCTCTCCCGACTTCGCCTCCAGACACGGACCCGGTGGTCGTCGCCATCAAGGCAGAAGCGGGACTCGTCGCTGAAAATGACCCGCTGCCAAACTGCATGACCCCAGGTCCATTGTAACGTTGGGCTTGTGAGGAGCCCTGGGTTGTGCAACCGTCTGCCAATGATACTGGTACTTACAAGATGTGACAGCAGGCTGCACAGCCCGCAGAGTAGCACCTGTCGTTGCCAATGGATCTGTTCGCACGTAGCGGATAGTCCTTCCCCCCTCCTTGTGGTGCGTGGCGGACGCCCAGATTCTGTATGTCGTGTATGTGTGTGTGCGTGCCTTTCTCAATACATTGACGCCTACAGGGGGCGATGGAAGCGTCCGTACAACCGGTGTGTCGCGAAATGCGGCGAGAGGACCAACCAGCCTCCCGTAGACCCACGATGCGGCGCCTGTCGAACGTGTCTAAATGGACAACCAGCTGTCTAATTCGTCGCCAATGCGAAGTGTACGTGCATGACAATCTCTGGCGACGCTACCCGATATCGGCCGGCGCGGCCGGCGGCGCACACCAATGGCCGGCGCGGCCGTTTGAGGCCCGCTTATCTCGGCCGGTGGACGCGACGTCACGACCCTGCCCCCGACCCCCCTCCAGTGCGCGGCTCTCCATGAAAACGAAATCATTGGCTTAGCAAATGGGGTGCAAAATGCCAACCGAGTTTGCAGCGGATCAGTAGGGTCCTTCGGGGTGCAGCTTTGTTTATGACGATGAGTGTATATGGCAGTCCTATTAGATCATAATCTGCTGTCAACAATTGCAGGAAAGAAAAGAAAATACCAGCCATTCTCAATTGAACTGAAAACCTTATACAAACTATTAGAGGTAGATATTGTACCCGTAGTTATTTCAACTAATGGGATTGTTGCTGAATACTGGAGAATTGTGAAAGAGAAAATCCATTTAATGAGTTGCACTTCGGAACCATGCAGACGGCCGTGCTGCTGGCAACCACCAATATTGTGCTCTCTTAGTCACTGAAGCGGAACCTGAGTGCACTGGAGCAAGAACTTCTCACCATCTGTCTCGCCATATGTGTTGACGTTCTGTCCTTGAGTTGAATGTGGAAACTCCGAACGAGCTGAAATATTATATGATGATGATAATAATAATTAACAACATCAGTAATAACAAAGCCTTAATTGTGGTGAAGCTTAGGCCTTAAGTCCTTCTCTTTCCTTAACACTTAAATAAACTTGGTCTTTCTTGGCGAATTGCTGTCGCATAATGTCAGAGCTGTCATAATTGGTGACGCACTTGGTAGGAGAATGAGAACTCGGTCGGTACGCGCAGAATTAAAATAGGCGGAATATCACAATTATATATGTGCATTTTCAGTGAAAATCAAAACTTTTTATTGCTTTAGTAGTTTTGATGAGTTTGTGGGTATCTAACGAAACCCATAGACACTTCCCACACAATTGTTATCTTTCAGTTTCTACGCGGGTTGGACATTCGTAATTTAGATAATCATATTAATAATAATAGCACATATCTATAATATCATGTATCTATAATATCATGTATCTATGATATCAGGTATCTGTGATATCAGGTATCTATTATATCAGGTATCTATGATATCAGGTATCTATGATATCAGGTATCTATGATATCAGGTATCTATGATATCAGGTATCTATGATATCAGGTATCTATGATATCAGGTATCTATGATATCAGGTATCTATAACATCAGGTATCTATAACATCAGGTATCTATAACATCAGATAACTATAACATCTGATATGTCTTAGACTGAAATAGCTTAATTCGATATTTAATGTACGAAATGGGTAGAGTTCTGAATGAGGTTAAAGTGGTTCGCATAGTTATAGTTGTGGTAGTAGTGGTCGGGGGGGGGAGTGTTGACGCTTGCCCCAGTTCTCATTGACGTCGCGGCCGCTGCACATGCCGCCCCCCCCGCCCCCCCCCCTCGCTCGGCACCGGGCGGAGGTCTCGGCCGCGCAATTCCATTGTGCTCGCACACTCGCGCAGAGTTCAACCCACGAGCAGCCCCCCTTCCCCCCACTGTTCTTGCTCACGCCTTCGCCACCGGTCCCGCCTCCGCTCACGCCCCACACGGATGAAAACATCTGAAACGGACCATTAACGGAATAACTTTACGCGGCTGCAACACCACCCATAAGACTGTGTAAGGAGTATGAATATATTTGATGCGCATGGGGTATTAATTTTTGTATGCATACATGAAGGGGGATGAATACATTTGAAGAGTTTAATACAGTAACACGAGAAGCCACACCGAACACAAGAAATCTCCTGGCATTCGTAAATGCCAATGCTTCGATTTGGAACAAAGTATGATTATGTCGTTACTGTGTAGGTGTTGTTTACGGAATGAAGTACTCGAGGGCTGTACAAAGACCAACAAAACGTTGACTAAAACCGAAATATTAACGTTTACTAGTTGCACGAATAGCTGTTGCTGCTGTGGTTTATCTTGTTACTTTTTCAAGCCCTTAATTTTTATCGGCCTGGCCAAGTATTTTGAGAGAAATTATCATCAGGGTAATTTCACGGGGAATTCACAGAGAAGACTTTCGGAAATATTTTTTACCTCCTTCGTATTTTATATATGCACATGAAATTATTTTAGTTGGTTCGTAATCCACAAACAACCTTATTTTTATATTAAAAACCCTACGCGTTTTCGTTTAGGAAGACATTTCAGATTTCAACTAAACCAAATTTCATGATTTTTGCTTTAAACGAAACGTAGTGAACCTCAGATGGGTTATCGCTTCCTATTATTAATATGTACAGTATTATAAAAAACACAACATTTTAATAATATCTTGTATCCTAATTAACGCTTATGTGCCGTCACTCGTTTGTATGGTTGTGCGAGTTTCAATCAATTTATCGAAACGGACGACACCAATCATGTGTAAGTGTGAGGTCATAGTTGGCGAAGCAAAATACAGCGAGTTTTTTAAGTTCAAAGTTTGTGTTTTTAAATGCAAATATTGTGAATGTAAATACATACAATGTCAATATTAGTGTCCCTTCACGAGAGAACTTCATTTGTTTTTAAATTAAGGTAGATAGAATTACCTGGTTTGGTCCACTAGAACATACATGTAAAGATTTTGGTAAATAAAAAATTCAATTACATTTTCAGAAACTTACTTAACTCTGTGCTCGCAATGATTGTATTGTTCCATAATTTGTAAATCTTTCTTATTTCATTAGGCTTAAATAATAAGCACTGATACTGAACAATTTTTTTGTGAGGGACGCGATTTTACCTAGAGATCTTTATGTATTGTACTTTTCTGTTGTAACTTTTCTACAGTTCTAACTTTTGCGCGACGTAATAGCAAATCTACTAGTAATTTTCAAGGAATGAGATTGTTAATCCCTCTGACTGAAAAACCGGTTCTGAATTAACCGCCAGTACATTTTTAGAATGTACATAAATAATTTCAAATGAATAATGTTAATGAAACATTAAATAGAAATATTTGAAATCTTGGTGAAACAGAATTATTCAATGTGAAAGTGCTTAGTAGTACGGGAACAATATAATATCAAATATTTATCAAACCAATATTGTATGTGGTATAAATTTCCATTATTTTGGATCTTGAAAATCTAGAGGAGGAATATGATGTCTAGCTAATGTTAACTTAGAAAAATGACAATTTACGAAGGAAATTTTTAATTTAGATATAAGATATTTAGATTCTTATTTTTATTCTTTAGATTACGAAACAAATATTCTTTCGTATTATTTATTTTAATATGAAATTCTTTCATAGAGAAGAGTCCAATATTAATACAAAATATTATCGTTCTCTTTTTCACAACAGCTTTGAACATTCACTTTTGCTCAAGACGTATTTTGAAACAGAGAAAGTCTCTAGAAATATTCTCTCATCTATAACATGGCCAGAGAGTGAAATTACGACTTGATGATGAGGCCTACATCATCACCTGATCTATTTCCCCAGAAAATGAATGCCAGGCAGGGCGGTTCCCAGGTTTCGCATCTACTTTCTCACAGCAGTTTCAGTGCTAAGTCACTGCTTTGGTGCCATTGTGACGTACTCTGAGCACAGAAAGCGCGAGAAAACCATTTAATTGGGGGTACTTCTGCTGGAGAGGTTGTCAGAAGTGCCGGGCGTCACGGCTCAGAGCAAAGCAGAACAGGGTTGGTAGAAGGGGAGGAAGGCGAACGGCGAATGGTGGAAAGCCACATAGAAGCGGGAGGCGATGGGTCGGGTCGGGCCGGGCCGGGTCGGGTCGGGTCGGGTCGGGTCGGGTCGGGCCGGGTCGGATAGCGGGGCTGGGTCGGGTCGAGTCGGGCCGGGTCGGGTCAGGCCGGAACGAAACTGATGCCCAGTGCAATGGATGTCAAATGACTAGCGACCGACTAGTCAACATCTCACAAGAGTTCCATTACCTGCGGCAAGAGAACAACTTTTGAACTTCTAAAATGGAAGCTTTTACGAGCAAGTGGAAATAAAAGTGACTAGCTTAGCATGGCGTCTCCGACAGTACCGGCATTTCAATTTTTTTATTTCTGCTTTGAAAGCTCATTATAAAAAGACATTTTAAACACAAAGCAGTTGCCTGGTCTGTCTATTCTCGGAAACAGAGTTACATGAAAAAATATCGATAGAAGAACTCTTTTAAATATTTGTGTGTTTCATAAGATACTTATTAACTATTATTAGCCTCCGAAACGTGTCCTAAGAATACACGTTACGACGGTAAGGCAATATACTATTTCTTGGCATTTCACCATTGTAGGTGCATTGATCCCCCTTCCCAAAATACGCTTTTTCTTCAATATTTCAAAGATATTCTACAATGATCCTGATAAAAAAATGTCAAAAGATTTGTCTAACCGAGAGTAATAAAATGAAATCATCTGTATAGATAGACTTCTCCAAAACGCGTTTTTAGGTGCTAATTCCCTCAACAGGTTTGACTAATAATTTCCTTTGAATGTTTTTGAAGGGTCTGAAAAAACGGTCATTCACTCACTAGAAGACAGAGATATGCCTGTTACGTAAAAATGAATATTTTCAATATTTGTATGAAATGACCTATTCAAGTATAATAATCCACTGAAGATTCCCAAATGACAACTATATTGACATTATTTAATGCCGAATACAACTCAGCTTTGACACGATTGGTCTGATCTTGAGATTTATGATCAGTTTCGCAGCTGAACATAAGTTTGATGATAGCCTTATCGTCGATTCTTACGCCAGTTATTGTCTGCAGCAGGTATTTCAGGTTAACTTCAGGTTAATCGACTAGAATGAATAAAGGAATTTTTAAATAATTATTTAAAACTAATTTTTAACAAGGATGATATAGACCGAATATGTTTAGGATTTTTTAATCGTTTTGTAAACGAGCAATAAAAGAAACACTATCTTAAGTGTAAAACAGTTTTATACGAAGAATTTATTTGTAGAGCTTTCTTCCATCTGAAGGTTAGTGCACATTTAAGTAAAACGGGCCTGGAGTTACAGCGTTGCAACTAGTCGTTCATCTTCGGAAAGCCAAACGTGCTCTGAATAAGATACGCCATAGAAGGCTTGTTGAATCCCAGGGTTTTCCGGAAGGCCGATGTTAGTATGTGGAAGTATACTTTTTCTTGTCATGAATATTAAACTGCACTTAAGGATATGGAATTGGAAAATGGATCTCATGGTCGTGATGCATTTGTCAGAGAATTTCATACTGTATTTACCTTCCTTGAGTAAAACAGTATCTTTTCAAGATACCTGTGTCTGGTGCAGTTTTATGTAAAAAAATAAATAAAAACTTCATCTAAACTTGTTTTTACAGTTTTGGTGGACTAAGTGAGAGAGATTTCAAGCCTCTGAAACAAGTTTTGAATGGAAATCTAATTACATTTCTCATCAATGAAAAAAATTGAAGTTTTTGCTTTGATTTTTGCCAATAATGCCTAAGCGTATACAGTTATTTAAATTTGTCACAATGAAAATTCTTCATTTCTAAATAATTTTGTTTTGAATATTTTTCTAGAATTCCTATTTACTTTACGAAATTTCGCGATTTTCATTTACTAGAGTTAAGTTAATGTTGACCAAATGAAAATATAGCGTTCTTGTCTGTTATGAAGATGCGAATGGAGATGAAAATTTATTTTAGAATGGTCCAATTACGCAGTTCTTTCCACTCCAGGATATTGTCTACAATAATTGTGAACCGCCACTAAAAGAGTCGAAACATGTTACAAAGGCTGTCATACGGAAGGGATGAGATTAATTTCAGTGATATGAGAACATATCCGTCGAGGGGAAAAGAGCTTAAGTCGCCAATTCCATATATGGTTACGATTTTCAGAATGAATGCTCTTGAATTCCATCTAATGACAGGTGGATGTCAAATGACACTTATTTAATCTTGTGTACAATATTTAAAATGGTAATACATTCATTTCTTTCTTTTTCTCTCGGTATATTTTTTTACTTTTTTGAGGCTGACATATAATTAAAATGCATTTTTGATCCTATTAATAGTAACTAGATGTAACATAAATGTTTTGAACTAATTTTTCTCCGAATTGATTTTCTTTAACATAGAGAGCACATACGACACAAGACTAAATCGTAATGTTAAAGCCCTCCAAAACATCAAACTGTTGCTACGTGACATTTTCTTATAAAAAGAGTAAAACTGTTGATGTTGTCTGTATAGAAGATCAACTCGACCTCGGTGCGGACCAACTATCGCTTGCTTTTCTGCCTCTCCCTCAGATTCGACCACACACACAGTGTCTAAGTATGGTTTTAGAAAAATATTCCAATCGTCATCATGAAAACACTTTGGCTACGAACTACAATGGTTTGGCGATTTGGGAAAAATCAACGACTAGGGTTTAACATTTTTAGAAGTTGCTTGTATGAAGAATTCTGGTAAAAATGTATGATGCGTATATTTTAACACAAAAGAAAACCATTTCAGAAAAGAAAAATGAAGTTTGACAGCCCCGTATTTGGGGAAAAGAAATTATCTGGAATAATCTAGACGTTTTAAAGGTTATATATTAGTATGTAGAGCAAAACATTTGTACGAGACAATCGAGATAGTAACACAAATATGGTGTTTTATTGGTGAATAAAAAGCTGTTAACATTCCCGTAATGATGTTGTACATTAAGCTAATGTAATTAATCGTTGAAATGTACCTCGTTGAAATCAGGAACCAGTCTTCGTCCACTACTTTGTTATACTCATAACACCAACTCTTTGTACGCAAATGTAGGCGTTGCATCCTCTGGCAGATTGTGCACTTTTGGCAGGAAGTAAAAACAAAAGAGCGCGCTACATTCTGTGCCGGTGACATCTTCTATGTAACTCGCTCGACTTCCAGTGCAAAGGTCACGGGATCAACTCGTCAGCAAGTCATGATAGGAGGACCTGAGGCCATTTGCTTGCAAAGAGGTCACTTTTGCTCCCACGGTGCGCGCTCTCCATGCAAAAGAGTTGCCGTCGCGCTCCTCTGCCCTCGCCCCGCCCCCGCCCCGCCACCTCCCCCGCATGCAGGCCTCCCGGCTCCCCTACTTCCACCCCCCACTTGCTTCGTCCCTGGCGCCTTCGACCAACCCCTCAGCTCTCTCACTTCCACGCTTTTCCTACCGTGAGAGGTGGCTCAGTGCATTAACTGATGTCACTGCAGTGCCTCTAACCGAGAGGTCTTAGGTTCGAGTCCCGGTGGCGGCAGTATTTTCGTCATTAGCTTGTCAGCTTGGTCGAGTTTTGACGCTGTCTGGAAGAGAATTCTAGCGGACGGCTGCTCTGATCTGTAGTTTTTCGTGCTTTCTCCGGTCAATACCACACGAACGCCGGAGCAGTACCCTAAGAAACGGGCCACGGACCGCGCGCAATCTTTTCTTCCTCTTCCTTGTCCTATCCTTACCCCTTACATAAACATGCACTACACTACCAGACATGGCGGGAGACCCATCGGGGGCTTAGAGTTTGTCCCGGCTGGGGCGCTTCCCCGCTGGCGGTAGATACCTGGTTGGGGAAAATTCCGCTAGTCGGCGCCGTTTCTCGCCATCCAGATCACCATCACGTCCCTATAAAACATGCACTGCACTTACGGAACCAATGGTCTCAGTAGTTGACGCGCCTGGAATCACTAATAATCAATAAATCAAAGTTTTCCGTTATTTGCTTACTCCTCTTTCCACACTCCATCCCTTCCTATCCTTCCTCAAACCCTCTCCCGACCACAATTTCTTTTCTTTTTTGACCCTCCCCCCACCCTCAGGGTAGAATCATAACCGCGGAGGCAGGGTTTCTGGTAGAAACTTGTAACGGTCGTAACCCGGTCACTGTTTCACGGCGGCATTCATGTCGTTAGCTTCAAGGCGGAGGCAGTGAGTAGGCGATGCGAAGATCCGTGTGGCCCACCAGTTGGGCTGCTGGCGCGTCGACATTTGCGCGGAATTGGGCGAAAGGCTTCTTCGGAATGATCCGGATCCCACATATAAGTCCAGAAGGGGGACCACGAACATCCCGTCAGATCGCCTAGGTTCCGGTGGTACTCACGTCGATAGCATGAAGGTAATTGAAGTGAGGAGATGGAAAAGGGCCCCAAGCTGCCCGCGCCTTGGCTTCGTCGTGGCAGTGGCCGTCCAGTACTCTGGGCATAGGAGGAACTTCTTCCCGGCGCATTGTTTCTATTCCGGTAACGTCCTGGGAAGGAAGTAGCTCTGAGCTCTGAGCCCGACCCAGACATTAAATGGGACGGTTACCGAGAGGGTAAAATTCGTTCTAGCGGGATTAGGATACCAGCCTATCAGCGCACTTGTATGCCAGGAGGGTCAGGTGCGGATAAAGGCGAAAAGCTTTGGTGCCCACGCCGGGATGAATTTCCCCTGGTAAAAAAAAACCGTTGTGTGTGGAGTGATAGATCACGCAGGGTATCTACTACTACTTTCTTCAAACCTACCTCTGCTTGGCCCTTCAACTCTCTTTCCCTTCATCTCTCATGCCCTTCCTCCTCCCATCAACTCTCTTTCTTCATCTCTCTCCCAACTTCTCATTTCTGCCCGTCCTACACACTCACCTACAAATACCATTTTAATATTTCTTCACTCTCCTCTATTTTTCCCTCCCTGATCGCTTGTATTCTTTCTTCCCCGCTATTTTGCATCCTGCGTTAATTTCACTTGTTTTATTCATTTTCCACACCTCCATGTTTCTCGCCTCGCTTGTACTCTCGGAACATTTTCGTTCCTCCGCTCTCGCGTGGCTCTTGCATCCTGTCTCCCTGTACGCCGTCCTTTGCATGCGTCGCCCCACTCTCACCGTTCCTCTGTGTGTTTAGGAACCTCTGACATCTTCATACCCTCCTTGCTCCACCCAGATCTTTCCGTCACCGTTACTTGTACTCCCCCGCCCCCTTTCGCTTCACCGCTCGCGCCCAACTCCCTCGTCACATCTCCGCTTCCTGGGTTGAGCCAACTCTGCTTTCTTCGCGGCGTCAAACCTCCTCCTTTGTTCTGACTTCCACAAACTTTTCACGCTCTCTCAGCTGCCGCTGTAAGTCCCCTGCGTTCCGCCCAAGTTGCCCTCTGCCTCAATCGGTGCCGCCCTCGCCCTCCCGTGCAACACCTGCCGCAGCCGCCTTTTCAATTATTTGCCACTTGTCACCTCTGGCATCTGGACCGGTTGACAAAGCTTTAGAACGGTGCCCAACAAGGTTTCGTTATTCACTGCTCGTCCTGAGATAGTAACCCAATAACCTGCGTGCATGCGTCTTCACTGCAGGAGATTCCAAGAATATACAATAAATAAATTCATTTCTAAGTTACAGATTGTACACCTTGTTTCTTAAGGAACCGTAATGTATGGAATGTAGCATCGAATTGAATTTTCCTCTACAACGAGGAATGTGAGTTATTATTTTCATCCGAACGCTTCAACTGTAATTTTGTAAATGTAAAGTTCGACTAAAAATGCAAATTGTGCAGTGCTTTATTACTCCTTTTCTCATATTGCTCTTACCAACAGAATTCTCTTACTCAGTGTCACTGATTTCGACATAGTGGTTCTCATGCGATATAAAGGCTTCAAGGAAGAGGCCGCCCATCATTTAATATTTGTTATTATCGTTTTATGTTATGGAACACCAATTTTTTTGTGTTCTTGGAATGAAAAGAATTTTTGCACTCAATATACGAGTGTACTCTACTATGTTATTGTAATGTTCGTGAAGATGATTTTTCTTAAAATATTTTATTTATTTCAGTGTTACACGGGAGAAATTAATTTGTTGCTCATGACTAATGTACGTGTTACTTTTTGGAAAATCAGTTCATGAGGTTTTGTTCATGTTCATTTTTGCTGCTGCAAGCCGCTGGTTAATAATAATAATAATAATAATAATAATAATAATAATAATTAATAATAATAATAAGTTCATCTGATTGACGTAGCCATTCCATTCTCCCACAATATTGACAACGATGGAAAAAACATCAACAAATACAATGATCTGGCAGATGAACTAAAGAAAATGTGGAAAGTCAACAAAGTTTGTTAGGCCCATCATCATTTCGCTACACAACTTATTTCTAAAAGCGCGAAGAATCTCTTGGAAAGCATTGAATTCGAAAAACACTTATAAAAAATGCAGACATCCTTTATATTGGACCCTTGCCATATCGTGAGACAGTTCTTGGGAGACGAGCTTGATTGAACAAAATTACCGTGAACCAAGCGTGCTGAGGCAGTAAATACCGCGAAAATATTTATGTAGGAACAATAGTTAAGTTTATATATGCGTTATGTGATATATGTAAATTTGACTTGTGTTCTGATAAAACATAACAGTATATCATTCGTTTGTAATAAGTCTGGAATTTGAATTCCGATGTATTATTGCTCAGAACGTTGCTCAGAAACTTAATAAATAATAATACAATTAATAATAATGTTCATAAGTATACATTCATCACCCCACCTTGTCAGGCTAGGGAGCGAATTTCTGTGATATTGCATATTTTTTTCCGTTACTTCACGGCATAGCTAAGTGAAATTTCTTGACATTTGGTTGGAATTGGATTAATATGTGCATATTTGACCTAATTTTCCTGTTGGTTTATATTCCTGTAATTATAGGAGTATATTTTGCTTATTTCGTTAAAATAGAGACTTATCTGTAAAACGTTTTATAATGTCCTAGAATCTATTTATTTGTGAGCGTTCATTGATTAGAAAGAGTTTGTCACAGCTTAAGCTATTTTCTAAGGATGATAAAATACTTGTAAAAATGTAGGATATTTCTTGATATAATCTCTTTTAAACCAGGCAGAAAAATGAAACAATACATACAATTTTCTTCACTAAGGTGCACATTTACTTCAGTTATTTCTCCCGCCGAGTAAGCTAGGCTTTATTATGTTTGCACAAAACTATATATTTTCATTCCAAGCATGCTTAGCCTGTATTTTATCAAGAACGGGTAATGAAATATTGTTAATTTTACTTATTAAAGTGCATATTTCAGAATTTTTAGGTCGGTAATGCATATTATTGAATGCACATTTCGAGATTTTTAGGGCATAAAAATCCTCTCCTTAGTCATGACCATTGCCCCTCGAAAATCGTGTGCCTCCTGCCCCGCTCCCCGATCGGCGGCAGGGCCGGGTCCAGCCAGTCATTTTGGAGGGGGCCATCGTAGATTTTTGTTAAATAATAAACATTTGTTATTATATTGTATATTTTTTGTAGTGTATATTCGATAGTACACAAGCTTATTTTTAAATAATTACAAAACACTAACAAATAAATATTTAAATAAATTTTACCAAATAAAATAAGGTAGCAAACGACAACTCGAGGCCTTTTGGAGGGGGTCAGGGCCCCCATGCCCCCCCCTGGATCCGCCACTGATCGGTGGCCTGTCAGCGCGGCGCGGCGCCCGCGGCGGGGCTCGCGGGCCCGTGAGGAGGAGGCGGCGGCGGCCGGGCCTCGCATCGATCTGCGCAACAGGGTGGCTCTGCGCTCCGCCCCCCGCCCCGCCCCGCCTCGCCCCGCGCCGCGCCCCGCACTTCTTGTCCCCGGTCCACGCCGCGCCGCCGCGCCCGCGGTGCGTTCGAGAGAGGCGCGAGGAGGCGCAGTCAACACGTGTCCCCGCGCCGCGCCGCGCAGCGCCGCCCCGTGGGCGAAGCCGCCTTCCTTCCTTCTCAAGCTGCCCTGCGATGCGGCACTGGGCCAACGAGCCAGCCCGCTCCCTTTGGCAACTACTCTTCCGCCGCTCTTGGTCTCCTTCACCTTCTTCTCTTGCCATTCTTCACCTTCTTCTCTTGATCTCCACGCTCGTTTTCTTACGCTCCATCTCGTTCCATTTTCTTACGTTCTTGTTTCTTATTCTATAAGTTAAGATAACTTAGTAATGGAATTGCCTTTGCCGCTGCAGTGCCTGTGACCGGGAGGTCTTAGGGATCCCCTAGGGATCCTGATGACGATTTTTGACACTACTGCTCAGCTAGGTCTAATTCAGCCGCAGTCTGGAGGTGAATCCTGGGAGACTTTTCTAATCGGTAGTTTCGTAATTTCTGCGCGCGATACCACGCGAATGGTGGTGCAGAACCCTATCAAACTGGCCACGCGCCATCTTTCCTTCCTGTTCATAGTTTTATCAACCACTTTCTCTTTCATGCCACACACGATCACATATGTCGGGAGACCAGTCGGGAGGTTAGAGTTTCTCCCGGCTGGATTGGTGCCCTGCTGGGGAAACCCCGCTTGCCTGCTCCAGTCTCACGTTCCAGATTTAGCAAAAACATCGCCACCTCCTGGGATACAAGATGCACTACACTTTCGAGACTAATAACCACAGCAGCTGACGCGCCCAGAAACACCATCTATCATCTCTTATTTTCTTCTTATTCTCCTTCAATCCCTGAAAGTATTTTCGCGTTCAAATATCAGAGAAATGGTCAGTGAAGAAATGATAAATCTCCAAAGGTATAAGAGGTGTTGGTTTATCATTTTGTAGCGATAACTTGATTACAACCCTGGCGCAGAATGATGTACTCTGCTGCCGACTGCGGCAATTTTGTTGCACACTCTACCACCTGCCAGATGGATCTGCTCTTGGAGAAGATGAGATATTAGAAAATACTTTTAAACATTTTTTTAATAAATTCATCAAATGAAAGTTGGCATTGTGTTAAAGATAAAGTAAATTACGATAGGCTACCATCAACTATTGTGCTGTAATCGGTCGCAAAGAAGTCAAGAGTGATGTCTCATTTACACATTCTGTTAACAATGACTCATCAATATTTTTTCACAACAGCGAAATCATCAAGCTGATTAAGCGAAATCATTAAGCATTCACGGCCGCAATGTAAGCAAGCCTCTCGGTGATGTGTATGTATTCTATTCGAATATGGGAGGTATCTCCCGTTGTTGGACTTCGAGCGCTTGTCCAACAGGCTGTTGGCTTAGCGGAGTAACACCTGTCGCGACACTGCCCGGAAGGTCCCAAGTTTCGAGTCCCGACTGTGGCGGATAGCCAATAGACAGCTCGGTCGAATTCAGCTACTGCTTGGAGAAAAATTCTAACGGACGGTTGCTCTGATCTGTGATTTTCCGAGGTGTCTCCTGTTAATGACCGAGCGAATGCCGGAGCAGAACCTTAACAAACGGGCCACAGACCGCGCGGGATCTTTCGTCCTCTTCCTTGTCCTATCCTCTCCATTCAAACCACACACTCTTATGTGCATCACTACCACACATATCAAATGGTCATTCGGGAGTTTAGAGCGGTAGCTGGAAGGAAACTTACGAGCTGACGCGTCGGACTAGCGGAAGAGCAATTTCGCTACTTCCCGGAATATAACCCGCACTACACTTACGAGACTAATAAACAAAAGCATTCGACGCGCCCTGATACATCAATCATTGAGCGGTCTCCGCATGTGTACTTCTAATGGCGGTCACTTCATGAGAGATGCCGCTCACCCACTTAAAAGTTGTCCTACAATATTTCAGGTCACAATGAGCCATTGAAAGTTTGGTTTTGATTTTATTAGCGAATATTTTTGGAGGATTCATTATTTTACGTAGTACTTGATCTAGTGGCTAAAGACGTATAAGATGCTCATGTTTGAGTGGGGTATTATTACTAAAGATGTTTTAATTTTTTCCTATGTCTCTACAGTTCAGATTAAGCCGTGGTGGAAGAGTGTTTTAACACAATGATACATACACATTTTTTCATATTAGTGAAACTTCAAGTTAAAAAATTCCTTGAATTTACCCAGTGCAATTAGTAACAAAGATGATACAAATTTGGTCTCTTCCAAATACAAGGATATCAGTCATATGAGATTCTAATATTGGTGAAAAAAGTATCACAAAACTGTTTTGGCCTTCATATATGTTATTAATAAATTGCTACTTAGATATAATAATTATATATTATTTAGATAGAAGAATTTTATTGCTTAATCAGCACATGCAATTATTCATTACTAAATGAAACACTATTTGAAATAATGAACGGATCACTGAATATTTCTGCATTCAGTAAAGAACGAGCAAAAAACAGCGTAATCAAGCGGTAGGGAAACAGAACATTGCTGAACAGAGTGATATTAGATTATTTGGTCGTGAAAGTAAAACATTATTTGAATTCCGTATTTTTCCCAAAAATCTTGAGTTAATATTGAATCGAACTAATCAGCCCACTTTGGCTCACTGGCGGATCCAGGGGGGAGGACGCATGGGGGCCATGCTCCCCCAAAAAGGTCTATATTTTTCGTTTATCTTCCTTTATTTGGCACAATTGATTTAAATATTTATATTTATATTGTAATTATGAAACTATTTAAACAATATTGTATAGAATCATATCTACAGTAATATGCAATAGAATAACAAATATGTTTATTATTTAACAAATATGTTTATTATTTAACAAATATGTTTATTATTTAACAAATATCTACGATTCCCCTGCCTCAAATGATCGGCTAGATCCGTCCCTGCTTTGGGTTCTCTCACAAATTTAACAATATACCGGAATTATGTAACTAATAATACAGGTCATTTAGAATAAGGGTCATTCCATATTAAATCAACAGTCATATTACATGACCATCTCAGATTCAGATGAAATTTGACACAATTGTAGTATGAATGAAGAATAAGAAAATTAGAAATTTTCTAATCTAACAATAACAATAAAATACAACACACTCGCCAACCAAAAACACTAAATTAATAATTTGTATATATTAGGTCTTATAATTTCAAACAAAATGCATTTTAAATCAGTAAAATCTAGAGTAAGTAAATATTGTGCATTTTAAGTAAAGATTTCCATATAAACCCATTGCAGTCCCATTTTTAAACTTGCACTATCTATTTGAAAACATATACGGATTATTTCAGAATTTTTTCAAGTTTTTTAAAGATAAGCATTTTGAAAAAACTCAAAATCAACATTTTAAATTCAAATTTGAAAAACCTTTTTTACTCCAACTCTTATTGAGTTGTATATCATATAAAAAGCCATAAACAAAGCTGCAAAATGACACCTGTTCCAGCTCTCTATCTTAATTTGGAGAGGTTCTACATCAATTTAACAATTTTCGGGAACCCAATTTTGTAAAATTTTACATGGCGGTATTTCACAAACGGGTGGAAATATTTTACTCAAAATTTGTACTTTTCTTATTCTTCATTCATACTACCTATGTGTCAAATTTCATGTGAATCTAAAATGGTGAGGTAAAATTTTAATTAATTCTGTGTTGATCTAATATGGAATGACCCATAAGTGTTACAGATATCTAAGGTTTTTAGGGAGCTCGAAAAAGATAACTTTTAGCGAACGAACGTATAGTGGGAAACTTCTTATAACAAAGTTACACACGTTACAATTGCCCCTGATTTTTAGGTAACCCATCATGCATTGGTACACGGCAGTTACACGATATAGCTGGCTTATGTAAAGCAAATCTAGGTGACGCAATTGAAGCGGGTATATCCCACCAAGTCAGTTCAGTAGTTTTCGTCACACTACCTTTTTATGAAAAAAGAAATTACCTTTCTTATAGTATTCATCCGCGTTTATTAGCTACGCATTTGTTCCGATTCTTATCGGACGGCGGTCTTTAAATCCTTTTCGTAATAGTGTCCTGTTAATAGGGAGTTTTAGCGCCAGGCGTAAGGAGACATTGATCTCGTGACTGACGACTTTATACGGTCGTAATGAACAACGTTCAGAAGAGTTTTAGCAAATAGCGTCATTGCGCCATGCATTATGACAAAAGCATTTCAAGCGTTGAACAAAGAAGTTGCATAATATATCAAAGAATGTAAGGTAGTGGTGAGACTTTTCAACCACCATACGAGTCAAGAATGTAACAAATCTACATTGTGCACGGAGTTTTAGGTTTTGTGGCCTTCCGCGATGAGAATGGCGGAATTTTGAATCAGTCTGGAACAGTCTGGAATTTTGAATCAGCTTTTCTTGAGAATGTAGGAAGAATCTTAAAACAGCATTCGTTATGAGCATAAAACATAACTTAACCCGAAGCTATGATTTCAACTTCTATTTCATGAATTTCTTTCCTGTCACCTCTCCAACATTTTCCTATAATTCTTGCGAGCGTTGTGGAGTTGGTAAGGAATAATTATAACTACCTCACATACGAGAATCAGTTTACCAGAGTTGGAAAAAAAATCCTTTCCCGTTTTTAGGCGACCATTTTGCTGCTTTTGCTGCCATTTTGCTGGTGACCGTAGAGACTCCTACAGACGTGCACTATTTATAAAGGTATAAGGTCGTACCTGAAGCCTAAAGTAAGACGTTATGACTTCAAGGTCCATCACTGCATCCATTACTGCATAACGCCGCTACCTTAAGCTTGGCGCTAAAATTCCCTAATATATATGCATAACGCAACCCAACAGAATAAAACGGTAATTTTAATGGCCGTCGGTCGTTAAGGAATCACATGATCTTCAAATTATTTATTAAACTTCGAAAACAAAAAACAACATAAGGAACATGCATAAACAAGATAAATAACACATACAAAAGTAATGTTCAAAAGTTCAATTAACGTTTTCTTATTTTTAAGTTATAATTTCTCATTGTTTAAATCTGAATTTTAAAGGACAAATAATTATTATTATTATTATTATTATTATTATTATTATACTATTAATTATATATTTATATTTATATAATATAATTATATAATAATAATAATTATAATAATAATAATTATTATTATGGCTAATTTCTAGTTCTTCATAAAAAGATCGAACGTGCCGACGTCGACATACGTGAATCTCTTGATTCTCATGGAACCTCGTCGGAGTTAGGCAGTGAATAACTGTTGACTTCTGTTTTTTGATACCGATTGTTCAATGTGTGTTTCTGCTACTGACGAGGACTCCCAACCCCCAAGATCTTTCAACGTGAACAGATCAGCACGATTTTCGACCAGTATTGTTTTCCGAATCTGTAAAATGAATGTCACTTGCTAAATAAAGTTTCTTAACTGAAACGTAGAAAAGAACTAGTAGTGCTACAGAATGGCACAGACACTCCCGTATTAGTTTTCTATTTCCTTGGGTCTTCGCTAGCTATTCGGAATTGCCACATACTCTTCCTTGCCAGCTACCATCTATCACCGCCAAAAGTACATTTTTTTGTGATTTTCTTAATTTTTCAGTTTCCTATTAGTAGAACGAAAATATTAATTTTAGAATATGAAAGAACACAAAATCCTAGCCTTAAATGGCGATTTTCTTTTAAAACGTATGTGCCGTGTAAGAGAAAATGGCGTTTTGGCGCTACTAAAAATGCGAAATTTGAAGCTCATATTTACAGAAACTTTTTGAGTTTTCAAATACTTAATTTGAAGTTATTTGAAGCACTTACACTTACAAATATAATAATGTTTACAAATTGCTGGTAATGTAAATATTAAAGATGTGAGAGATCCTTGAAAAAATTACATATGTGTAATTTTTGAAAAAGAAAAATATCCTCAAAATAAACTTTACGTCATGTTAAAGTGTGCAATTAGCGCCATCTGATCAAAATATATGAAGAAATTTTTTTAGCCATTTACAAGAAAATGCCGTTTGAGCGTTTCTGCAAATGCGGAAATTTGAGCTAATTTTCACAGAAAACTGTTGTGTTTTTAAGAAACTTTACTTGACATTATTTAAAGCATATGTACTGATAAGTATAATAATGTGAACAATTCGCCGCTAGTGTAAATATTAACGACGTGAGACACAAGTTAAAAAAATTACATTTTTGCAATTTTTGAAAAAACAAAAGAATACAGCTATTGCTTGCTATTGGCGTTTGTCATCTCATAGGGTACTAAATGTACCTTTAGCCCTATCTCTACCAAAAGTGTAAAGAAAATAATTGAAACCGTTTTGAGAAAAATTTGAAAATCCGCGGGGTCTCCATTATAAAGTACCGTCCCGTCAAGTTTCGTCCCGTCAAGTTTCGTCCCGTCAAGTTTCGTCCCGTCAAGTTTCGTCCCGTCAAGTTTCGTCCCGTCAAGTTTCGTCCCGTCAAGTTTCGTCCCGTCAAGTTTCGTCCCGTCAAGTTTCGTCCCGTCAAGTTTCGTCCCGTCAAGTTTCGTCCCGTCAAGTTTCGTCCCGTCAAGTTTCGTCCCGTCAAGTTTCGTCCCGTCAAGTTTCGTCCCGTCAAGTTTCGTCCCGTCAAGTTTCGTCCCGTCAAGTTTCGTCCCGTCAAGTTTCGTCCCGTCAAGTTTCGTCCCGTCAGGTTTCGTCCCGTCAAGTTTCGTCCCGTCAGTTTCGTCCCGTCAGGTTTCGTCCCGTCAGGTTTCGTCCCGTCAGGTTTCGTCCCGTCAGGTTTTGTCCCGTCAGGTTTCGCGCCGTCAGGTTTCGCGCCGTCCAGTTTCCTTGACAATTTTCGAAAATTCAGAGTTATCCGTGAAAATCTGACCCCGTCATATGTGATACGGTATGTGTATAAGTGTGTATAATAATCGTACCCCGCCATGTTAATAAGTTATAAGAAATTATAATATTGTTATTATAAATAAAGTTAAGAAAGTTAAAGTTAAATAAAGTTAAAGTTAAAGAAAAAAATTGGAGCCGTTTTTGAGAAAATTTTGAAAATGTCCGGGGGGCGTCATGTAAAGTTCCCCAACATTTTTGAAGAATCTTTTTCAAAAATCTCAAATCTGTGACTAGAGCCAGATCGACCGGGGTATATTTTGGAAGAAATCGTATGTATGGTTTAGGCGTTAGCAGTGTTCACAGACGGACAGACGGACGTTTTCCTTTCAATTGGTTTTTCGGTATCAAGGACCTAGAAAACAGGGTTTCTGGCTACACCACGTGTTAGGAGATTTTTTTCTTAATTTAGCATCTGGTTTTATTCACTTTTTCGTTTTCACGGCCCGGCATTTAATTATTTTCCGCCGAAAATTCGCAATTTTTTCGCGCAGCATTACATAACTTTCCCTAAACTACGTATATCACTCCGTGTATACGTACGTATACGGGAAAGTAAAAATGTGGAATACTGACCTTGATATGTCAACATTTTCGTTAACTTGTAAAAATCGTTTCAACATTCAGATTTTTGTCCGCAACAATGTGGGAGAGGATGTCTCAGATTTTTCTTTGGCATACGCCTACATGACTGTTCCATTTACTTTGCCAATATTCTTACATTGACGCAAATTTTGAAATTCTTGGTATTATTTATCAAACCTTATATTGATTTTCACGGGTAACAAGTCGAAACTTGCGCCACTTGCAATTTCTAAGTCATTGTTTGGAATAACCTCCATCTTAAAATGTGGAACATACAATGTGTTTAGGTACAAAACTGACGCGTCTCACGCAACAGTCGAATCGAAATGAAAGACTGTCATGTCTGATACATCGAAGAATCGAATCGAATTGAAATTAAAGATGCCATTGCACTGCTACATATTAAAAGCAAAGATATTTATTTATATTATTTTGGATAAGAGTACGGTATTACGAAAAGTATTGAACGTCACAAATTAACACGGTAATACAAATTACAGACTTCGTTGATTAGTGTTCCCCCCCTGTCCAGGGTGAAAGGAATTTTCGTCGAAAGGGCAAGCGAGAATTCTTCTGTGGTTTCGCGTTTATTCGTGACATTCCTAGACGCAGTGTGTGCACTGCCGTTGGGCCCTGTCGGTAAAGAGAAAGAGGACAATGCATGTTTGAAAGTCGCAGGGCACGCGCCCAGTACTAAACTACTACTATCACAGTTGAGATAGTAGTAGTTTAGAAACGCTCTTTTTGCGACGGAGCTACGCCATGGTGCTTACGTGGGCGCTAGCTCTTTGCGGCCACGCGACATTTTTTTCTTCAACAAATATTGTTCATTGCAATACCTTTCATCACGGTCGTTGAAATAAATCCTGCACTAAATTTATGGTCCGTATAATACCTTGCACAATCTTTCGATCGATAGGAATGAGAGCACTGTAGACGTTCCTTAAGGGGATATGTGATGGAGGCACATTAGATGCGCTAATCAGTACTGGTTTTTCAAACTCGTAAATACCAGATTTGTATGTTGTTGTTACGTGTTCACATCAGCAGCTGTGGTAAATGTAACCCTTAGTGTCCTTTCAAAACAATACACTTAAATATTCTTCAATAAGAACATTAGAAAGGGGTAAATAAAAATAATACTTCATTTAAGAAACAATCCCTTCAATCATTGTCATTATTTTTCAATTCAATTTTCAATTTTTCAATTCAATTCTATTTGTTTGCAGTGTTAACTTATTACAAATTGCTGTGTATAATCGGCACAGCTCTATCGGAACAATTTCATTACAAATAATCTCTAATAACAGAAAGTAGTTAGTACAAGATATAGTAGAATATAAACAACACAACAAATGTATATAATACAGTATCACAATTACAAAATAATACAATGACATAAAATACAAAATAATTAGGACAATATATGATGAATGCTGCCATTCAGATCTGTGCTCTGCTAGCGGTGGCGCCGACGCGAGTCTTCTGCTGGTGACGGGTGTGCGTCACTGCACAACTGCGCCGCTCGGGTGAACTCTGGGTGACGCCGTACGAAGGGGCTCTTACAGTGGCGGTATATTTTCGAAATGCACCTGCTGAGTTCCAGCGCTGGGTTTTTCTAGAATACGCCTTAATAAAAGAATATCTACACCGCAGGCTCAACGTTATCGTCGCTCCCAAAGAACGAAGCTCTAATCCGCAAACGTCTCCCTCCGTCTCGCCCTCTTTTGCATCTCTCTCGCTCGCTCTCTGTCGCAGCCATACGCACGGAGCCTCCTCGCGCACGCATGCTCGCAGGGCCGGGTTGCGGGTGTGCGCGGTGCGTCGGTGCGTCGGCGCGAACGCGATTGCGCGGAGTCTCGGCAGCGGCGGCGCGGGGGCGGGGCGGGGACACGGCGGGGGCGGGGGCGAAGGGGTGCGGAACGGAGGCGGGGCGGGGTGGCGACGGTGCGGCGAGGGTGCGGGGGCAGTGCGGGGCAGTGCGGGGCAGTGCGGGGCAGTGCGGGGCAGTGCGGGGCAGTGCGGGGCAGTGCGGGGCAGTGCGGGGCAGTGCGGGGCAGTGCGGGGCAGTGCGGGGCAGTGCGGGCAGTGCAGGGCAGTGCAGGGCAGTGCGGGACGGAGCGGGGACAGGAAGGTGGCAGGGCGGTGGCGAAGGCGAAGGGGCGGCGTGGCGGGGTCGGTGCGGGGCGGTATGGAGACGGCATGGGAACGTGGGGGGGGAGGGGCGGAGCAGGCGGGGGCGGGGCAGGTGCCGAGAACGGGGGCGAGAACCGTGGCGCCCTCTCTCTCTTTCGACCATCCCTCGCTCCCGCTCGGAGCCAAAGCCAGGACGGGCGCGAGACACTTGCTTCACTGCTGAAGCCGTGGGCGGTTATTGTGGGGAAATCCGGAGAGTCGAGAGTTTTCAGAATTCTCGAGGAAATGAAGAGTTAGAATTACGTTCCTAGCTTTGCGGTAAAGCAGTGGCCATCAGAGTTTTCTAAAATATAATAATTTGCAGAGTTCGAGAACTAAAGAAAAAAAATTGACATTAGCATTTCGTGCAGTTGATAGAAAATTTTGTAAATTCGTAAGGAATAGACATGGAATTAAAAATTTTGCACTCAGCATTTTAATAATGCAATGGAAGTGCTGTGATTTACTATGTACAAAAGCAGTAAGTAGGAAACAAACTAAAATGACAACTTGTGTTTACAGTGAACTTGTTACTATATTGCTTACAAAATAATTAGAAAAGAAATACGCACTCACTTTCATATTCGCGAAAATTATCATTTAACTGCTTCGCCTTTAAACACTTCAACATTTAATTGAAATGAAAACTAACTTGTTTTCAGTTTCAGTACTAATAGTAGAAGTTCATTATAAAATATGATGGTCGGGGTAGAAGTGATGACAACTATTTTTTTCTAAAATGTCATCAGATCGCACAATTTCATTGCTCCGTGAAACAAATGCTGCAGTAGGGTGTGTTCACATCAACAATTGGCTCTGTGAGTGTCTATATTAGACAGCACAGAGAACAACATGAAATCAATTGTTCGACGCCGTGCGAGATGAATGCCGCGAGATGAATGTAACCTGTTTCGACCAGCGCTCATTCTCCTCAGACACAAGACCTTCTCCATGCGAGAAGTGCCCGAGAATGTCACAGGGAATTGGGGAGGCGGGAGCTGTTGGGAATAATGCCCTTCCATATCGGTTAGTCGCGAGATGGGCGGGAAAGGGAGGACGGTTTCTGCGAGGACCATAGTGATCAGCAACGCACGTGATGACTTGTGAGTGTGTGGTCCTCTAATCCAGCATATGCCTAGTCCGGCCTTTACAACGGGTGTGCAATGCTGTTGGAATGTTGTGAACTCGTATATGCTGAAATGATTGGAACATGAAACCAATACTATCATTCAAAATACCTTAATAAATATGAGAAACACAATTTTGGTGTGTCGTTGAATGCCCATGCACTTAGTTTATATCTTGACCTTTCATGTATATTACTCATTTTCCACCCGTGCTCGTATTCTCGCAAAGAAAATAGTTGCCATGACTTATGCCTCACCCTTGTATTATTCTGTTTTTACATAAAATAATTGTTTGCATTCCATCATAACCTTTGTAAAATTATCATCCATTTATAATTCTAAACCATTTCGATTTAACATATTTTTTAATGGTTTCATATGTCTTTTCAAATCTTGGATGAGAAAATTACGTTTTTATTTAATTTTTGCAACTGCGATAAAAATTGTGTAAATATTAGTATGCACTAAAAGGAGTATATCCGTATGTGTATAAAGGAGTATTGCAGATTTTGATGCACTAAAATATTAATTTTTTTTCTTTTCAGGTAAGGGAGATCAGACAGACAAGGTGAACAGCGTTTCCTATTTTACAACTATTTAGCACGTAAGTAAGAAGGAAACATATTCTGAAATGCATATTAAAAATATGAACTAAAAGATTTACAGTTTTCAGTCAATGAAATGGTACACATTTTATATAAAACATTTTAAGTTCGGGTGTTTGTCATGTTCTTCCGAAATTAAATACAAAGCGGAATCGGTATTTAATACGTCTAAAGTTTTATAGAACCGCAAATTTTACTTACATTGAGACTTTCGTATGGAAAATACGCATGGAAATATCGGATCCCGGTACAAAAAGGAACTAGGTGGGTCCTTATTCAACAGTCTACGGATATGTTCGTATGAGTGTGTGTGTATATATATATATATATATATATATATATATATATATATATATATAGTTATTTAATACAATCAATTGCATTGAAATTTTAACTTTCGGCGCTCGACTTTTTACTACGCCTCTTAGTACCCTTAACCGATTTCTCGGTGTCCAATAACGTGACACACTGTGACTCGTGCGTGAACTATAATTTACCTAAATTACCTAAAAATACAACTATTGATTACATTGAAATTTGCTCCCGGTTGTTAGGCAATCCCGCCTGCGCTGATGCACACGAGATCTCTTTGGTTGCGTCAAAAATGACGCAAACATATCACAAACGCGCGGTAAGATGCCTAAAACCCAGGAGCAATGTCCCAGATATATAACTTGATTATCTGAAATTTTCAACCACATATTCGTTGGCAAAAAGTTAACATTTTCGATCACTCAACTCACCTTAGAAGTTTCTATCATTTATTGTGAGACACATTTGATTAATTTTATGGCCCTGTTCGACCCATACGGTACTTGTGTGGCGTAGTGGTATAAATGCTGGCACGTTAACTTTAAGGACCTGATTTCGGGTCTCGGAGCGGAAAAAATTGCTGGTTGAATTTGATGGCACTTTTGCTGTTTTATGTAGATGTGTAATATTGCAGGTCATTTAGAAACAATGCAATAAATTATGTGCATTAGTAGCGCCACTAGTTGGATTTGAATTTCAATGAGCAAAAAAAATCGATGCTGGAATTTTTTATACTTGTCCCAAAGTAGTTTTTTACATGAGTTTGGCATTTACCCTTTTATGTCTCTGCCCGAGTTCGACCCACACGGCGCTTGTTTGTCGTAGTGTTATGAGTTCCGGCACGTTGACTCTGAGGATCTGAGTTCGGATTGCGGAACGGAAAAATAATTTTCTGGTTGAAAATACTTTTACTGGTTTATGTAGTAGTGTAATACCATTTAGAACCAGAGCGAGAAAGTATGTGCTTTGATAGCATATCTAATTTATCTTGGCATTCCTCATTTCATTAGAAATACCTGCTTTTTAAGTAGTTCTCATACGTCGTTTTTAGCTACGAATTATTTGTAGCACGGTAGTGTAAAGTTAAAATCCTTAATGGAGGTTAGCCGTTATGAGTGGCTTTTCGTTTCTCTGATTGCGTTATGCCGATATAACAGTACAATATTACAAACAGTAGTTTTCTCACAAATGGCGAAAATCCTCGGATTCCATAAAGAAGTCTAAATCCGCAAAGGAGCCCGACTTGACAAAAGTCTTGCTGAGTAGAACTTCTTTGTTAGGATTTTCAAATACTCCGAAAAAGAAGGGAGAGGAACCATGTTCTACTACACCTCCAAATTTTCCTCTAAACTATTCGATACAGACATATCTTGATGACGTAAAAGTGTTTGTACATTGTAGGTAAATTCTGTGACCATAAGGGACTCAAAATATTTTGAAAGTTAATCACACACAGCAGAGAGCTCATTGACGCGAAGAATGACAAACAAATCCGCTCACGTCATATTGTTCAGTCTTCTGTCGAGGAGAGACGTGTAATACATTTATTTTTCAGTGTCTTAAGATTTTTCGGCGTAGGAGGATTTGTGATTAAGTTGTCAACTTGTAACTTTCAAATTATGATTTGCCACAACGTGATAAGATGTTGCAGTACAGATCAACGCATATCAACCGCGGAGGACTTTGGAAACACGCGTACCCTTCAACTAGCACGCATGCCGTGCATAGATTGATGCCGTGGGATGTGCCTTCCGGTCGCAGCTTTTTTTTGTTCGGACTGCGCGTCATCTGGCGGAGAGAGCCGCGAGGCGCCGAGGTGAAATGCGCCAAGGCTGCTGGCGCTGCTCCGCCGCAGCGCGAGATTGCGGGGGCGGACTGGGACGCGGCCGCTGCCCCCTTGACCCACCTTCCGCCCCGCCCCGCCCCGCTCCGCTCCACTCCGCTCCGCCCCACTCGCCCCGCCCCTCCACCACGCGGGACCGCCCCGCCCCGCCCTGCCCCGCTCCGCTCCGCCCCACCCCACCACCGCACGGGACCGTCCCGCCCAGCCCCGCCCCGCCCTGCCCTGCCCCGCCTCGCCCTGCCCTGCCCCGCCTCGCCCTGCCCCGCCCCGCTCCACCCGCTCTGCCCCGCCCCTCTCCGCCCCGCGCTGCCCCGCCTCGCTCCGCCCCGCGCTGCCCCGTCCCGCTCCGCCCCGTCCCGCTCCGCCCCGCCCTGCCCCGCCCCGCCCTGCCCCGCCCCGCTCCGCCCCGCGCTGCCCCGCCCCGCCCCGCCCCACCACCACGCGGGACCGCCCATCCCGTTAGCTGCCTTGTCCACGCACGCGGGAGAGCGCCGCGGGAGCCGCAGCATTTTCTTTTCAGCACTCTTGCATGGAAACTAGTACTTACTTTCACAGTTTATTGTTTCGAAAGTGTTACTTGTCGTCTCGTACCGCACACATGTCCTGATCACATAAAACAACTGGGTATTGCAAAGTATACAAAATACTGGAGCGACGTGAATCAACATATCCGTCAATTCGCATATTGAAAATGATCCCAAGAGTACGTACTCGTAAGTTTCCAAAAAATCGTACTACAGTAATGAAATAGGCGGTTCGGTAAGTTTCCGGCCCGTCCAAGATATCGCTGATCAACGGGAAAACCTGAGCAGTTTATAATCACATCTTTAGATGTTGTAATGCTGTACGTTTGCTGACATCTCGCTCAGTTTTGTGGAAAGAGATACTTGAATTAGATGTGGTGGGTGATATGTCATGGTGTTTAACTCCTTCACCACAAAGCACCTGTACTCACCACTCAGATTGCAAAGATTGTGAAGGTCTTCAAAGAGTTGGACCACACAGACTACAGTATAGATTGGGTATGCAACATCCACCACTTGTTAGAACTGAAGAAAATATTTCGCGGAAGAAAAGCTTCGGACGTTTGAGGTGCAAGAAGACTTTTTGACAATTTTGCGAACAAAATTCCGAGTATTCTTTTGAAGGCCTAGAAATGTAACATTCCGAAGGGAAAAGTGAGTTGGAGTAAAGGATGAGTAAGTTGAAAAAATTCAGTATTTTTTGACTTTCTCGCCCTTAAGAAGGTATTTCGTAAGAAGAGAAATTTATGTAATCGTCCGCCGGAAAATGGGGAATTTCCGTCAGAAAAAACTTTTATTGTCGGTCCCAGATAAAGAAAACGTGGATAAATCCTGTTGCTATAGTACAGAAAATTCCTCTTAACATGAGGTACAGCCAGAATTCGTTTTTTGTGGGTCTCTGATGCCGAAAAATCGATTGATGGAAAAACGTCTGTCCGTCTGTCTCTGTCCGTCAGTCAGTGGTCGACGCTAGCGTATAAACCGTTCACCCAATTTTCTCAAAAATGTATGTCCTCCGATCGATCTTAATGAACTCAAAGTTTTGGAAGTTTCAAAGGTATATTTTGATTTTTGAGGCTACTTAACATGAATTCTTAAAAAACAATCAATCTTGATGAGTGACTAACTGGTAAATAGTTTTGGGACCTGTACATCTGCCGTGCGCGTGTATATGTGCGCAGCTTCTCACCATTTCTGATGCCGCTGCAGCGTCTCTTGACTAGGAGTCCTAGGGTTCGCTTCCCGACGGTGGCGGATGTTCGAAATCAGCTACAGAACTACGTCGAATTCAGCTGCTAGTTGGATTCTATCACCCGGCTGCTCTGATGGATAGTTTCGCGTGTTTTCCAAGCTTTTCCATGCGAATGTCGCAGAAGTGCCCCAACAAACGGGCCCCGAATGATTATTCTTCCAGACATGATGCCGGCGGTGTGTATCAGCGCAGGATCTCGTGTTCCATCGGGGAGGAACTCCTCCAGCTCCTGAGTATAACCTGCACTACATCCTCGGGACTAAGGACCATAGAAGTTCACGCGCCAGGAAGTACTAAATACTCTCTATACCGTTCTGTGCTGCGGCGACTGTCTATTTCAGGAAATTCGTATACCCATTGTCACATTTGCATCTTATTGAAATGTGCAAAATATTGATATTTGACAATATATTTTGCCGTAAATGTAAACTTGTCCCTTGTAACCTAAAAGAAATATCATCAGGGTTGACCTAATTGAAGTCTGATTTTAATGTGAGTAGCAAGAGCTCTGAAAATGGGGTGGATAACAAAATTATCTCTAAAGAAATAGATAATTATCTGGACCCAACATTTAAGAAATGCAAAGGTGTTGAAATGATTGCAAACTTTTGAAAGCTTGACTTGGCCACATCTACTGTTGATCGGTAGATAAACTAGTTGTGCTAGAACAGGAAATACTTTCTCGTATTATTAGCTGTTAGGTAGTATCACATCAGTCCCGGAGTACCATCCTCTTTCCTCGACCAATAATGTCACAAGTAAAGTTATGTTCACAATCGATTTTCATGGTGAAAAGAGTTGCGTAGAGAAAAGAGAAATATCTGCGCCTGAGCGTAAGACTGTCGACGCAGTTGTTCGCAGTACATATTTCACCAAGTCGGTGCATTGCACTGCACTGCCTAAAAACGTGTCATATATATAATTTTGATCTGTTATTTTGATTTTTCAAAAAATTCACAATTTTAAACGTTTTACATATCTCTCACGTCAATACTTTTAACATTACGGGCGTTTTGTCTTCATTATTGAATTTAGTGCTTTAAATGATTTCTCAGAAAGTTTCTCACAATAACCTTTTCTGTGAAAACCAGCACAAAATTGTGTATTTTCAGAAAATATCAAAGGTCATTTTCTCAAAAACGGTCCCAAATTTTGCAAGTAGGACCACGTTCTACTCTTCTATTACATTGTTAAAGTAATATTTCAATTCTATTGTTACTGGATCTAAAAGTTTTACGGTAAAACAGTTTTACGGTAAAACAGTTTTACGGTAAAACGGTTTTACGGTAATACAGCATTAGTCTAAAATTGAGATAATGGAATTAATGATGCCAACTTGTAGTGTGAACTTTTATGCGTCAGAGGATAATATCAACTCGGGCTACAGTGCATTAGACCTAAAGAAAACGAGCAAAGAAAATTGGATGAGCTAGGAAGGAGAGTTAGGAGGGTAGACGTTTCTTTCTCTCATTACAAAAATTGGATTTTTGGACTAATGCTGTTTTTCCGAGCAGCCCTGCAATTGTGAAAAAGTGAAAAAATATTTTCTAGATGCCGATAGGTAGCAACTGGGAAGAGGTTAGGGAAATAAGGAATACCTAACCTGGTCTAAAGAGATCATAAAAGTAAATGGTGCGAGAAAGTCTGTGCCATGCTGTAGTATTCTAGTTTATAAATAACTTGCTTGTTGTATACTGAGTTAGGCGCGTCATCATAGTAATTGCGGCTTAGAAACTGAACCATTCTTAATTCTATTGCGAAGAGAAATTTTGCATATATATTCTCCACCAAAACTTGTCATCGTGCCGTGTCTTTCATACTGAAACTGCCCTAGAGTGCTCCCTTTTCTGGAGGGGTAATGAGACCGGGGTGGGAGTTGTCATGACAGTAGGAACGCCGGGCTTCCCAAGCGGGCTAGTAGCCATGTTTTGACACGCCTACTTCTCAAGGTGGCTCCACACATTGGGCATTCGCCGAGCAGCGAGCTCCTGCTCACCCGATCCCGACCAGCTGATCTGTTCGGCGAATGTTCGCTCCCTTTGATGATTCCAAAAGATCGACACGCGGTGGGTAGGGCGAGCGCCGAATGTTCATCATTCGGCAGATAGCAAGCGACCCGTCCACACTACTCGGGATTCGGCGAGCGGTGGCTCGCTGTTCGCCGAAGAGCGAATTTGTGGAGCCACCTTCACCCTAGGCAAGCAATCGGAATTCTCGGAAAGTGTTCGTTGAAGAGACTGACAACTGTTGCTGGAACGTTCTCCACTCTGTAATTATCATTTAAAACAGCATTTTGTGCAAAGATAGTAGGCGAAGTGGTATTTTTTATTTTGCGTTTGATTATTTTGCTTATTAGTCTCGTTAATGCACAGCACGGTACTAAGGGCTACACGCTATAACCCAGGAAGTGACGGTGATCCTTTACTGCTAGAACGTGAGATCTGGCGCGGACATACACGTCAGTTTGCATATGCTTCCCGCCTCGAGGTTTCTCTCAGCCGGGCACTGCGCCAATCGAGGCCAGCTCTAGTACCCGGCCGGTCTCCCGGTTTATGTGGTAGTGCAGTGCGCATCGTCGTTGCGCCTGCAAAAACGGCCTCGTGAAATGACCTTACTGAGGAAAACTGAACCTGAACGAAAGCGCACATTCCCAGAGTTACAATGGCAGGCACTTAATTCTTTAGATTCATTTTCCTTTACAAAGTTCTCTTCACATGGCCGTTTTCGCAGGTGCAACGGCGATATGGTATGTGTAAAGGGTGAGGATACGACACAGAGAAAGGAAATACTGCGCGCGGACCGTGACCCGTTTGTTAGGGTACTGTTGTGGAATTCCCTTGGCGTTGATCGAAAAAAATAACACGGAAACATACCGAACGGAGCAGCCAGCCGCTAGAAACCTCTTCCAAGCAACGACTGAATCGGACTCAACTGTAAAGAGAGTGTCGAAAACTCGAACCAGACTCCCACTCCCACTCCCACTCCCACTCAGACACACTGCAATGGAAACCGTTGCCTTAAACTACCTCAGCCGGGTTTTGTGTTGTAATTGTTGTTTTGTACTGGTCGAGATTTGAGGGTATGTATAATTATTTTGCGTGAATATGGCATTTTGTTTGCGTGCATTTGTGAATGAATGTGCACTTCCGGTAGCGGAAAGTTTTACTTGGCTGTATAGAATTCTAAGAAAGCATTCATTGTCATTTCCGTTTCTATTCAGTAGTAGGCAATGTTCTATAAAATAATGTTGATAGGTGAGAAAAGCAAATTGAAAGTTTCTTCTGAATAACATTTGGAATTTATGTTAATTACCATAATTCGCTATAATTTGAACGAAATTAACGGAATTTAGGTTAATTATCATAATTCGCCATACTTTAAACAAAATTAACGTAATTTCAAAGAAGTATTCTGTCACTTTTTATTCTTGAGCGTAAATATGATGTGGGTTTTACTGCAAAAAATTAATTTTGAGTCACGATATGTGAAGGTAAAAGCTTTGCTTTACGCAAGACGTGCAGAGTTGGTAATTATAGGTTGTTAACTTATAACTAGTCAACTAAATGACCATATTTACCAATAATTAAACCGTATCCGAATATCATGGAGCTCTACTACAAATTGTCGGTTGCAAAGCTTGTTGATGGAAGTTAGCTGGGACGCAAAAGCAATCTTCCTGCACACTCGCTCGCTAGCTATTTGCTGCTCCTGCCTCAACTCATCTCCGCTCTGTTGTTTGGGCGTGCTACGAAGGGAGCAGCTGTAGCCGAGAATCGTAAATCTTTCCCTTGATGACGTTCTCCTCGTTCGTTTCATATTTTACGCCATGAACTTTGATTTCATTTCCTGGCACGATTGGCGTGTGCAGTTAGTTTCGTGTTACTCTTTGAGCGCGGAGCGGAAGGAAGCATCAAGAAACTTTGGTCTCTTGTAATGAGAGCTTTATTGTTTTTCAAGTTCAAGGTAGCGGTAATTGCTGGTCTTAATTAGAAATCTCTCGCTTGCCTAGGCACGAGCAAAGAGGGAGCTACGAAACGGGACCAGCGAAGAACGTGGGAGCGATTTCATTTTCAAATGCGCGTTTTGCTTGGTTAGGTTACGAGTTAACCGGGGAATTTCCTCATCTAAACGTTGCTTCAGAAAGGGAAATTAATGTGATAAGAAAACGTACCTGCTCGGCATGAGCAATACATTTATGCAAGGCAAATCATCTCGTCTTTTCCAACAGAGTAATGCGTTGAGGTCTTATCTCGTCCCAACGTATTCGTAATTCCACGAAGATATATAACATCTCGCCCATAAATGTCCAAAGTGTTAATTTTATCACTAGTGGTCTACAGCACCAAATATGCTGCTGAACAAAACTACTCCAAATGGGGTTTCCAAAAAGTAGCACGCACATTGCTCAAGAAAGACAGATAAAAAAATTGCGACAATGAATTGAACATTTTAACAAAAACTCTTTTCACAAATACTTCAATAACAGTATAGTACCACAGTTCTTCACACACAAAGAATACTAAAAAGTTGCTATTCTATAACGCAACTCACGCGTAGCGAAATTTTAATGGCTGCCAGCCTCTTCCTTGAATCCTTACCGTCATCTGTAGTAGGCAGTGACGCATTGAGTATGAGAATACAGTCGGTATAAGAAGTGTGAAAATAAGCTTATTAAAAAAATCAAATATATGCATTTTTCGGTCAAAATCGAAAATTTCTTATTGCTTAGAGATTTTTCTGAGTTTCTGGGTTTGTAAGAAAACCATAGATACCTCTCATATGGCCAGGGATGCCTACTTTTCTTTCAATTTTTACGTGCATTGGAAGTTATTAACTTAGCTTACAAGATTATCTAAACATTTCATGAAGTGTTGATTGTGAGCGAAACGTATCGAGGGTTTAATCCTCAACAGTGTTATAATTCATTTTAAAGTTCTCATGAAGGACAATTCGCAACACACGCGAAGGAAAATCAAAGTGTGTGACTGTCGTATCTGGCATGCGGATATGGCTCATTCTACCCTTTGGTCGGTGATTCACTCTGCTGCTGTGTGTCGTCTCATCACCATCTACTTTCACTTTGAATGCACGTGACTAAATCCAACACGTTAGTGTCGTTATCATTAACATAATTGGTCGTAAAAGCATTATTTTTTTGTAGATGTGCATTGACCGGAACGGTTCAAATTTCTGATATGCTATTGCGTAGTTGTTAATGTATTGCCATTTAGGGCAGAAAAGTGCAATATTCAGACATTTTCTCTTATAGTAATTGACAATATAACATTTTTTAAATTATATTTTAAGAATATATTAACGCAAACGACAGGAACATTAGAGCACATAGAACAAAGACGAATTACCTGACAACAAAAATTCCCAGAGAATATGTATTGCAGGAGAGGAAACAAGACTCTACGGCCAAGTGAAAATATACCGCTCAGTGCTCACTGACAATTCCCCGGCTTGAACCTACCCGTTTGATGATGAAGCGCACAAAAATGCGTCTTCACGAGTTGCAACCGAGTTAAGTCTATTTTTAGAATATATTTGCTTCTCGGCATCCCAAATATTGGGCCATGAAACATTTATATTACTAATTAATGCGCGTAGAAAATGAAGTAATCTATGCGTCCTCCGGCGACATGAAAGGTATCTATGATTTTTTTTAGATACCATGAAACACGTGAAAAATTGAAAAACAATGAAACAATTCCAATTTTCACCGGAAAACGCGAATTTTATTGCAATTATTTATATTCCCTGTATTCTCAATCTCGTTCCTTACATTGAATTCTCATTCTGGGTGCATCCCTGCAATGGACACAGCTGAAGTTATTCGGCAGCAAGGCTCTGAGAAAGATATCACCTGCCATTAAATTTTGCTATTTGCACTTCGCCGGACCAAAGGAGGACCGACTCGATAGTGGAAGGTATTCCATGACTTTTGTCACAGTGTGCTGTACCATGTTATTACAAGTTTCGTAATGACTACTTTTCTTTAATATATTTAATTTATTGCAGTACCATTCAAGAGTATTTAATTTGTTGTTTTTGAGCGGTGTGCTTGTTACTTTTTGGAAGGACCATTTTACGTAGTTTGGTTCAGAAGCAGTTTTGCTGCATGCTAGTAATAAAACATTTGCGGACAATTAAGGGCGTATCGTCGCTAAATCTTATTGGATTCCGTATGATGGCTATTTAATGACGTTTTCACATTCTCTGTGATGAGAGAATACAATACATTTTTTTGTTTCCAGTAGATTAGTTGCTCTTTGTAGTGCAATACTATAGTGAGGGCGTAAACTACTGATCATCATAGTAGAATTTCTGGGCGACTGAGGGTCAATTAAATTACACCAATTGGATTATTATGCCAGCTGAGATGGTTTAGAATCAGCATTGTCGCTTCATCTGCAACTTTGCTGTCCGGGAGGTCTAGGGTTCGAGCCTCGACGGTGGCAGATTCGACAGAAGATAGGTCGAATCCAGATGATGTGTCTATGGGACAATTCTAGCGCCCGTCTCTGCTCTGCTCGGTAGTTTTTCGTAGTTTTACCGATCAGTGTCAGGCGAATGCCGGAACTGTACAACCTTAAGAAACGGGCTGCGGATGGCGTGCGTTTGTGTCCCATCATATTTCCTTACACTGACACACACACACACACACACACACACATATTTATACTTATAAGTTCACATGCACTTTACTTTCATATATCTCAACTGAAGGAGTGCACCGCCAGGGAACATACATGAAATTGAAAACATCCCAATCCAACGTGTAGGTTGGCTATTGACCCCATTATCCAGCGAGGCAAAAAGTCACCTCCTGTAATAGCATGCACTACACATACTGGAAAACGACCATAGCTATTTTTGCGACCTGGAACCGCCGGGTAATATCAAGCGGTATTTAGACGAGAAAGGTCAAAAAACAAAACAAAAAAGGCTGTGCAGGGTGGTTGCATTCGACCACAGACCTGCGACATGTCTGTCTGTACTAGGCGCGACAGCACGACAGTGCGACAGCCAGGGCCTACTAGCAGCGTCCCGGCCTCGCTGCCATGGGTTAAGGGGTACGTGTGGTTAGCATAAAGACATACCCACGCCGTATTGTGGTCTTCTCAAACTGAGAAGTGAGTTTTGTCATCGTCACCCAGCAACATATACTGGGACTATATTAAGTTGGCTGTCCGGGTGACGCCGCGTCCATGGCAAAGGTGCCGACGTTTCGGTCGCCATTCTGCGACCTTCCTCAGGGCGTAATGCGCGGAGCTGTACTGTGCACGGGTTAATATAGGGCTACGTTCCCCTTCTACCTGTGTACTGGTTGGCCGGGTGGTCGGCCAATGCGGAGAGAAAGCACCGGCCAATCAGGGCCGGGCTCTCCGCGGGGCGCTGTTGACGGACGGCGCTCCGTCCGTTACCGGACGTAGGGGAGCAGCTAGGACCGCGTTCCGTTCGAGACCGGACGTCCTGGTAAAATAGGTGTTTCCAGGCATCGTGAAGACGAATGCCTTGGTCAGCATTAAGATTATGCGGGTGTTTAATTATTTCCACCGCCTCTTTTACCCTCCTCGTACCCCAGCGGTCTTCTCTGGCTAAGAGGCGGGTGTCATCAAATAAGATGGCATGGCCAGTTTTCCATGCGTGCAATGCTATGGCCGATTTATTCGTATTATTGTATTTATAATGACGAATATGTTCCCGGAGGCGTTCATCTACTGTGCGTCCCCTCTCGCCAATGTAACTATGGCCGCAGCTGCATGGGATCTCGTATATCCCTGATGACATAAGGGGAGGGACGCGATCTTTCACGCGTACAAACTTTTGCCCAAGTTTTTCCTGGGCTTTGTAGGCCGTCTTTATATCAAAGCGGCTCAATAGCTTGCCAATCTTATCGGTGACACCTCGTATATACGGTAGAGTGGCTATAGTTTGGTTGGTATTGTCACTAGGTGTGGTGATATCGACCGTGTTGGAAGTGGTCGTAGCCTGCCGTACCGCTTGGTTGGCAGCGCTAGCGCTGTATCCGTTAGCTCGAAATGTGGTCTTTAGGAGCTCCATTTCAGAGTCCAACGATTCCTTATCACACACTCTAGTTGCTCTGATGGCCAGAGTTTTCAAAACCCCCCCGTTTAGTTGCCGGGTGATGGTGAGAGCCGGCATGCAAATAACGGTTTGTATGAGTGGGTTTACGGTAAACACTGTATCCTAGTCTACCGTTCGCTTTCCGACTCACCAGCACGTCAAGGAAAGGTAATTTTCCCTCATTTTCCACCTCCATCGTAAACTTAATCTTAGGGTGTGTGTTGTTAAGGTGCTGGAGGAAGTCAGCTAAGGTGTGAGGACCGTGGGGCCACACTACTAGTGTATCGTCCACGTACCGGAGCCAAACAGTTGGTTTTAGTGGGGCATTCTCCAGGGCCTCCGTTTCAAAGGCCTCCATAAACAGGTTAGCCACAACTGGAGAGAGGGGAGAACCCATGGCCGCTCCTTCAACTTGAGCATATAATTGCTCTCGGTATTGGAAGAAAGTGGACGTGAGACAGAACTCAGCTAAGTCGGCCCATTCCGACGTGAGCCCACGGGAGCAAAGTTTTCTGCGTATGACAGTGGCCGCCTCGTCCACTGGAACCATAGTGAACAAAGACGTGACATCGAAGCTGACGAGGATGTCCGAGTCATTTATGCGGAGCTCCTTAAGAATGTCAATAAGGTGGGCCGAATTCCTGACAGCTGACTTGATGTCGTCAGTCAAAGGCTGCAGTTTATCGGTCACATAGCGGGCAAGAGGGTGGGTGGGGGAGTTAATAGCGCTCACAATGGGGCGCAGTGGCACGTCGGGCTTATGTATCTTAGGAAGACCATAAAGCCTAGGAATACAGTGGTTGCCACGTTTTAACCTAGGTTTGGCCTCCGACTCTATAGCAGCCGAGTTGTTAATCCGTGCCGCGACCTCTCCCCTCAGCTTACGAACGGGATTACTTTGCAGAACAGTATAGGCCTGATCTGTCAGCAACGCCTCAACTTTAGAATGGTAGTCAATAGTTTTCATGACCACCGTGGCATTGCCTTTGTCTGCCGGTACTACAACGATGTCCTCACGCTTACGTAGTTCGCGCAACGCTAAACGCTCCTCGCGTGGCAAATTACTACGTGGCAATTTAGAATGGGCCAGAAAACGAGCCGATTCTCTGCGTATGTAGTCAGCCTGGTCGGCAGGCAGTTTTGAAACCGCGTTTTCCACCCCTGCCACGATATCCGCGGTAGGAACGCGGTCGGGCACGGGGGCGAAATTGAGGCCTTTACAGACACAGTAGCCTGGTTCAACTGTTCGTCAGTTAGGTTGACGACAGTACTCGTCACGCCAACCCTACAGGCCTCAGGATGTTGTTTGGCCTTTAGTTTGTCGAATTTCCGAATTTGCTTACATCTAGATTTATCAAATACACTTTCCGCGGCTTCAGCCGAAACCGTATCAAGTGTGATAAAATCAGGTACACTAAGACAACATGCAAGCTTTAAATGAATATTAAGCAACTTACGTTCGATGTTAGAGAGTTGCATCCTGGTATCGCGGATCCTCTCACGCAGGAGGGCAAAAACCGTTCTACGGAGAATCCGCAATGCTGCCTGGGTCTGAGTCTGGTGACGGATTTCGAGAAAGGACGGCAGAACGTCCTCATCTCTGCACCGTTGGAGGAAAGCGAGCTGACTCAGCTTTCGTTTCCGTTTGTCACGCAATGTAGTGAACTCACGAGTGAGTTTAAATATTTCCTCCCCGTAGAGGTTGGTCAAGTGAGAGCGTAGGCTTCCGCGGCCGGAGTCAATATTAAGTTGGCTGTCCGGGTGACGCCGCGTCCATGGGAAAGGTGCCGACGTTTCGGTCGCCATTCTGCGACCTTCCTCAAGGGCGTAATGCGCGGAGCTGCCAGAACTGCGCCGTTGCGTAGGCAGTTTCCGGAAGTCAGCGTTTCGACCCGATGGGCGTCTCCGGTTCGGCAAAGGATAACGCACTCGACCTATATACTCCAGGCTATTAATTTCTTTTCGCAGTGAGTAGAATTGAAATATGAGAGAAGGATGTTTGACCGTAGACCCCAACAAACGCTTTGCCGAATGTGTACTGTGAGAGAGAGTGAGAGTGAGAGAGAGAGAAAGAGAGAGAAAGAAAGAGAAAGAAAGAAAGAGAAAGAGAGAAAGAAATCGAAAGAGAACGAAAGAGAGAAAGAGAAAGAAAGAGCGTGTGTATATAGCGCGAGAGTGTATAGAGCGTGAGTCTATTGCGCATGAGTGTGTAGCGCGCGTGTGATTCGTGCAAGCGTGTGTTAGGCGCGCTCGTTTGTTCGGCGCGCTCGTTTGTTCGGCGCGCGCGTTTGTTCGGCGCGCGCGTTTGTTCGGCGCGCGCGTTTGTTCGGCGCGCGCGTTTGTTCGGCGCGTGCGTTTGTTCGGCGCGCGCGTTTGTTCGGCGCGCGCGTTTGTTCGGCGCGCGCGTGTGTTCGGCGCGCGCGTTTGTTCGGCGCGCGCGTTTGTTCGGCGCGCGCGTTTGTTCGGCGCGCGCGTTTGTTCGGCGCGCGCGTTTGTTCGGCGCGCGCGTTTGTTCGGCGCGCGCGTTTGTTCGGCGCGCGCGTTTGTTCGGCGCGCGCGTTTGTTCGGCGCGCGCGTTTGTTCGGCGCGCGCGTTTGTTCGGCGCGCGCGTTTGTTCGGCGCGCGCGTTTGTTCGGCGCGCGCGTTTGTTCGGCGCGCGCGTTTGTTCGGCGCGCGCGTTTGTTCGGCGCGCGCGTTTGTTCGGCGCGCGCGTTTGTTCGGCGCGCGCGTTTGTTCGGCGCGCGCGTTTGTTCGGCGCGCGCGTTTGTTCGGCGCGCGCGTTTGTTCGGCGCGCGCGTTTGTTCGGCGCGCGCGTTTGTTCGGCGCGCGCGTTTGTTCGGCGCGCGCGTTTGTTCGGCGGGCGCGTTTGTTCGGCGCGCGCGTTTGTTCGGCGCGCGCGTGTGTTCGGCGCGCGCGTTTGTTCGGCGGGCGAGTTTGTTCGGCGCGCGAGTTTGTTCGGCGCGCGCGTTTGTTCGGCGCGCGCGTTTGTTCGGCGCGCGCGTTTGTTCGGCGCGCGCGTTTGTTCGGCGCGCGCGTTTGTTCGGCGCGCGCGTTTGTTCGGCGCGCGCGTTTGTTCGGCGCGCGCGTTTGTTCGGCGCGCGCGTTTGTTCGGCGCGCGCGTTTGTTCGGCGCGCGCGTTTGTTCGGCGCGCGCGTTTGTTCGGCGCGCGCGTTTGTTCGGGGCGCGCGTGTTTGTTCGGCGCGAGCGTTCGTGGGCGTGCGCGTGTGTGGGCGCGCGCGTTTGGTGCGCGCGCGTGTGTGGGCGCGCGCGTTTGGTGCGCACGCGTGTTTGACTCGCACGCGTGTTTGGCGCGCGCATGTATTTGGGGCGCGTTTGGCGCGCGCGTGTGTGGGCGCGCGCATGCGTTTGGCGCGCGCGTGTTGTTAGCGCGCGCGTGGGTTTGCCGCGAGCGAGTGTGTGGCACGCGTTTGTGGCGCGCGCGCGCGTGTTTGTGGCGCGTGTGTGGGGCACGCGGCAGTATTTCCATTGAAAATACCGGTATAATACCGGTATAACCTTTATGGACATCCATACCGGTATAGACGTCCTATAAAGGTATTTTACCGGTATAAAAGAATAATGGTATTTTATACCGGTATGAAAAAATACCGGTATTTTACCGGTATTTTTACCGGTATTCAATACCTTTTCGGTCCCTGCTGGCACCACGTCTCCCCTGACACCACGCTGCAGATACAGCGGCATTGCTGCTTTCTCTTTCTTTAATGATCGTGGAACTTCCGATGCTGAAATATGACACGTTCAGTAGGTGCACAAAATTATGTTTAACGTCGAAGAGATGAATTTTAACATTAAATGATTCAATTCCCTCTTCAAATTCGAATTGTAAAGTGTTAATATTATTAATTTCAGCATTTTTTAAAATTTTATTTATTTATTTTTGCGAACAGGCCACTTCGGACCACGCAGGCATGCTGGGCATGCAATTCATTAGAAGGGATCAGCATTACGCTGGATCCGATTTTTCCTCCCCAGGGTTGTTAGCTCTGGGGGTAAGGAAGATGAATGATGATGATGATGATAGTGAGGGGTGAAGGAACGGCATAGACACACATATAGACATACACAAATACACCCATGCCCGAGGCGGGACTCGAACCCGTGACCCTGAGGTACGAGATCGCCTCACGGCTTAGCGATCTCGACCTCGTGGCCTGCTTTTTTTCTTTTTGCCAAATATATTACATTCAAAAGTTGTTCGTTGAATCGATTTATCATAAAAACAAAACTTCATTCTGTGTTTTCTTTCGATTACTTTTTATAACGCTCCCTGCGCAGTGTTAAAGTTCTGCTCTCTGAAGATTCAGCTTAGTTTGTGTCGTGAATCTTAGCTTTATTGCTAGTGGGCCGCTGGGTGTGGCGTCGAAATTGCCAAACTTCGTACTTCTGCTTCACTAAAGAGACGAATCAAATATTTATGAGATGACCTTCATGGCTTGCAAGTTGTTTATCAAATCAGAAGTTTGAGGTGTTAGTTACGGAGCATATTCAAGTCATAACTTAAAGTCGTTTCAGTGAAAGAAATTTGTTAGGTTTTGAGTGAATGAGTACGTACGAATACATCATCAGGAGAAACGTTGACTAGAAGGTCTAAGGGACTTTTTACTCAGGATCATTGAGGGAGCTTGGGGAGTACCTAATGTATGCCTTTGAATTAGTGGCATAGCAACTTCCTCGCCGGAGTTGCTGCAGGGACAGTGGCAACGCTGACACTCGGCTAACTCAGCCGGTCTCTCTCTCTCTCTCTCTGTCTCTTTCTTTCTCTTTTCTCTTTCTCTCTTTCTCTCTTTCTCTCTTTTTCTCTTTTTCTCTTTCTCTCTTTCTCTTTTTCTCTTTCTCTCTTTCTCTCTTTTTCTCTTTCTCTCTTTCTCTTTTTCTCTTTCTCTCTTTTACTCTTTCTCTGTTTTACTCTTTCTCTCTCTCTCTTTCCCTCTTTCTCTCTCTCTAATATATATGCGTCACTGGTTCTGCTATCAGAATTCAGTATTGATGGGAGAATTCACGGAAAACTGCCGATCAGAACAACTGGCCAATATAATTCTAGTCCAGACAGTGGCTGAACTCGACTCAGCTTCGTAGCTAGTGTTCAAAATTCGATCACCGTTGTAACTCGAAATCTAGAACTTCCTCGCTGGAGTTGCTGCAGGGACAGTGGCAACGCTGACACTCGGCTAACTCAGCCGGTCTCTCTCTCTGTCTCTTTCTTTCTCTTTTTCTCTTTCTCTCTTTTTCTCTTTCTCTCTTCTACTCTTTCTCTGTTTTACTCTTTCTCTCTCTCTTTCCCTCTTTCTCTCTCTCTCTCTAATATATATGCGTCATAGGCCTTGATGATAGTGAAAAAAATGCCTCTAGCGATTTATGTATCAAAAAATCAATTTTAACGTAGTATTTATTAACGTAACATGGTGTGGTAATCATGTATTAATTCCTTCTAAATTGTTTTCCACCTGGGCTGTATCAAGATAGATTTTTAGAATTTGCCAGGTTTTTTGTTTCTTGTAGCTTTATATATTTTTAGTTTTTTTTTCCTCTTGTACGTATAGGCCTAATGATGGAAATACATTTTCGGACACGTTGGCAAACAACCATGTATTCATTTTTTTTGCTTCTACTGACTAAGCCCCGTAAATCTGATTTCAGTATAATATTTGTGGTCGTTAGGGATTCTAAAGTCCTTGATTTCTAAAAGCTTAGGTTTCGGAAAGCAATGTAAATCGATTAAAATTTTAATATAGTTAAGTATTCATATTATAATGTAATAATTGTTTATAATCATTAATATTAATATTATAAATACAAAGCAACAATAATAGACTTGCTGTGTGAAAATAAAACAGTACAATAACAGTAATTATACTATATAAAATAACTGAAATTGTATTGTGATATTTTATGTTATTTACTAATAATTTTATCATTTTGGAAGAGACAGTTAAATGGAAAAGTATTTAACTTTGTCTTTAAGAAAATTGAATGAACTTAAAATTGACGTCACCAAGTGTTTGTTCTCTTTGTTTGTCTTAACTATTTTGTTCCGGAGGTACCGGAACGCAGTTCCGGCGCGTTCCACCAGAAATAAAGCCCTATGTACGAACTTACTTTCTCTCTCTCTCTCTCTCTGTCCTTTTAGCGTTCACAAAGCAACAGACCTTGGCGCGCGGATTCAATAAAGTGCATGACGTTCCATCAAGCGAGCGTCTCGTGGTTTCCCGGCACTAATCGCGCTTCGTGCGGCGCGGGGCGGCGCGGCGGGGCCTCTGAAGAGGAGCCACTTCATCAGCGGCAGAGTTAGACCTCTCTCTGTTGGCAACTCCGGCCTTTTAATGACTTTTCGAGTGAATGTAAATGTGAACCTTAAACGATGTTTTAGAAATCTCACCCAAGTAGTTTCAATAATGAAGTTGCAGCCGGAAAGCGAACGCCTAGCAGAACAGACAAGCTCTTTAAGCTCGCATATTTCCTTGAAACTGCTTTAATTGAAAGGTGCTTTCAATACTTCGGAAATGTTGGAGAATTGCGGAGTGGGAAAGGATGAATAGTCGATGCTGCTGGGTTAAAAAATGGCTTAAATGAATTTACATACAGGCAGGGTGTTTACTTCTGCGAATAATTTTTAAGAGAATTCTAAATTGCTGAGCCTGAGAAATCGAGAAGCGTTCACATTTAGAATGGCGTGAAAAATGATTTTTTCGGCTTTATTAAATATATTGTTAATGTATTTCACTGGTAATTTAATATGATTTGAATTCTCGTGACAAGGAAATTGTGAAGTTAGATTTAAATTAATCATTTATAACACTCACAAGTTCACAAAATTTTGTCACGATAATTAATTTATAAAATAGTTATAAATTTGACCAAAATTACCAATTACAGTATTATTAACTAATTGAAATTAGCAAAAGTAGTTAAATGTTGTTGAAGGGAAATGTCTATGATGGCTTTATGAATGTTTCATCATGCTGCTAAACTCAGACGCGCGATAATGAACCCGTCCGGAAAGTGTTTCGCTGGCGCAGTCTGCTTCCAAGTGCAAGGTATGCGCAGTCATTCATCGGCCTGTAGACTCTCAGGGAAGCGAGAAATCTCGTTACCAGCGAAGCATTTTATGGTTCGGAGATTGTACTGCTTTCTGGGGGCTTATCTTCTCGTATTCAATTTACGTCAATGGCGGCCATATTGTTTGAGAAGGAAACTTTTACGACGCTTCTGGAAGTGCCCAGTCCCTCAATGGGTCGCTTACTCACTTTTCTCGTCTTGTTTTTCTCCAGGCTCTGTCTTCGGGATTAAGTCACCATGCTCCCCGCAACACAAGTCTTTTATCTGAAGAAAATACGGATATTTTTATCCATCCAATTTCCGTACATTAGCAGTACATAGCAGTACATATTTTATCAACGATTCAGTAAAAAATTCGATTTATTGTAAGATATGGCTTGTAGGTTGTGTAAGCAAGGGCCAATGGGAAAAGCATTGCTTTTATTACATTTTTTGAGCACGTTAATCATCTTCCACACTGCGCGCCCGTATGAACAATAGTTGGTGCCATGGTGTACTATTACGAAATACTATGTAGTGACCGCAATGGTTTCTGTGCGAGTGTATCACTATTCTTGCAAACAATAATGAGCTATCTAGCAAAGAGCGAATAATTAGTGAAGCTATTTACTCGATAAATAATCCGAAAAATCCAACTGTCATGACGCTCATCGAAGGAAACACAAACTTCGGATACAACACAGAATACATGAAAAATATCCCGGATCATCATCGACAAAATTCAAATTAAAAACGCATAGTGAAGACCAGATCTTCAAACTAGCCTGATGAACCTGCAAGTGTAACCACAAGAGCCTACCGCCTCACCCTTCACATCAGAACAACGTAACGGCCAAAGGGAAGCGACATAGCAATAAAGTTTGCGAAAACGAGACTTTTCAAGCCTGGAATAATGGACAGCCTTAGCTAAGCTCGAATGGTAACTTAAAAAACGAATACAAAGTAGAAATCAAAAATAGATTTAGTTAGCTAAATGAAGAGATATAATATTACTTGCACTTTTACCGCTGAATCTAAGAACTAAAATGTTTTACTTTCTAAAATGTTTTACTTTCGAAAATGTTTCGATATTGTGGGCATTGTATCGATCTGAGTTTCCTTTCCAATTCCTTTTACAATGTTTACAAGTTTATGGGTAGTGCTATTGCTCACAATTTGCTGATAGATGCCTACAGAGGGCATTAAAGAGTTCCCTCGTTTTTCCTTCTTTCTTGTTTCACTATGATATCCTCAATTTGTTTTATTTTTAAAAATCATCAATTTTGAGTTCCATCACAGTGAACTGATACAACTGGGATGGGGGATTTGTTTGTATATGGTCCAATAGATTTTGTTGCACAAATGAATCTTTCAAAAATTTCGGTTACTTTTAATCTTCTGAAATTGATAAATGAATATGTTTAATCACTATTGAGTATTTCTTCCGGATTTTATCTGTGTTGTGTGAAATGTTTGAGAAACTAAAAGATGTTTAATAGTTTTTCAAAAATCTGTCTCTAAGTGGAACACTTTGAAGAGCACTTCCTACAAGACAATCTTATTGATATTATATATATTACAGAAACGCATATCAACTCAGAATAATATTTTTTCTACAGGATAGCAAGACCATTAAAGTAGATACAACTTGAATGGGGGCAGAGTAATATTATTAATGAAATGCAACATACCACATCATCGGATTACAGTCCAGGCTTCCAAACAATGCCTAACAAATCCATTCTTTATGGTAGGTGATCTAAATTCTAAAATAACACGTGAGTACGTCGTGCTACCAATCGTGCTAAATTATTTATTCAATATAAAAAGCAACTGGAGTCTCAAAGCTATATCTTGCGTTAGTCATTTTAAATATTTCGTAGTTAAATGTTTGTGATTAGATAAGGTCTTTTCCCTATATGAAATGGAATGATCGAACTGTCTCTCTCTCGTGATTTTTTTTCACACTAGCCAATTTTTCATCCAATAAAACTCAGAAATGTAAGAATATATCCTGAAAAAATATTGGAATATTTTACAAATGTATGAGGAGAATTGGATGAAATCGTATGAACAGCATATCACAGACAATTTTGAATATTTTGTGCCAAGCATTAAACAGAAGCTGGTGAACCCTTGTGCTGTTTTGATAGTTATGAAGGACACAATGTTTTATTAAAAAATAAAGTCATTGTTCCAAGAATAATCGCTTGTTCTTTAATGACCAATCCTATCTTCAGAAACAATTTCATGGACCTTTAAATGCAAGAAAGTAGATATATGAAATGCGAGAGAAGAAGGAAACTAGACCATTTGGTAAGCTCTCATTGATTTCTGGATTTTTGTTGGGTTAGAGCCAAGTACGTTTTAAAAGAAGATGCAGGTCTTACTTTTGTTGAACTCTCAGGATTAGAAAATTGCAAATATTAGCAATAATGCAAGGAAGTATATTCTGTTGCAGCAGCACTAGTTTCTTCTTTAAATGCATTAAAAAAAATTTATTGGCAAAAACGAGACGTATAATTGCCAACTCATCGTAATGCCTCCAGTGACGAATAGGCGAGAGGCAAATGAATCCATGGGAGTTGCTGAGCCAACACTGCGCGAAATCCGCAACGGGCGCTGCGAGCGAGAAAAGTGCGTTGGCTGCCGAATCTGCATACGCCTGGTTGCTCCGCGCGCTAGCCCCCGCCGCGGCGCCTCGTCCCCGCGCCGCCCTGCTGGAGCGCTGCGCTGGCGATTCCCCGCAACCAGCAACGCTGGAGCGCCGGCCTGCGTCGACCTTCCGCTCCCCGCCACTCCCCACCCACTCCCCGCTCTCTCTCCTCCCTTCCGCGCCACGCCACTCCCCTCACAGCCGCGTCCCGCTCCGCCACGGAACGCTATTCCCCTTCCCGTCTCTCTCCACTTTTCCCCGCCTCTCCCCGCCTCTCTCCGTCTCTCCCCGCCTCGCCCCGCCTCACCCTGCCTCGCCACGCCTCGCCACGCCTCGCCTCGCCACGCCACGCCTCGCCACACCACGCCTCGCCACGCCTCGCCCTGCCTCGCCCTGCCTCGCCCCGCCTCGCCCTGCCTCGCCCTGCCTCGCCCCGCCTCGCCCCGCCTCTCCCCGCCCCGCCTCGCCCCGCGTCGCCCCGCCTTGCCTCACCTCGCCTCGCCCCGCCACACCACACCATTCCCCGTACCACTCCCCGCTAAACCACTTCCCGCCACACCACACCTCTCAATGCCCCGCCACTCTCCGCTCCGCCACGCGCCACCACGCACTATGGCCAGCAGAGAGATAAGCCCACGGGAAAAGAGACCGGCTGTGTTATTAAAATTGCCTCTCATTCAATTACTTTTGAAAATATTGTTGTGAAGCATGTGCCTACGCCTGGCCTTCGGCCTCAAAATTTTACTTTTTAAGGCCATAGAACGTATAGTATAGATGTTATTTAACAATATAGATTTAAAATCCTGCCGAATGTGTTGCGGGTTGCATTTGAAGTAAATGTTTAGTTTTGTTCTACAGCGCTATGTAGTGGACTTACAACAGATTTAACAGCACATTAACCTTCTCGGTGAAAAAATAATTTCGTAAGACTGTGCGCAATACAGTTATTTCCACTTAATGCAAACAAGGAACAAAATGCTACTCTTTAAGGGTCTCCTTTAAGGATTTTGCAATAGGGCGACCTTAAGATCAATAAAAAAATGAATTGTTGCTGAAGATGCCGTATGAGTACACTTATTCCAAGAAAAATAACATAATATTTCATGGAAAACAAAATAGTAAAATAATTCTTGTTTACATGAGTTTTTTCTCTTATGAGTCGACAGTTTAACGAAAAGTATTGAAAGATTCACTGCCAATAGCAGCAATAACAAACTTCGCAAACATTTCGGTTTCCAAACTTCAACCCCATTTCTTATTTGTTGTTTTTCATCCTAATGACGTTCATAACTTGAGCTCGGATGCTCGGCAAAACTTTTTTATGGAGTAATAGATTTCTTTGTTATTAAAAATGTCTTTATTATTATTTTATTATTATTATTATTATTATTATTATTGTTGTTGTTGTTGTTGTTACGATTTTAACATTTTTGGCCCTAGAAATCACTTAACTGTTCTTTGGAGTTGTTTTAGAATGTTTCATTTGGTCTTTTTGCCTATTTTAACTTCTTACTCCAACTTTTGTCAAAAATGTCCTTTTTTGTGTCACCCATCTCGATGAATCCGGGAACATACCTGAAAACCTGGACAACACAAATGTCCTGTCGCATTTTGTCTTTCTCTGCAAGTGGAGGCACGATATCATTCTGCAAGTATTTGACTAGGGCTCCAGAGCCAGAAAGTCTTCAAAATCGTTGAGTCAAAATTTTATGATTTCGTTCATTGATAGTTAATATCCTAGACTATCTATTTAGAATTTAAATTTGGGAGAATGTCCAGGATTTATTAAATACAAAAGAATTGTCTTTAATAAATCCTGGACTATCTTCCTAAATTGAAATTATTTCATTGATGCCAATAGATTTTGTTCTCTTACAAGAATTCCATCCTTCCTTGTAATATGGCTTCCTTGGCCTTTCAAGAGCTCTCCTTACATGACGACGGCTCGTCTCTGGGCTAGCGATTACACAAGTTCTGAAAAGGAAAATAGTAATATTATCGTTTAATTTTGATGTTATTTTAGGATTCAAAAGAGATAACTACAGCATTAAAGATAGTCATGTGCAATAGATATTAGAAAGAAAATATGCTTTCCTTTTGTCTGATACAAACGAGTTAGATTAAAAATTGAAACATTTTAATGATGAATTCTGCAATTTCTTTTAAATGGTTATTTTTCGTTTCTTGCTTGTCTTTTAGTACACCTTCCTGCATCATTATTTTAGTTAAAATAAATACCTTTTCGTGATTATTTTAATTAAATATTTATAAATTTATTATTAATATATATATATATATATAAATTTATTAAATAAAAATAAATGCCTCTTTGTGTGCCTATTTTCAGTAAAATAAATATCTCTACTCCCAGGCTCTGTTAATAGTTATTGGCGGCCCTTCGCAGGGGCGGGGCGTCGACCGCGCGCCGGAAATGAAGGGCTGAGAGATCACGTTCCAGTTCCACGTGTTACGCTAAACCTCCGCGCTGTGGTTTAATAACCGAGGCCTCGTATTAGTTCGTAAACAGGTCTCCCGTTTATCGCGCACATCCATTGTATTAATTTCCATTTAGGGAAATGGGAAAAACAACGCTGTGAAGCGATGAATTTTAAACAGATCATTTGTCGTTTTACGTAAGCATCACGTTAGCGTTTGATTCTTGTTTCTCGTAGCCGGGAAATATTCAAGAAGGAAACGAACATTTGCCCTTTTTTTCGTCTCGAGACAACGATCAAGGAGGGACGTTGAAATATGGATGTGTTTCAGGGGTGGGGGTGAGTTATCCTCGGGCGATGTGGATGCAGACCGGATGGAGGAGGCAGCGGATAGCGACAGGGATATCGGGACGAACCGTCACCACTGGCGGCGGAAGCTGAGACAATGTTTAGACCAGGAATTCCCAACTGCTACGATAAAATTTAGAAGTCCTAACAAGGTTAGCATAATTGGAATGAACGTGTTTGATGAAAACAAGGACACATTAGAGTGAAATGATTCCTTATTCAGTGGCATACCAGTGCCATACCGGGAGAATAGCAATTGGGGTTGTCAACGACTGCCCCCAGAATAAATTGAAATATTTATTATAAAAGGAAAATTTTATATACTTAAGAAACAAAGCTACGTGCATTTAAAAACTAATTTTGTGAGATGTGATGGATAAAAAGTGAGTCCCTAATGAGGTGGGTGGGTAAAACACAAACAGAAATTTCAGGTAGGGCACAAAATTCTTGAATGGAAGAGGGCTGTGGAAAGGGAATTGATTATAATCAATTAAATTTACGACAAAAAAGTATTTTGCACCTTCTCTTTTAAACATTACAGATAAAGCACTCCATTAATTGTCTATGCACTATCAATTTGGGGTAAACACAGTAAATCAGTGGACGGTATAACGGTTAGCGCATCGGACTGTTGTACCGAGTTTCACGAGTTCAAACTAGAGATGGGCTTAACAGCTTTTCTTCAATAACCGTTATCGGAATAACAGTGGACTCGTAATAGCGGTTATTAATAACAGTTGAAAAATAACACGTCCATGATCAGCAACCTAACATGGCCGTCTGTTAGTAGTTAAATCAGTTGTGGCGATTGCTAAGAGTTAAACCAGGCAAAACGAATAACGTTGGTAGCACCGCAACGCTTGTGCAGCTACCTTACGGCGGCTGCTTGCACTGCTTTCCCAGACATGTTTGGGCAGGGACGGACAGAGAAACAGCTGATATGAAAGAGAACCCATGAACTGCCAAGAAAGACTAATAGTTAATATGCTGAGTAGCTAATGTGTATTGAATATTTCAAAAAGAACAGTGATTCGTGATCAGATTGCAAATATTCTGTCGAATATGAAACATGTTCATAGTGAAGTGACGAGTGCGAAAAATAATGAATAAGTAGTAACTGTGTTTTACTTAACCACAGCTAAAGTGGAAATGACTATTGAATGACAAATATTATAATGCGAGTTATTTGGCCGTTACACATTGTATGCTATCGCATTTAGGGAAATATTAGTGGATCTCTCATAAGCTGTAATTGGACAGAAAGAAGTTAACAAACATCCTGAACGGATTTAATTAAAAGGACAAACTTTTTATAGTAGTGTACCATACGCATATCATAAAATATAAATATATTGTGGCACTTGGTGTGTAATAATGACGAATTATGTAGTAATGAATCTATAATTTCAATACTTGTTAATCACGATTGATTACATGCAGTGAAACTGTTAAAGTACAAAATGGTTGCCGCGAAAGCTTGTAGTAGTTCGGGTTTGGCCCAATAGATTGGAGTACTATGAATATCAACCGATAACAGCCAATAACAGGATAAATGAAATAACTGTTATATCGCGTAACAGTTACTAAACGTTAACTGTTAAGAAATAACAGTTTAGCTGTTAAAGGCACATCTCTAGTTCAAACCCGTGCAAAGCCATGGGTTTTTAAGAGCAAAAAAATCCTTAGTATACCTTCGGAGGGGAAGTAAAGCTGGATGTCCCTGTTTGTAGATTTACTGCTTGTAAAATATCCTCAAGCCTGAATGAAGTCTCTGAGCTAAATTCAAATTGCCAGTTTCGTCGCGTAAGTAATATCTTCTTTCTCCTCTAGTTGGTGAAAGGAGCGTAGCGAAATTTGCATGACGAAAGAGCAGGTGTCGCCACGTAAAATAAGGCTTCAAATCAATTAAATCCACAAAACAATAAAATCATTAATTGCATGGCATCTAAGCCAAGTAGCCTGTAAATAAGGTTTTTCTTTAAAGTATTGTTCAAAGGAGCGTTCAGTTTGTTACGTTTCGGCTCGGGTGATCCCATTATCGTTATTCGCACTTGTGTTTGTATAGTCAGGAACAGCTATTCTTAAATATCCACAATATTCGAACACATAAATAAATAACATGCTTACAAGCACAGAAATGAATAAATGGAGTTCAAAAAGTCGTCAGTAGGGAGCTCTGAAAACATCTTCAAGAAAGCATTTTCCAAGTAAGTCACCGTTGCGCCGACAGACAGCCGCCAGTTGTCAGTCCCAAGTTGCAATTTTCACTTCTCCAAAGCATTGAGCTTACGGCAGAACTATACTTGTGTCTAGGGTTGTACGACTAGGTCACAGTTCTCGAGCGCCCCTAGCCAAAGAGAACGATGGAAAACCATATTTTGAATTGTTTTGAATTCTGAACAAATCGGAGAATTAACGTGCCAAACAACTACGTTGATATCAAATACTACACAAAAGAAAAGAAAAGGAAGGATGGATATATATATTATTTGGGAGAGCATAGGTCTGTGAACCTCCCTGTCACAGCCGCCATTGGTGATAACTACACTGCCAGTTGTATTGAGAAAATGTCTAAAACGGATCATTAAACAGAAATAATATTAGCGTATTGCAAAGAAAAAATGGGATCGATGTTTAATTTCATTTTTTCATTTTATTATCTCAGAATGTTTACCCAGAAAGTTACCCCAGTTACATTTGATCCTTTTGAAATTACGAAAAATCTGCCCATCTGCCTATAGTTGATTGAGAACTTTACTACTCGTTTCCTAAACTACTGCCACCGGACATAAAACTGGAGTTCACAAGCTTATTTGTACTAACTCTATTTAATTTTACAGATACAGCCTTAGGCCAATATCATCGCGTGTTATAAATCAAACGTATAGTAGGTGTTCAAAGTGCTTTCTTACCTAAGGTTCTCATAAAGGCTCCTATAATGATAAACCTTCTGCTGCATTGGAATGCTCACGATTGGCTGACCATGAAGCAGAGGTTGTGGTTTCATTTCACCAAGTGATGAAAACAGGTGAATCTCATTCTCGTAATATTCACGCTATTCACTGACTTGGAATGCTAGAAAGTCATTTTACACAATACTGTCAATGATATTCCTTAATTTAATACAATTTTATTCATCACCTCTGGATCCTATTTGATCCCTCTATTGAACAAACAACGTCCCGAAGTATATTTGAAATTTAATGGAAAAGTAATTATTTATTGAAGTTTTTCTTTTGTTAAACATTATGTTTGCTGGCAAGATAAGTTATTTTTTACGTATTAAAATTTAGTACTTTGACAGTACCAGCAACGAATATGGGTCTGTTCAATTAGCTGTTGCCGCACGTAACTACGCTCATAGCCTGACAGATAAATTAAATCTCAAACCTGACAGAAACATTAATACTTACTGTCAGGCGATGACACCTCTTGATTCACCTTCGCTTCAGCCGAACCTTATCGCCTTCGCGACTTCGTCTATGTCAGATGAGCGGCAAAGTGGAGCGCTGGCTATGAGAAAGTAAACAAATCCTCGCCAGCTGATTGCTTCAGAGCTGGTCACACGACGTACTACAGCACGTGGAGAGAGAACTGTCAGAATCGCTTATACTCTGCTGGTAATGTAGATATTTAGGACTTAGTTTTTGTACTACTTTCTTGTAGAACTTAGATAATGTGTTGTAACTTTATATACTTTTTAATACTTAATCCTAGCTTTGATTGATCTAGTTAATTTAAAAAAAAGTTTTCTTGAGTAACTATATATTGTTTATTTGTATAAATTCTTACATTTTAATTCTTGAATTGTACAAGAAATGCATTAATAAATTTTATGATACCAAAATTCCTTGATAATACTGCGAGGTTTGAAATCATACTTTTGGGCAGTTAAATTTCTGGAGATGAGGAAAGCGAATGTGTGTCTTCTGAAACCTCCCGTGGATTGAAGGCCTCGGACACCTCTTTCAACGAGGCTGTCACATGCGGTTTGGAAGTCGTATTGTGAAAAGGAAGATAGCCACAAGATGATTCTGGAAATGACACAGTTGATCGTAAATATTTTTGTTGACTCATCTGAAAAGACAATGGATAAGAAATTAATTCTGAAATTCTGTAATTAAATGGTGTACTTTAAGTACTTTATTTCAACCGAATTGTGATGTACAGAGATTGTTCAGTCAAATCTCACGGATCCTTTCATCAGGTCTACATTTTTATAACTTCTTTGACGCCGACTCTGAGCAACCAAGTATTGTAACTGTGCACTATAAATTTAAAAAAAGGTAATCTCTTTTTAAAACAAGTAATAATTACCTACAATTTATTTGAAAACAATAGCTGAAGACCACGGAGGGAAACGGGGAATGTCTCAAAAGTGCAAAAATGATCTTGCACTGACATATAGTGGAATTTAAGAATACCTTTCAGTTGCTAATGGTATATATGCCAAAAATAAGGAATATCATAGGCAATTGGAAAGAAGAAGTTTTCCTCAGCAGGGGAAGATAAAATATTGTCCACTTAATCAGCAAAAAAGAGGAATAATATCCGGATAATGTTATCAGTGGGAGTATACGTGAACTGCAGTATATTCTGTGATTCAGCAAACTTGCCTTTTGTGACATTCCCTGTTCTTCCCCTGTGGTCTTCAGCTATTCTTGTACCTAGTATATAGAAAATGGAGATTATGGATTAAGGGGAAATCTAAAAGAATCAAGAGCAAAAGACGCTGCGCCAGGGCGCGTGGCGCGGAGGGCGCGGGGAGGGGGTCGGGGCGCAGTGGGTCAGCGGCGCTGCGCGCACATGCGCTACGCATCCTCACGGCGACGCAGGGCGAGCGCGTGGGGGGCGTTGACCCAGGGTCCCGTTGCGCCCGCGCCCGCGCCGCCACCGCCTCGTTCTCCGCCTACTCCTCCGCTGCCTCATCCTCCTCTGTCGGCGCCTCCTGCTCTGCCCCCTCCTCCTCCACCTCCACCTCCTCCTCTTCCGCCGCCTTCTGTGCCGGCGCTACCTTAGCCTCCTCCGTCGCAGTCTTCTTCTCCTTCTCCTCTTCCGACGCCTTCTCCTCCTCCTCTTACGCCGCCTCCTGCGCCGCCCCCTCCACCTCCTCCGTCGCTGTCTTCTCCTCCGCTTCTTCCTCTTCCTCTATCAGTCTGTCTGTTTGTGAACAACGCTAGCGGCTGAACTGATCAAACGAAATTCTCCAAAACTGATTCCCCAATACATTTGGTTGAATTTGAAACCGATATTTTAATTTTGGAGTGTACTTTACGAGTACATGAAGTGCCTGGGACGTTTTCAATTTTTTAAAAAAATTACACCAAATCTTTTGATTAAATTTGGTTGTCGGATAGATCAAATAGACCTGATTTTCATTGAAATCCCTAATTATTCGAAAATTGCAAAAGTTCAAAAGTTGTTCGTCATCTTCGTACATTGAAGATAGAGATTTTTCCTTTAATGAAAATGTGTTTATTAAAAACAGATCTTCAAATAAGATTATTTCAAACATACGAAAATATGAATAATTTGGCGTCAAACATAGACAATTTTTAAACTGTTAAACAATTATTTTCTCAGAAACGGCTCCAAATTTTTTCTTTAACTTTTTTTCGCGTATGTAGCAAAGAATGGTAAAGAAAGTGGTGGTGGTCCCATTTTTGGCGCACTCTGTGTTTTTCAAAATTGGAAAAAAAATCGGTAAATTAGAATTTCCCGCGCTTCATTTGAGACGGTCTCACAGCAATGGCAATGTAATTTGGAAGGTGCTTGGAGGCAGTCATTCAAATTTGGAAAAGAAAGATTACGTTTAATATTATTAATATTTTCGTTTTACCATTAGAAAACTGAAAAATTATGAAAATGTAAAAAAAAGAAGTACTTTGGGCCTCGATAGATGGCATCTGGCAAGAGTAAAAAGCAATTCCGAATAGGTAGCCCAGACTGAAGGAAATAGAAATCTAATGCTCTTTGCATTCTGTAGCACCACTAAGGTCCGATTAAATTAAGAAGGTGATTGACAGTTCTGTGTGACGTTAGGACGCCTCTCCCGTTTCCATGGCAGCTGCCAACCAGAGAGACAAAACGTGACGTGTCAGGTCGCTAAGTTGCCACTGCCGAACATGGGGAACATTTGAGCATCGCACAGTGACTTCCCTGCCGCCGTGCCGCCCGCGTTTCTGCCTGTGCTGCGCGCGCAATGTGTACTGTGTTGTGATGAGTTGCGTTGAGGTTAGGCTTTTGTCGTATTTTTTACACTTTTACACGTATTTTTTGAAGTGTTTGTTTTCGTGTCCCGGTAACACGTGCTCAGTGGTTTGCGACCTGGCAATGTCGCTCCCCTCCACTCACAAATGTCAATCACCTTCTTAATTTAATCGGACCTTAGCTTCTATCAATATGCATTTCGTTGCTAGCGGTATCGATAATGCTGATTTGAAAAATGTGTATGCCATACGAATTAGCGGCCATTGTTGTTTGTTGAGATCCATTGTTTTAACGCCGCACTGATAACATAAGGCGATAGTGATGGCCACCGTTGGTTCGCGTGAATATAATCATTTTATTTATGGCTAAAATACGTATCGCGCATTGTTGGTAAAGTTATATAGAACGTGAGTACACTGAATTCTTTGGCAGGAAGTTGTTTTCGTTTAAAACGTTTGAATTAAAAATATACATATTTTTTGCGCTTCGTTTAAGAATTTTTAAATGGTAGTTGAAGTGTAAGACAGAAATTGTCGTATCATAACATAAAATGACATAACCATTAACAATATTGCGAGATAGTATTTGCTGTTATAGCACTTAGCTAAAGGAAGATTACTTTTCTAGCTGAATTTAACTTCGCCCAGCCAGCCCCTAAACTGTGCGTTACAGCATTAGAGGACTGGTGCAATAATAGGCATTGTAATATTGCTAAGCATTGCTATTAAATTGTTCAGAAATCAAACACTTATTTTAATATTATCATAAAAATAATATTTCTTTCTTTTTACTTCAATTTGAATTTCAATAGATTTCAGGAGTATACATGTTTCGGAAAGGGTAACCAAAATGACAAAATCTTCAAAACTGGCATAGAATGTCCAAAAGAGACTCCTTTTTTGTAACACTGCGTAAGGAGCATAGGGCACGAAAATCCCTCTTCATTCCCTACCTGCCTCTCGGAAATTCTCCCACAAACTCGTATATCCCCACAAAACTTGTTCTCCGGGAGAAAAAAAATCGTAGTTTTAAAGACCTAGGACTCACCGTTTTCGAGCTGTGCTCGATTATAATGTGGGCTACAGTAATCTGTGTTTATACCACAATCTGCAAACTTAATTTTTTTGTCTGAAAACTTTGGATGTAGGTTTGGGGAATGATTTCCTCTTCAGCTGTAGCACATTGATTTTGTATCGATGACTTCTTTTAAATTGACGAAAACAATAATCTATTATTGTATGTAGATTTATTTATAAATTATATATAATTTATAAATAATTCTACAAATTAATATAAAATACTCCTTAAATATTTTTTGTAATGTACCCAGAAACTGAAAATCCTAAAGAGAAATGCCTTTTGACATCGGCAAATATGTGTTTTCCTCTTTCAAGTTCGCTGTTCATAGTTTCCCTTAGTAACAACGCTTTACGATGTAATCTACTGGTCCTCATTCGCTGTCGTGTTCGATTATTCTGTGACACGACCAATAAACAACCGCGGCGTGCTCTGAATACATGTGTTTGTTGGAACGCACGTGTTTCCGATGAGAGTGTCACTCAAGTGTCAGATTTGCTCAGCAATGACAAAACATCTCACTTCGTGCTCCAGAGTTGCCGAGGCGAATGTTGTGGCAGAGAAAGAATGTGGTGATTTATCTTGATACGTTAGACTAAGTCATAGGAATTTTAAACCTGTGGAGACTAGGTCAATGAACGTATTTCACCCGATGTGTTTGTATTGAAGACTTGATTTGCTTCATTCTTTAGATGTTATACTTCAGTATTATTTGGGTGTTTTACATCTTGAGAAGTTTGAAATGAAGTAAAATGTAAAGTATAAGTTTTAAAAGAGCCTTCATTAAACAATGTGTAGTTTCAACCCTGAAATGAAATTATACTGCTCGAAATGTTGTTTTTCTATGTGGTACTATTATATTTAAGCGCTTTGTAGGAAAATTAAAAATGCAAAAGTATTGCTCTAACCATTCCTGATGAACGACCGTTTTGTCATCAACGTCATGATGAAAATAATTTAGTTCCACGTTTTTCGTCTGGATTAAGTGTAGGGAAATTATTTTAATCATTTAGGAGTTAGAATAATTATGCCAGAATCGGTTCTTCTTTCTTACGAGAGTTTTTATACAAATATTAAGTATTTGTGTTTCTGATTTGGCCTTCGTGGACTCTGTGAATTAATTTGAAACCTCTCATCTGTCTGAGAGGGGAGAAATTTGCGTACATATCAAGCACCAGGCGCGTGCTCATTCGTCATTCTGCGTCCGCACCAACTGCCGCCACCGGCCCGACTGGCGCCTTCGATCTCGCCGCACCCCCACCGCACCCACCAACTTCGCCGCCGCGCCCCAACCCGCCCCGCTCCGCCCCGCTCCGCCCCGCTCCGCCCCGCTCCGCCCCGCTCCGCCCCGCTCCGCCCCGCTCCGCCCCGCTCCGCCCCGCTCCGCCCCGCTCCGCCCCGCTCCGCCCCGCTCCGCCCCGCTCCGCCCCGCTCCGCCCCGCTCCGCCCCGCTCCGCCCGCTCCGCCCCGCTCCGCCCCGCTCCGCCCCGCTCCGCCCCGCTCCGCCCCGCTCCGCCCCGCTCCGCCCCGCTCCGCCCCGCTCCGCCCCGCTCCGCCCCGCTCCGCCCCGCTCCGCCCCGCTCCGCCCCGCTCCGCCCCGCTCCGCCCCGCTCCGCCCCGCTCCGCCCCGCTCCGCCCCGCTCCGCCCCGCTCCGCCCCGCTCCGCCCCGCTCCGCCCCGCTCCGCCCCGCTCCGCCCCGCTCCGCCCCGCTCCGCCCCGCTCCGCCCCGCTCCGCCCCGCTCCGCCCCCCGCTCCGCCCCGCTCCGCCCCGCTCCGCCCCGCTCCGCCCCGCTCCGCCCCGCTCCGCCCCGCTCCGCCCCGCTCCGCCCCGCTCCGCCCCGCTCCGCCCCGCTCCGCCCCGCTCCGCCCCGCTCCGCCCCGCTCCGCCCCGCTCCGCCCCGCTCCGCCCCGCTCCGCCCCGCTCCGCCCCGCTCCGCCCCCGCTCCGCCCCGCTCCGCCCCGCTCCGCCCCGCTCCGCCCCGCTCCGCCCCGCTCCGCCCCGCTCCGCCCCGCTCCGCCCCGCTCCGCCCCGCTCCGCCCCGCTCCGCCCCGCTCCGCCCCGCTCCGCCCCGCTCCGCCCCGCTCCGCCCCGCTCCGCCCCGCTCCGCCCCGCTCCGCCCCGCTCCGCCCCGCTCCGCCCCGCTCCGCCCCGCTCCGCCCCCGCTCCGCCCCGCTCCGCCCCGCTCCGCCCCGCTCCGCCCCGCTCAGCCCCGCTCCGCCCCGCTCCGCCCCGCTCCGCCCCGCTCCGCCCCGCTCCGCCCCGCTCCGCCCCGCTCCGCCCCGCTCCGCCCCGCTCCGCCCCGCTCCGCCCCGCTCCGCCCCGCTCCGCCCCGCTCCGCCCCGCTCCGCCCCGCTCCGCCCCCGCTCCGCCCCGCTCCGCCCCGCTCCGCCCCGCTCCGCCCCGCTCCGCCCCGCTCCGCCCCGCTCCGAAGTCCGCGCCAAAGCTCAGGCCACCTCATTCTCTCCCCAGCGATGCTGCCATCATCCCTCATGCCGTCGTCTCCACTAATGCCTGACAGCATTATTTTTGTCCCTACGGTGACTCTGACCGGGAGGCCGCAGGGTTCGAGACCCGTCGGTGGCAGGGTTGTAGACACTATAAAGCTAGTTCTAATTCAGCCGCTCGCTGTCTGGAGGAGAAGTCTAGAGGCAGATTAATCTGATCGGTAGTTTTCTGTGGTTTCTCCGATTAATCCAGAAAAAATCCAGACGAATGCCGGAACATTACCCTAACAAAGGAGCCCGTTCTTTCTTTCCTCTTCCTTCCCCTATCCTCACCACACATACTTACATGCTGTACAATACCGCACATTTCGGAAAATCCAGGTGGGAGCTTAGAGCTTGTCCCGGCTTGGGCGGTAATTAATCATTTAATCAGTCTACAGCCTGCTCAACAAGCATTCGTTAATGTCTGTACCTCTACCAGACCAGTTCGGCGCCACATGTGTTTTTTTTTCTTCACTGAGAGAAATGTTGTAGTAGAATGTACTAAATATGTTTAGTAAACAATCGTATAGTAAATACAATTATTCGTGTAGTAAGTAACATGATTTAGTTTCGTTTAGTAAATCAAACAATTCATAATCGTGAGAGAACACTGTTTAGTAAGCACTGTTTACTAAATGCTGTTTAGTAAGCGCACGTTCTCAGCAACCTGACCAATTCGAATGGTTATAGAACCCGTCTGAAGTGTGAGAATTGAACGCTGTATATAGTCTTAAACGCTATATAAATGGCATGTTTAGTATTTTATTGGTTTTCAATAATTATGTTATATTCTTAAAACTAAGATAGAAATATCGTCGATAGGCTTTAGGCCATCAGCCTGCGTCAGTAACTACTCTGCTACGCTAGAGTCTGTCAGGTAATCGAGGTAAAGGAAGTGCGAGTCCACGGGGCCGTATGTTGGTTGACCACTGCGAAACCCCAGTTGCTACCTGTTTGGAGGGACAGAAAGAAAGTATTTCCTTTCACGTTTCGTTTAGTTATTTTCACTGCAATATGTTTAGTAAATATTACTCAATGTATTAGTCAACGCAATGATTCGTTTAGTTTTCTCCACTAGATGCCATTTGTCTCAGTGTACGACTTGTTTAGTGAACATTACTCTATGTGCATTAGTGTGTTGAACTAAACAGCAGTTTCGTGAACTTGACTAAGCACTTTGTTCTACCAAAATGTACTATACCGTTTAGTTGAATCTATTACGTGAATAATTGTATAAACTAAACATTTCTCTTTCCTTATGTTATGACTGTCTTATGGTTGATTAAGAGTTTTATATGGTCCAATATATTTGAGACTGTCAATTTAATAGTTGTATAGTAATTGTATAATAATTGTATAGTAAAGGAATTAAAGTGTTATTATTCTTAAATTGACTGTCTAAAATATATTGGACCATTAGCATAACTGTTGGTGATGTAGATACTTTTTTCAATAATGAATGAAAGACTGGGTGTTGTCTGGTATCAAATATATGATACCAGACAACACCCGTCTTTCATTCAAAATTGGACCTTATAAAACTCTTAAAAATGTCTCTCCGTGTTCTTCCAACACCATCGCCGCAGCCACTTCGCCATTTCCCTTTCCCTTTATTTACGCCTCTGCGGCATCCGTCGTCATATTCTCCGTCCTTGTGCCTCAGCGGTTCTCCCCCCCCCCCCGCTTCCTCCTGGCGCGCGCGTGTATACGACGCCGATCATCTCAAATAGCTCCATTCCGACGCGGCGCCTCTGCGAAGAAGCGCCCGGGCTCCGTCGTCGGGGAAGGATTGAACAGGACTGCGCGCCGCGCGCGAAGGCGAGTTGCAGGTGTTCTTGAGTTTATGGTGTTTACTGACTCGCATACGCTCGCAGAACGTTCACAATCGCACTGAACTCGCTTATGACGTACCGTTTCATGGATGAGTGAAAGTATTGTCATTCCTAGGAACAACTTATTGCTAACCGGTGACGTACAATGTGTCCGAGAAGTCCTTCGTACGGGTTAATATAATAGGATTTTAAAACCGGGTTTTTCTACTCGATCTAAGTTGCTGATATACTGTTTACTTCATTGTGTTAGTTTCTACAATGAAATTTCAAAATAATTGTTTCGTGGGTTAATAAATTACGGATACAAATGGATCGATGATTTTAACAGGGAAAATGTCCCCTTTTTCGTAAAAATAGTTGATTTTTCTTTATTATTTTTAAAGTCATAGATCAGAGTAAAAATGAAAATTCTCTAACTTAAAGTGTATGTTCTATTGCCAACTAAAAATTCTAATGACTGAAAGAGAGAACTAGTGGTGCTACAACAGCACATACTTTTACGCGTTATTGGAAACATCTACGAAGAATTGAAATATTGCCCTTTCTGCGCTACTAACATCTTAGCTATTATTTGAAAACGTACAATTCAACGAAGAAGCGAACAAACTCACTGTTTCCATCGCAGTGTCGTCAGAGCTATTTGAATTCTACAACTGCATAAAAATATAATACAAAAGTTTTGTAAACTTGTATTGTAAAAAGAAGCCTGACACCCCAGACAATATAGAATTGCATTTCATAGGGCCATGATAGAGAAGGGTATTCTAAAACCATGCAAAAATATTCTACTCACTACAATTGGTACAGTATTTGGTGCGAAAACTAAATATTTTCATGCAAATATCAACATAAATTTGACAATTATAACTAATTTTCATACAGCTGCAACAGTGTATGTTGTTACAAGTCACAACAATGACACGTAATTCACAGAAATTTGCGAGAGCGAAATGGAATTCCATTGTTGCATTCCTGCATTGACGATATTCTCTGACGGCTAGTAATTTTTATTTAAAATGTTTCAAAATAAATAATTTCTAAAAGATTAATGTGTAAATGTATAACAAAAGGTGGAATGTAAGAAACGAAGAAAGAAATAATATACAAAATTGCAAATTCTAATTTACAAATCATCCAGCTGTCTGAAGCGCAGTAAATTTGCAGCGGGCTATTATATTTCTCACGAAATTATAGAAAAAACTACTCGTATTTTGAAAAAATTAAGTATGACCTGATTTGAAGATGTATTTTTGATAAATCTACAGTTTGAAGATGTATTTTTGACGAATCTACAGTTCATTGAAGAAACTAGCTGCCATCTATCGCCGCCCAAAGTACATTGTTTTCTTACTTTTTCGGTTTCCTAATGGTAAAACGGAAATAGTAAGTTTAGAATATTAAAGAACACACAAACCTCGTCCTGTTTTTTAAATAATTCACAATTATTTTATGAAGGAAATACGTAAGTATAGGGTACACAACCGTTTCTGTACATCACAGAAATGCAAATATGAAGTTGCAGAATACACCAATCAATCAATAAGGATTATACAACAATTGTGTAGAACATCATTGTCCCAGATACCAACTGTGGACGTTATTAAGTTTCTTCGTTTTTTCTTAGAACTAAGGAACAATGACTTATTTCCCTGTTCAAATCATCGATTCAAATTTGAAGTTCAAACTTCTGCACTGTAGTTGTGTTGCTAAGGATGGAAAATTTCGCTGGCGAGTCTCGAATTTATCAGATACAATCTCGAAATCTACAATCCTCTCTGGACTTAAACGCTAACATTCGAATGCTGCGAAATATCTTCGGAAGGGCGAATCTTTAGTTGTTCCTTATTAGGTGAAAAGCAAAATTTCAACTCTTAAAGAATATACATTTTATCAAAACGCAATGAATGTTGTCTTTCAAGAATATTTTAGTGACGTGTCTTAGATGTGGTCTTGGTTCATTTGTTAATAAAATAAAGATAACATTACGAAACGCCAAGTATGAATAGAAATGTGTCATAGTATCCTCAAGGTATTTATTTTTATTTAATAAATGCTTAGAAATTTGCTAATTTCTGTTGGAAATCCATTCTTAATCATACCTTATGGACCTTGCATGTTGGATACATAATCCAGCTTGGTGTGCAGGAAACAACAGAAAATAGTTTTTAGAAACAAAGACACGTCTAACAGTGGCCGATGAAGGAGAGCGGAGAGGCTACACAAACCCGAGCGCTGTGCGAATCTAGGAACGGTTGCGGAAAAGAGCGGAGAATCTACTTCCCCGAGGTTATGTCGAAATAGCGGCGGCAGGTGCACATTTCTTAAGTGGAGGAAGTAAAAAGTCAATTGCATAAAGTACTTGAAATAAAATGTACAAAAATTTAGATTACATGCGTCAACTTGCGATAAAAGAGAGTGATTTCCAGGTTGCGTTTGCGCGTTCACATGCGCTTCCTCCAGCTCACGCAATGAGATTGGGCCGTCACGCTCGGATGCGTCCTGGCATTGCACACGGCCTCTAACGCGTTCGTGCAGTTGAAAAAGATGCCTAAAGATGACGGTTCTAGAGAGGAAGAGATTTTCCCTTGAGCTGTATAGCTTCATTAAAAAACATTTTCTCTTCTGGCCGCGGGAGCGCAGTTAGACATGAACGATTAATACATAGCAGTAAAAAAGCTATGCGGTTCCTTCTAAGAGCGATTTCCAAAAAATTTCGCTTAGAAGTTCTCGTTGTTTATAAAATATAATGTGAATTGCCTCTCTGAATTAAAAAAAAAGTACTCATTTAAACATGAAAGCAAATATTTGAATTTGGCAGCCACATTCAGAAGACGAAAATATGTGAGGAGGACCTTGTCTCCCCTAGGAAACTGCCAAGATTCCTATTCCATGTGATCGAGTGTGCTCTAACGCCCAATGTGGTTTTGTGTTGCAGCCGCCCCGCGATGCGCGCGCTCGCCGCCTGGCTGCTGGTGGCGCCGTGCGCGCTGGCGTCGCTGGTGCTGCTCGCCGCGCCCTCGGCCTCCGTGCTCGCGCCCGCCGCCGGCCACGACCCCCGCCGCCGCCGCAGCCGATCCTTCCGCCGCCGCCGCCGTCGCCGGGGAAGACTCCAGTGCAGGTGCGTCGCGCAGCCTCTGATAACGCCTCGCCCGCCCCACGACGCTTCCGCCCTCTCTACGGCCTCTGCGCTTTCCTCTGCGCCCCCTCGCCGCCACGCCCCCTCACCCCCTCGCCGCCACGCCCCCTCACCCCCTCGCCGCCACGCCCCCTCACCACCTCGCCGCCACGCCCCCTCACCACCTCGCCGCCACGCCTCCTCACCCCCTCGCCACCACGCCCCCTCGCCACCACGCCCCCTCGCTGCCACGCCCCCTCGCCGCCACGCCCCTCGCCGCCACGCCCCCTCGCCACCTCGCACCCTCGCCACCACGCCCCCTCGCCACCATTCCACCACGCCCCCTCGCCACCACGCTCCCTCGCCACCTCGCCCCCTCGTGACAACGCTCCGTCGTCACCACGCTCCCTGGCCTCGTCACCTACTTTGCTACCTCGCTCCACAGCACTCCGGCTCGTCACTTCTCTGCCTCACCGTCCCCACACCTCTCACCCCACCAACTCATTTCTCACCCCTTACCCCGCCAACCCACCTCTCACCATGCCAATTCACCTCTCACCCCTTACCCGCTAATTCACCTCTCATACCTTACCCCGCCAACTCGCCCCTCACCCCGCCAACTCTCCTGCCTACATCACCAACACCCCTTCAACTCACCTTCCCTCTTCCTCCATCCTCACGTCCCCGCTTCTTATTTTTCTGCCACTTTGCCTCTTCGCCTTCCCGACCCTTCATCTCTCAGCCTCCACACTTCCTTGCCTCGTCTGCCCTCCCCGCTCTCCCGCTTCCTTCGCTCCCCCTTGCCAACACCATCGCCTCCTCCCTGCCTGTTTATACCTTCGTCTCCAACTTGTGGCCTCCCCGCTGCCTCACCTCCCCGCATCCGCGTCCTTCCGCTCCCCGCAGACCGTTTCCTGTCGCAGATTGCCCAGGCGGAAGACATCAAGGCTCGGAGCGAGCGCCTGAGGAGAGTTTGCGCAGAAGCGAGAAGAGAGATAGCGGCAATGCGCACCGCAAGGGAAAATATGCACGGTTTAGTGGAAAAGGACGTGGCCGAAGAGAGAGAAAATGAAAATTGCAAGCAAACACTAATGCTACCACACAAACTTTTTCGTTCTGCTCAACGATCGTGTATGTTGGAAACATCGCGCATACTGTTCTATTTCGAATCGCTTGGCATTGGTGAACTCAAGTTGGTGTTCGGCATACAATACGCGTATTTTAAACTCGTTCCTTTGGGATGGAAATGCACGTTATGGGTCTCGCTGATTCCGAAAATTTGTTTTTTTCAAAAATTATAGTTCTCTGCGTTTCCTTGTGACTGCGGGTGTCTGCGTGTGCGTGTCTGTGTGTGTGTGTGTCTATTTTTGTCTGCCTGTGTGTCTGTGTGTTCATTTTTTCTTTCCCATCTACGTACGTATATACGGAGTAATATAGGCAGTATAGTGAAAGTTATGTAATGCTGCACGAAAAAATGGCGAATTTTCGGCAGAAAGAAAAATCGTTGCCGGGCCGTGATAATGAACTTGTGCTACAGAATGGCACAGACTTTCCCGTATTAGTTTCCTATTTCCTTTAGTGTCGGCTAGCTATTTGGACTTGACACATACTCTTGCCAGCTGCCATCAATCGCCGCCCAAAGTACAATTTTTTGACATTTTCTTAATTTTTCGGTTTTCTAATGGTAGAACGGAAATATTAATTTTAGAATATTTAATATACCTAAACCTCATTGACAATTTTCATTTAAAAATTCGGAACCGGTTTTTAGAAAATGGTGTTTCAGCGCCACTAAAAATGCGAAATTTGAAGGTCTTTTTCACAGAAAATTTTTGAGTTTTCAAAAAGCTTCATTTAAAGTCGTTTGAAGCAATTACACTCACAAATATAAAAATGTTTACAAATTGCAGGCCATGTGCATATTAAAGATGTGAGAGATCTTTCAAAACATTAAATTTGTATAAATTAAAAAAATCAAAACAAACTTCATATTAAAGAGTGCAATTGTCACTATCCGTTCCAAACGTTTGAAGAAAACATTTGGAGCCATTTATGAGAAAATAGTGTTGGAGCTTTTCTGAAAATGCTATTTTGGAATTTTCTAAAATTAATATTTCCATTCTCCCATCAGGAAACCGAAAAATTAAGAAAATGTAAAAAAAATGTACTTTGGGCGGCCATAGATGACAGCTCTCAAGAGTATGTAGCAATTCCGAATAGCTAGCCCAGACGCAAGGAAATAGAAAACTAATGTGGGAAAGTCTGTAGCAATGGCATCCAGTAGCGCCACTATTTTTCTGAATTTAATAAATGGATTGATCCACAGTTTCGTTATCGTTACTGCCCGGCAAAGAATTTGTGTGTGTGACTCTGTGTGTCTGTGTATCTTTCTACGTGTCTGTGTGTGTAAGTGCGAGTGAGAGTGAGCGCGAGTTTGTACGTATCTGCCTGTATCTGTCTTTGTCAGATTCTGTTTTGTTTCTCCGTGTGTAGTTCTCTCGGCCTGGACGAGCGAAGGGTCAATTTTTTTAAAACACATTCCACACCTTCAAAATGAAAACGGATTGTTTTAATCTAATCTATTCCTCGATATTAGGGCTTTAAATCATCATTAGTGCGTTTTAAAAGTGTTAGAAGGTAGTTGCTGGGTAATTTAAGAGTTAATATGTCCTATGTTTTTCAAGTGATGTCTGAAGTGTTAATATACTCGTAACACAAGTAGCGCTTTAATATTACGTAACCGTTTACATAGGAAAGTAAGTACTATTGTGGGACCAATACTGCAAGTACGTTATTTCCCTTAAACGTGGGGCCATGACAACCGTATCAGGAAGTCATGGTCGCACAAATAACGGACGTGGTTGGTTATAGACCTCGCGTATCGACCTGGTTTACAAACTTCAACCACGTCTTTATTTGGTGTGACCCAATGTAATGACGCTAAAACTAGTTCAGATGATAAAAATGCTTGCTATATATTAACGCATTTTGGTATTCGCTGTTTTAGTCAAATTAAACAATTTTTTACATAAATATCAAACTTATCGATTTACTTATTCCAATTTACTGTATTGTGTTGGAGATAAAAATTGGCTCTCCCCTGTATTTACATAAAATCCTCAAGCGAATGGCGGCTAATATTGCCTGTGCTGTGCTAATTAACCTTCGATGACTTTTTTCAAAACATTGAATTTCCGTCTGCATATTGTAGATATTTGCTAATGTCAGGGCTTGGTTCCACAACACATTTCATCAGCAGTGATTTTAAGCTATCGAATACAAAAGCAATATTGTGGGCCACGGAAATTGAAAATTAAAATATACATTGCCATTTTGTCATATTTGCGTCGGTAGGGTAGATATTGTGCTGAATTGGGAATTTCTTCCGGCAAAGTTCCCTGAAATTATTCAGTTTTCCATGAATATGTATTTGCCGATTTTCGATGCGGAATGGTTTGCTAATTCTGATCCACTCCATATGCTGGTCCATGAACATTTCACACGTCTGGAACTATGTTTTCTCATCTCTTTAACGTAAAATTACATATTGCTAATAGTGGTAAAGAAGATATGGAATATATTTTTATTAATTATTTCCAGGGTGAAAATATTAGCTATACTTTGCATTACTTGAGAAAATCCTACAAATGGTTCTGTAATCCGAAAAAAATATAACAAGAGACAACTGTATTAAAAGCAATCAAAATTATTAATTTATAGTGATCAGAATGGTTAAACTACCACTAGCTAAATATCTTATTTGTGCGACTGCATAAAACTATAAAATTGTCGTTTGAACAGCATTGAAGTCTTGCTCACTAATCGATTTATTCCCAAAATGATGGTTTTATATCAAAACCATGTTACCGTACGTAATCTGTTCATGAACAGATGTTTGATTAAGGCTGTGTCATTACCAATCTTCCGAAAATATTAGGATTTTTGCGTAATTTGGCGTTAAAATAGGTTATTTTGAAACAATGTAAACAATTATTTTCTCAAAATCGGCTCCAGATTATTTCTTTAAATAACTTCCTCGTATTCCTTCCTCGTACAAAAAACGGTAAAGAAAGTGATGCTAGTACCATTTTTGGTGCACTTACTACATTTTCGAAAATTGCAAACTAAAAATGAACATTGTAGAAGTATAATCCTCATGAGAGTTTTTGATTAAATCAAATCTGTTCCAAAAGTCAGTTCTTTAAAAAAATCATGTTCAATTTCTTTTAAAAATGAGTAGCAAAATTTCAGTTCTTTAAAAAAGGTCAATAAATTTTACAACTATTTGAAATTGCAAGCTCGAATTTCTCGGCTCTATGTTTCACGAGCGTTCTGTTCGTAATTCTGGGAATTCTTCTTATTCTTGGTGTGTCGACATGGATGGAAAATTAACGAGATATTGTTTTATATATTTAACATAAAAAACAGTTAAAAAACTGTATATGTGATGAACTGTGAAAAATAGACCATGTGCACGTTTTCTGAAATTCTGGGATCCCTACTCTAACCCATATACAAGTTGAATTCCAAATACAGATGGAAACGAGCGTTTGTTCTTAGCATTATACAAGTTTTAGACGTGATGACCCAAATATGTTAATATGGACAGAAATCGCGAAATTATAATATTACATTACCATTTGAATTACGAATAGTTCTCGCGATAAGAACAATTTCTTAAGTGTGGACTGGGGTGTGATTTAAGTTACTTAGGCTGGCATAATGAATCTTTAGATTGGATTGTTTATAAGCTACAATTATTGTTAGATTTATACAGGGGAGAGTAATTGCTGTTCAGTCTCAGTGATGGGCATTGCGTTTATTTGGTGATATGGAATGGTGGATTTGATTTGTATAAGAACGCTGCCGCCTAGTGAGTGTATTCTATCTTGTCTAACTACGTTGTATCCAGGAAAATAAAACGGAGAAGGAGGTTTTAAGTGCGACTCAGTGATTCAGGCAATGCCAATATTGTTGGCTTGTAAAAAATATCGTAGTTATATTTTTTTATTGCTGATGCTACATGCATTCCAATTCATTAGATGTAATGAGTGATTGTATTCAGGGCGCGCCATGGGTGGTGATAATCTATGAGGCTAGTGCTTGATAGATATTTTGAACAATTACTGGTGTAATAGATTTTATTGTATTAATTAAATGTGTGGATATGGGGGTAATGCTATTGTGAACGAATGGAAAATTACGAAACTGTATTGAGATGAGTTATTGTGGGGGAGATTGTTTTGGAAGTTGTTAGCTGATTGGTTTCGGGTGATGTTTGGGTAATGATTGGTTGCTGATGCATAGGTGAAGTTTCGTATGTGAATGGTGTTATGCAAGTTTGGAAAACGGTGAGTGGTATTAAGGGTTTGGGATTGATGGTTATTTCTCAAGTACGGTAAATTTTGGTGGAAACTTTTTGATTTATTTTCCAGAATTTTTTAAAAAATACAATCATTCTGATGTTCGGATATCAGCTCTGTGAGGCCCATCGCAGTTTTTACATTTTGAAAGGTCGTCCTTTCGAGTGCATGAGACCGAATAATGATTCTCTGAACAATAAATGTAAGAAATTAGATAGTTACAGATTGTTTTTCGAATGCCCGTAATCCAAACATCGGAGACACTGTATTATACTCTTTAATTTCCTCCTTCTTTTAGTTTTTACTTTTAGATTACATATTTCATTTGTTTTAAGAATAATTTGAATATTCTGCTCTCATAAACATTCAACGGCTACCACTGGAATTGGTGTATTGTTCTTATTTAATCTGGTGACACTAATGAGGGAAGAATGTTTAGTTTTTAAATCTTGACAAATTTTCTTCTTGAATAATAGAGGAATGGAATGTAGACCACATATAACTTTTTGTTAATTGGGTCCTTGTAGGTGTGGAACTTATTTATTTGCACTTACAAAATATTTAATTGCTTTCCTGAAATCTTCTATATCGTTAAAGTTAATTTTTACTTTGCTATTGTTATAGGTTGAAGGTAAACTGGTTAGTGATGTGGATTTAATTTCATTGTTAAGTTCTGTAATGTTTTCAACATTGTTAATATGGATGGGAGGGATTCTAATTTTTTCCGAGTTTTCGGGAGCAATGGTGTTTTGGGTACGGAATTGGATTCACTTTCTTGAAGGCCTCTTAGAGGATCAAATCTGTTTTGAAGGGGTACGCCATATTCTTGAGTATGGCTATACACGATTTTTTTTGTTTGGTTGCTCGTTTAGATTTGAATCATTATGCACTCGCTTACCACTGGGTTCTTGAGAACTTGGTTCGGCACTTGCACTGATATTACCGTTGCACTTTGAAGTACTCGCAGAGCCGTCAGCCGGCTGATAAGTACTGACCTTACCTAGTTGAGCATTAACATTGTCATGCGACATTGTTGCACTTAACATGTAATGCTGAGGCGATGAGGGATGACAAAACTGATGATTTTGATGTTGCGCAAGTAGATGCTCTGGAATGTGTTGGAATGATGTTTCATGGGCGTCGCCTTTATGGTGAGCGACCTCCATTTCCCCCTAGGTCGGATAGACCTTGGGCGAGGGTATCTACAATACACTGGCTAGCCAGCGTTGTCGGCTGAAGGCGAACTAATTACTCAGAATATTAGTTCCACACAATTACAAGTGTTCTTGACAGCTATTACTGTAGCACTTTAACTTTCACTGGAACACAGAACACAGGAACGAGGCGAGGCGCAGCGTTTTGCGCGTAGGTCCGTACTGTGAGACTACCCGCAGCGGAATGGATTTGTATGGTGACAAAATTTTGTTTTACCATTTGTAAGATGTCAGTAAATTTATAAGATATATGGCTTGAAGGGATTTTGTTTATTTCTTTCAAGAAGGAATTACTTGCATATACTTCTATTTTTCTTTCTTGGCGCGTGGGGGGGGGTGTCATCAAAATGGAATATCTCACGGTATTTTGCGTCGTCCTCGGTTGTGCCGCTAGGAGTCGCATGACCGTGACTGTATCGAGCAATGCTGACGATCATGCGATTCCTAGCGGCACAACCGAGAACGACGCGAAATACCGTGAGATATTCAATTTTGATGGCAAGCCCTCCCATGCGCCAAGAAAGGAAAACCGAAGTATAGTTCCGGTTAACCGTGTTTCTTTCAGTGAACGCTATTAAATGTTTTTATTTTCTTAATGTACTAAAGGAAAAATGATAATTAAAAATAAACTGTAGGACGTAATATGCTGACATGAATGTTACAGGCATTATAGAAAGAATTTTCATACAAATCTGAGAGTAAGGGGCATTTTCCGAAGAAAGAGACCAGGTTAGACAAGGTTGTGATGTCTGAAAAACATTTTTTAAGAAATCATTAGCTATTTTTGTAAGTGGGAGGCACAATTTGTTAGCGGACACCCCACAGAACACAATCGTTGGGAGTGTTGCCTACTCGCGCTCCAGCAGGCGCTTGGAGCCCGAGTGGTCTCCTTTCAAAAGGCAAAACAAGCACTTTAAAGTGATGAAGAAGCGGTGTTCTATTTCCTGTGTAGTGAAGTAACTGTAGAAAGATTGTCCAAGAGAATGTTCCACCTAGAGACTAGGAACAAACTAGACGGGAATTTGCATAATTTCAAGATAAATCTCTTACATGTATTGGCAAAGAAGTTTTGTTGTAGGTGACCTCCTTAAAGGCGACTTGCGACTAAGCGTGTTTTATTACGTTTAATTTCCTTCCTGTTTTCTCTTGTCAAGTTCGTCCATTTTCTTACAAATCCACATTCGCCACCTTCATCTTGAGGTGCGATTGAGCGACTATGAGTGAATTCACATTTCCACTTTCCTCTCCTTGTACGACCTTTCTTTGAGCATAAAAAAATACTTCCGGGTTTCGACACTTTCTTCATTGGTTCGTGAAGACAATTTTTTGTTTTCGCCATATTCGCTCCTTTTGTTCCGTCTCGCACCCTTTTTCTCTTCTCTACTCCCCACTTTCGATCTATTTTTGTCTATCACTATTTTCCCCCTCATACCGCAACCCTCCATACATCACCTCTCCTTGTAGCAAACATCTTTCGCCGTTTTCGTCTCTTTTTCCATCTTGTCCACCCTTTCCTTCTTCTCTTACACATTTCCCTCCTTTCTTCCACTCCTGACCTGTCATTCTTCTGCCTCCTCTCCATCCAACCAGTCCTCTGTAACTCACGCTTCTTTTTCTAATCCCACCTCTATCGGTCCCTCCCCTTTTCCCTCGATGTGCTGTCTCCTCCGCTTCGAAGCGTCTCCATTCCGGCGCCCGGCTCGTGACTTCTCGGCGCTCGCTCCGCGCGGGATCCGGGGCGTGGAAATTTATATAGAAAGTTGGCGCCCCGCGGTGCGGCGGGCGCTGCGCGGCGGCGCGGCGCGGAGCGGCGCCGGTGGGTCGATCGGAGGCTGCCGCCCTGTGGGACCGAACGCCGCTCCGCTCCGCTCCACTCCACTCCACTCCGCGCCACGCCGCGCTGCGCGTCTCCGGAAGGCGGAGGGGAAGGGGGGAACGGCAGCCTGGACGGAGACGAGTGGGGCGAGGAAGCGCGATGCGGGATGGGAGTGCCCCCCCACCCCAGAAAAAGGGGGGAGGGGGCTAATCAAAAACTTTTCTCCTTTTTTCGTGACCACGCGCTCAAGTAAACCACGCCTTAATCTTAAGGAACACCATTATTTTGAGTCAAAGTGTCAATTTTGTCTCTGCAATTTTTAGGCTGTAAATATAAAAGCACGACACAACTCAGAAGAAACAGTTTTTGCACTCATTAATATTTAATAGTAATCTTCTCACAGAAACCACTCAGTATTTTTTGGCTAAATAAAACATTGGTTTATCATTATACATTTTATTTTTTCATATCAAATACAATTTGTTGTGGTGAAATTATCCTTATTCTTTCGGTCAGTGAATCTCATCTAAGAGGCAGACAATTTTTTAATACTTCTAGGAAATTTGTATTTAATATTAGTTGTTTCAAGTGTACAGGAACTCTCCGAAGCGGCCCTACCCTATTTTCTCCTACATCTGGATGAAAAGACAAATATGATAGATTTTTTGTACAGAAATTATGAAGATAAATTTAAAATTATTTTTATAATATAAAATATGTAGAAAAAATAAAATGTAATATAAAATCCTAAAGCATCTCATTTTGTGGTCAGCAAGATACTCTGACGTTAGGTCTCGAAAGTCAGATTTTAAAGCTCCAGGATACCCAGTTTTCGAGTTATAAGCAATTGATATGTCAGTAAACAGACCGTTAAGTGAGCGCTGTTTCGGATTGTGTTTGTGTCTTCCTATTTTAGAAGCGCTTGTTCAACAAGTAACCGATACTGGTCATAGTTAAAAACGTTCTTGTAGTTTTCTTAAAATTCTTGGGCTGAAGAACTGAATTCGTTTTGAGAAACTCGGTGAACGATTAACTTATGTCTTACTGATTAGATCACTGGCCTGAAAGTGAATAATTTTAAATTTGTATTGTTTTTGATTAATTTATTCCCAAAACCGATTTAAAACCATTTGTAGCCACGTGAAAATTGCAAAATTTGCTCGATATTGGTCTCTCGTATCTCCACTCTCTTTACGCCTTAGAAACACTTTTAATATTCTTTAACACCAATTCAATAGATATTATTGCAAAGGTAGTATAAGATATTTTCATCTTATTATTTAAATATAAAAAATATGATTAAGTTAATTATCTTTGATCTACTCTTCACCACTAGAATGCATAAGTTTAAAGTTTAGCAAATTTGAAGTAGTCTGACGTCTCCCAACCTTATTTTTTCTGTGTCCACTGTGATCACTACTGAGATGAGAAGGGTGCCTCTGTTTGGTTCTTTGCCCTTGTGTATACAGCAAAGATCAATTTTGCATCTTGCCGTGAACTTTCTTCTAACTTTCTCGTTTGTGAAGATGTTGAATATGAGGACAGCAAAATTAATCTATATTACAGAAATACAAGAATTCTGGGCAGCAACACAGATTTTCTTTGAAAATATGGTGTAGTTAGCTGTACAGTGTGTATCATTCATGCACGTTCTCTATTGTGACCTAAGGTTCTCTCTGAGAAAGCCAGTTATCCCCCTCCTTCCTTTTTTGTTGCAAATCACTATTTCATTTAACGCAGGTTAACTTAGAGGTAAAATAGTTTATTATCACGTACTGATGAGCAGATCGATGCTGAAGAACGTGTTCAATTTAATCCTCCTGTTGATCTAGCACACTAGAGATTGTAGTGCAGCAGACAGTGAATAACTGAATACCACCTTGCACTTTGCAAGAAACATAAGATGAAAACTAGTTTTCATGGCTTAATTTGTTAGGTACATGGCAAAGAGTTATACTTCATCTATTATAAACTCAAGGCAAAAATATCAGTAATAGCAACACTGCGTTTTTCCAGAACTTACAAAACCTTCACCCCTAGTGCTAGTGTCTAGAGTACATCTCCTACTACCCGTCGCGAAGGCTCTCGTTAGCTCCAATCGTTTCATTATTGTAGTGAAGAAATTTTTACAGTCGAATTTCTGGAGTTGCACTGACCTCGAGGTTTATGGTTACTTCTTCAAATGCACAAAAGCGAGATAATTACAAACGTCTATGGTAAAGAAGAGGGGTCGAAAACGATTACATGTGGTTGGAAATGTTATACAACGAAGTTACAAGCATGTCTATTTGCCTCTGAATGTTAGGCAACTCCTCATACATCAACGTATGGCAGGTCATCTCCTGGCGCAATCGAAGGGAATTCGTGTACCCGCTGCACAGGGAGGCATTCGAATTTGCCTGATAATCAGAAGCAAACATCCTGAGTGCAACTTCGTTATGAGACCACGTGTTTACTTGCAAGAAGGGGTCGTCTTTGACTCCTCTTGATGCCCGAGAAGTTAGTGTTAAGTCGTTACAATTTTAAAAATTCTAAGATTTTCTCAAAAATGCAACCAAATTTCTTATTAATTACTTGCTTAAATGCAATAAAGTTTCATAATACGACATTCATCATATTATTAAACGTTTCAGAAAGCTCTCAAATTTTCACAATTGCGAAAGTGCAATTTCTCTGCCCAACAGCTTTTATATTGAAGATAGAAATTTCTTTCTTAATGCAATGAGTCTCCCTAATAATATATCTTTAAATAATGTTTCATGTTTCTTTCTCTTCACCCTGACCAGGAGGGTACAATTTCTTAGCAATGACGGTTAAATCGACATTTGACATTCAGGAATGAAAAAAATGCTTATGTTTCTTTTAGAATGTCTATTGAATGCATGGAACAAGTTTAAAATTGTCCATTTCAATAATTAAAGACGCGTTAAATAAAAACGCAATTTGCGTATCATTTATGTCCCGCGAGACACTAATGCGTTACATTATAGTACACGTAATCCCTCGAGATCCCCGGATTCGTATTTTGCGTGTTCCGAACATTCGCAGTTAGAGAAATGCTACCCGTATTAACATTCTGGACTTCAACATTCGCGAGTGCGTCTTTCAGTCGTACATTTTCTTTTAAGCGAGCACATTTCATTTCCTTTAACAGCGTCATTTTAGAACCGAACTGGAAAACTTGACCGACACCGAAGCTCAAAGTATCACGTTCTGCAAAAAGTCTCAAATTCGGAATGTCAATTCACATTAGTAAAAAACAAAATTGTAAAATAATTCAATTCAGTTGCGTCAAGTTGGAGGGAAGGGTTTTGGCCACACGAACAGAAATGTAATTCAGGATCTGTGCATTTGCCATTGCAATGATTTCACTGAAAAGTAGCTTCGGGAAATAATCAGCAAAGAAAACCCCTTCGAACGTAATGATGAACTAAGGGAAACGAAACTACGTCCTGGAGAGAAATAGAAGCAGCACCTTTTCCATATTTGGATATTGGAATGAGGAAGGTGATGAAACAAAAATAACTAAATCCTATATCCAATCACTTTCAACTTTGAAAAAACTTTCAAATATTGTTTTATTTCTTTTCTTTGGAATATTAATTGTGATTTTTTTTGCACTAGTGCCTACTCAGTTCTACTGCAATTGTTTATCATTTCTTCTTTCTTTTTTAAACAGTTTTTCGATATACAGGAACATAACCCACCTTTCTTCATTAAAATATAGATTCAACATTCGCGGATTTGACATTCGCGAGGTTTTTTGGGAACCAAACTCTTGCGAATGTTGAGGGATTACTGTATCTTATTTGAGTTTGCTGCGCCTAACGGCGACTGCTTCGCCATACTGACCTGAAGATTGATGTTTGATTCGGAGCGTTGCGAATCAAAAATTTCTTTCTTAAATTTTTTCATCGAGGGAAGCGAAATTCGATTTTTATTAAAACCTGTAAACTTTTGAAAATTATTGGATCTCCAGCTTCATGGCTCAAGCCTCATAGCTTATGGAGACTGGATACGAGGCTTGACCTTAGAATATACTAGTAAGGTGTGTACATTTTATATTATTTTGTTTTTTACGAGTATTTAGCATATCAGAATTATGTGGATTGTTAATGTGTGTTTGATGTCGTCATTCTTGTTTTTGTTGTTTGTACTCTAGCCCTGATAAAAGAAATATTAATTTCCGACACGTCAAAATAATTGTTTCATTGTTCATACTGACCAATCCCGTGCACTAAATCTCTAACATTTTTTTAAAACTAAAATTTACTAATAAAATTAAAGAAATAATTACTCTTTGTAAATACATGAGTGGTCTTCCCAAAGGACGCGTGATGAGTGTGTGTATGTGCGGCGCAGGGGCGGGCGAGGCAACGCTGCGCGGGTACGGGCCGCCGCCGGCGTCGGGGGTGCCGGCCGACCGCGCCGACCAGCCCTACACCATCGACTTCCGCTACCACGACTACGACCAGCTCACCAAGTTCCTGCGCACCACCTCCACGCGCTTCCCGCACCTCACCGCGCTCTACTCCATCGGCAAGTCCGTGCAAGGTGAGTGACAAGCGTGTGCCCTTGCTTTCGGGCGGGTCAGGTACTTTGGTCATTTGTCACGGAGGTGTAGTGCATGCTATAGTAGGGAGGCGGTGAGCTACCTTCCCCGTTGGAGCGTCAGATCCGGCTCCGGCCTACACTTTGGCTTGCGAAGTTTCCTCCGAGTATCTAATTGGGACAAACTCTAAGATCCCGAATGGTCTTTTGGGATTCTGTGGTAGTGTACTACTTATAAGTGTGGGGGAATGTGTGTGTGTGGGGATGTATATGTGGAGGGTATGTGTATGTGGAGGGTATGTGTATGTGGAGGGTATGTGTATGTGGAGGGTATGTGTATGTGGAGGGTATGTGTATGTGGAGGGTATGTGTATGTGGAGGGTATGTGTATGTGGAGGGTATGTGTATGTGGAGGGTATGTGTATGTGGAGGGTATGTGTATGTGGAGGGTATGTGTATGTGGAGGGTATGTGTATGTGGAGGGTATGTGTATGTGGAGGGGATGTGTATGTGGAGGGGATGTGTGTGGGGATGTTTGTATCTGTGTGTGGGGATGTTTGTATCTGTGTGTGGGGATGTATGTATCTGTGTGTGTGTGTGTATCTGTGTGTGTGTGTATCTGTGTGTGTGTGTATCTGTGTGTGTGTGTATCTGTGTGTGTGTATCTGTGTGTGTGTGTATCTGTGTGTGGGGGGATGTGTGTGTGGGGATGTGTGTTTGTGTGTGCGCGCGCGCCAATAAGAGGAGAGGAGGGTAAGGAAGAGAGAGAATATATCGGCTCGCGGTCCATGGCTTGGCCCTGATCGAAGAAATCACGGAAAACTACCGACCAAAACAGCAATTCTCTTTCCCACATTGACTGAACTCGACCTACACTTACAACCAGATTCGAACTCCAACCCTAGGACTTTCCGGTCAGAAATGCTGGAGCGACCAAAGCTCTTGCGCCGGAGGATTTTCATATGACTTAAATAATGCCCATAGAAGAAATTCAGTTCTACATACAGATGTGCTACTATATACTGTGCTGCTCTGATACTTTCACGAGTAAATTTGATCAGCATTTACAACACCAGAAATCAGATAAATTCCACCACCAACACCAGGAAACAACAAAAACAAGAATGGAGATTCCAGGAATCACATACATTTCCTGACACAACTCTATGCTCTGAGCTGTTTGAAAATTGTCACGGTTTTGTGCAAAGTAACTTATTTTGGTTTCGGTTGTTTTCAATTTTTACGTAACAATATATTCTTAACACGCTTCTACAACTTGCTGTCAAAGTTTGTGTTAAAAAATTGCGTTTGTTCTTCGTAAAACGTAAACGAATCGTTGAATTCTCTCTTGAACTATGAGACCCAATGTAAATAGTTCCCCTTCCTGCAAAATTGTTTCATGAAGAAACGTCACTCTTCAATTTCAAATAAACAAGAAAGGTGTTTTGGTGAAAAAGAATTGAAGGGTCTGTAATGAAGAAAGAGATTTAAGGGATGGCTGGGCCTCTAAGACGAAACATAATGATACAAATCCTATTACGGTGGATCATTTCCAAAGTCACCCACTCCAAATCCAATACTAACAAGAGCACCCTTGATTCAGGGATCTAAGATGTATATACCGAGTCCTGCTTGTAACTAATTAGCGTATTTTAATACAACATGAATCATCCTCAAAATCATTTGCATGAGATATTGACATGTCAAGTCTATTTTCTCTAGAATTTCCGAACATATTCTACCATCATAACATCACGAGGTAGCAAATGATTGTAAGACCGATTCATTAACCAGTAATAAATATATTCTGTAATCCTCTATTAACGTACCCTGTAAATTATTATCAGTTTGTGCGGAGAATAAATGTCTTCCTCTGGATTCTCGTAGTTGTTTTGGATACAGTGGACGATTAAAAAGAATTGAAGAAATTTTTGTTTTGTGATTGTGAGTTAGGAAATAGGATGTATAATGTTGGCATTGACAAATATTTAACCAGTGCGTAATTGAAAACCGCAAATTTATAGAAAGATAAAAAAAACTGTATACTGGTTTCTCAACCGCCTGTCATAACCGAATGTCACATTCATTCACATTCAGAAAGTTTCAAGAATGTGAATGAATGAAGAAAGTTTCAATACGTAACTTCAGATTTTTTAGGCCGCATTTTACCAACCAACAGCTACCACTGTGATTGTCTTAACTGTAGGAGGACTGTAGGAAGAACGCGTAACAACACGAACACACACAAACATCCACGCCCTAGGCGGGATTCCAACCCGCGACCCTTCGAGCCGAGGCAACTACGGCCCTTCAGTCTTAGCGACCTCGGCTATCCAGACCGGCAACTTCAGCTTTAATATTGGAGATAGCCACATTATCTGAATTTTTATTATCAGTATACAGTGTTTCGTAGGTCGAATATTCCTCTTCACTGTTTTACGTTCAATTTACCGAAAAGTTTCAAAGTAAAAGTGCGAAAAAACTGGCGTATTATGGTTGCAAAAGCTTCATGCTGTTCATAAATATTCAAATTATATGGCCACATTGAGGAGTATTTTTGTTTCCCAAGAAAATAGAAGTATGTAAATGGTTTAAAGTTTCAAGTACTGCATCTGTTGTAGTTTATTTCGTTCCTAACTGTACTAAAGTCCGTTGCTGTAAGGTTTCGTTATACGAAAGGAAAATATATCAGTAACGGACATAGAATGTTTTTTATTGAACTATTTTAACTAGCTTCTAATACATTTATTCGTTATCTATTTCCACCAATTTACTTTTATTCTGATTAAAAATTGTTTTTAAGAGTGCGGAATATGTGAGAAGTGTGATTTCATGTACAATAGATTCTGAAGAATAATGTAATAATTTATTTTTCGAATGTTATGCACACTCCACGCATTTCTGTAAATGTAAAATACAAAATTTAGAAATGTAAATTAGAAAGTTTTGCATATTAGAGAAAAATTCATTAGGATTTTCACTCCAGATTTCCACACATTTTTATTCGCAGTTTTAATGATACATTTCGTGTGTCAAAACTGCACCAGACAAAATCTGTGATTATTCAGTCACGTATTGTAAATGATGTTAGATTCATTGATTTATTGATTAATGGATGTTTCTGGGCGCGTCAACTGCTATGGTCATTAGATACGTACGTATTGTGCATGGCACATCTCGAGAGGTCGCGGTGTTCCTCCCCCATTGGAACAAGGGAACCTGCGTCGAACTGCTCGTCGACTCGCTGGGTTTCCCCCTCTCCCCAGATATCACTTTTCTCCAGGCCCATCTGTACACACACTGCTCTGTCAACGTGTGCAAAAGTTCACTATTGGCTTAGTTTTCGCGCACGCGCATGGCTTGCGAGGTTCGTGAGCGCCGTGCTGCCGTGTTGCAGGTCGCGACCTGTGGGTGCTGGTGGTGAGCTCGTCGCCCTATGAGCACATGATCGGGAAGCCCGATGTAAAGTACGTGGCCAACATGCACGGCAACGAGGCGGTGGGACGAGAGCTCATGCTGCACCTCATCCACGTGAGTGCATGCGGAAGAACACTAATTAGGGGGCACTTAGAGGCTCACAGCTGATTATTATTGTTTTTTTATAGAATTATTATCTTTTATACAAAATATGAATGCAATTTATCATAAGTATTTGTTGTAATTTGATTTATTACAGCGTCTTTGGCTAAGGATAAAAGAAAATTCGGGTGTGTTCACTCAAATCTAAAAATTTAGTACACGTTTTCAAAGTATTTGTATACTTTTAATTCTTAGCATACAAGTCTATAACATTATTATATTATGAAGATACAGTGACCTTATCTGGCATAAAAATGTAATAGATTTTGTCATTAACCAGATTTTTGCTAACAAATCAGAAACTTATCATGCTGTAAAAAAGCAATAATTTGTTGCACATTCCTCATTTCAGTGGGATTTTATTATCGACTATCCGAATGATATTTAAGGAGACTATTTCACGAATGAAATTATGATCAATATGTAGTTTTCAGATTGTAAAAAATATTAACTAAACTTAATGTTTTTTTCAACTTTCATTAATATGTGAAAATTTAACAACGTCTTACGATTGGCTACAAGAAACGAGTTGTAAGAAAAATCGTATAAGAAAAGCGACCTTCTCTGAGGCACTTTGCTTAGACTTAGAGAATACAAAATAAATTGCTTGTTGTAATTGGTGTTAATTTCTTGAATATAATAGTCATCTTAAGCTCACAACATCTTTAAATTAACATACGAATGTGTCAGTCAGACTTAACCTTATTTTTTAGACTTCATCAATTCTAATATTTTAGACTCGTTTAAAAATAAATACAACTATAGAGATGGTAAGTAAGAAATACTTTTTGAAAAGAAAAGAAATATTTAAATAAAATTTGGAGTCAGACAATCATTGTGAGAATCTCGAAGTGTCGCAAATTTACTCATTGGGCCACTGGATCAAACTTTTCGATTATTTTGAATGTGCGAATTTCTCGTTTTTGAGGGTTCTTCTGCCTTTTCTGAGGCTCACATTTAGTTGCAGTAAGTTGAATCTGAAGTTAAAGTTGAAGCTGTTGAAGGGCTTGTGACGTGCTGCAGTACCTGGTGACGAGCTACAACACGGACACGTACGTGCGTTGGCTGCTGGACAACACGCGCATCCACGTGCTGCCCTCGATGAACCCCGACGGCTACGAGGTGGCGCGCGAGGGCCAGTGCGACGGTGGACAGGGCCGGTGAGTGCCTGCGCCGAAGCCAGCAAGGCGTTCGCATCGCAGTCTTTAATAGTACGTTACGAACGATGATGTAATGATGGTATTAATACACGAGTGTAATATTACAATACGAGCGAGGAACGAGCGAGTATCGTAAACTTCACACGAGTGTATTAATACCCATTACATCAAGTTTCGTATGGTACTTTTTCTGCGACTTTTATAAGTTAAACTTTTACAATGAATTATTTCGTGGCAGTTGATTCAGCCAAGGCCACCTAGCGGACAGCTACCTAAATCGACCCTCGCATGCTACCGCAGGTGTCTGTGGTTACCTGTCCGCCTGCAAGGGAGTACTGCGCTAGTCAAATAGGATCAAAGTGAAATTACGACTTTACATTAAACCACTTTATATTAAATAATATACCACGACAAAATACTAATAATGAAAGAAATTAAAACTATTGAGCATATTATAATATCAAATACAATTTTAATGTACACAATCAAACGAAACATTTGATAAAACGATTCTCAATGATTAATTTGTACAATACTTTGTTTCTAAACTTCTCTGTGATTGGTCAAGAACCTGTATCATAATGAAAACTGTATCGAAATGACTATTATGCAACTGGTTGCAGCTATCAAATGACAGCATTAATATTATTATAATGGGAGTACAAAAAGACCGTTATACACGATACAGTTTTCGTGCAGAGTGAAGATACAGAAAATGTGCAGTCCAGACTGCATGATTTCTGATTGAAAACTTTTGATCGTGTTCATAATTTTTCGCGCAGAAAGCTTTGAGTTTGACACAAGCGCTTCTAGCGGCAGAATCGTTCACTAACGGAATTTGTTTACCCCACGTAACGGTGGTTAGATGTGTCCAGGTGCGTTTGTGTGACTGTAATATTGTGACAAACTATTCCTGCCTTCCTATTTTTCTTCTCTACGCTCGTCATGGTTAATTAATACTTAATAATGATCACACAACCTAACGCACGTACAGAAATATCGGCACTAAAAGTACTCGGACGGCGCAATTCAATTGTTACCCGGTAGACCTTCTAGCGACGTCTTGTGGCGATTCGTACAGAATTCGTGTAGAAAACGTACAGACCGTGTGTGCGCGACTTTTGGCTTTAATACTTCCAGTTTAGGATTTTGAAGTTTCTGTACAGAAACTATGAGAATCTGCACGAAAACGCACCGTGTATACTTAAGAATTGTCTTAAGAATTGTTATTTGCTTAGTTAGTACAGATAGGTCTTTGGCGTACGAAGTGAAAGGTTGAAATGAGTACGACAAAGACACTTTCGTACGAGTTGTGTTAATCGTGAACTCATGGAAACCTGCACGTATACTCATGGAATCCTTCTCAATAGGCCAGGCGGTAGCCGTGTTGATTTATGTCACCTAAGTGTCTTGATTACTTTGCAGTACCTATTCTTTGCCGGTCCGCTTAGGCCAAAATAGACTTTGCCGTACGCGTATCGTCAAGTAACGTTTTCCAATCAATTAAAAGTGAAGATGAGGACTAGTTTATTTGCACAAGTGATGAAAACTACTTTTTGGGACATAATATAGTACTTAATTTTTTCTACGTTAATTAACCCAAATTTTAGTTCACAATTAAGCCAGTCTCATGCCCGAGGTCACCAGAGTACCAGTGTAGCAGCGAGCTCGGCTCCGCGAGGTCGCGAGTTCGTGTTTCACCCAGGAATGATTATTTATCTGTGGAATGGCATGGTGAGTTGTCCCACCCCCCATGTACTACCCTTCCCTTGACAACCCTTCGTCCCTGACTCTTTCGGGTGGTGTATGAGCATGCGTCGGAGGGATGTGCACGTTACATTTTGGCGATGCCATTTCTTAGAACCTGGAAAGAGAGTGAGGCTGGAAACATTAGATGGCGTTCCGTAAGGCCCTACAAGGAAGCATTACCCAGGTTCGGCCAAGCTCCCTACATCTTATTGCCGGTTGGGATGTACGGGCCACACTAAGCGGATTTAATACCTAGTTCTATACCGAAAACACGAGCCCGTTGGTCACTTCGGTGTCAGCGAGGGGGAAACCAGGGAATGTGCTATAGAGGCCGCGCCCGGGGGTTAGCCTGTTTCAGCCGGAGGGGTGATGTGATTGCAACCACCTTAGTAATGTTTTCTCGAAAGACGCCAGAAGGGCCGAATGGGCCAAAAGGGACTCGTACTCCTAGTTCGTATTAGAATAATTCAAAATAAATGTTACAAAGGTTCTAGGGAACGAGGGGGTCGAAGATTATTACTTTTTCCAATGAACATATGGTGGGAAATTTCATCTAGGTGTATAAAACAGGATGTTGGTATGTATATAAGAGCAAAACTTCAACACCGTTGGACCAATCTCCATGAAAGTTGGCACTTCTGTGGGTTTTTTTCCACTAAGAAGGTTTATGTGTTGTTAATTTTCTTGTAACTCCACTACATGACACTACATATTCACTACATATCCACTACATCTTCACATCAAATGCAACCTGCAACACACTCAGCAGCATTTTGAATCTATATCGTTAAATAACTTCTAAATGAGGCGTTCTAGTGCCTTAAAAACTTAAATTTTGTGGCCAAAGGCCTGAAAGAAACGTTTCTCACACCGTAATCTACAGAATGAACTCTTCCTGAACATTCTATTACATTTTCGCTGATACGGCGCTTCCAGATATTCCCTCACCTGCTGAGAGACGTGCAGAGTCTGCAAGTAAATGGGAATGAGAGGGACAGAGACAAACAGGGACAGGGTGAGGGAGGGAGGGAGAGACAGTGAGAAAGGGGGATGGGAGGGGAAATAGGGAGATGAGGTCAGAACAAGGTCTGCCGGGTTTTTCTAGTTTCATCTAAGGAAGTTACACCTATGGCGTTTACCCTCTTGCTCGCGCTCTTTCTTACCCGGCTGCTCTTCTAGGCAACTCGTCGTGCGTCGATGTGCGGCGGGAACACGAGCTACCCCTAAAGTTCAATCGCAAGAGCCCAGCCGCCCATGCGAGCGGCAGTATTTGACAGTAAATGACACGTGGGTTTTACGGCCGCACATTCGAAACGACCGTAAAACCCCCGTGCCATCGCCGCTATCGGGACTCTCTGATGCGTGTTGTGCTGCAGGTACAACGCGCGCGGCTTCGACCTCAACCGCAACTTCCCCGACTACTTCAAGCAGAACAACAAGCGCGGGCAGCCCGAGACGGACGCCGTCAAGGAGTGGATCTCCAAGATCCAGTTCGTGCTGTCGGGCGGGCTGCACGGCGGCGCGCTCGTCGCCAGCTACCCTTTCGACAACACGCCCAACTCCAGTAAGTTACGCCCCCCACTCCCTCCCTCCCACCCACCCACCCACCCACCCCTCCCACCCACCCACCCACCCCTCCCACCCACCCACCCATCCACCCACCCCTCCCACCCAAACCCTATAAACCCTCCCTCCCTCCCACCCACCCCTCCCACCCAAACCCTATAAACCCTCCCTCCCTCCCACCCACCCCTCCCACCCAACCCTATAACCCTCCCTCCCTCCCACCCACCCTCCCACCCTCCCTCCATCCCTTCCTCACTCCCTCCCTACCTACCTACCTCTTTCTCTTCTCATCCGACGGGCGCACTTCGACGTGCGCTATGACCTCATTGACAATGCAAACTTAAACGTAAATATAACGTAGCCACAAAACCTAGAAATGTGTTATTAAGTGAGTCCATTCACAATGCTTTGATATAATCGTAGACGTAAATCCGTAGTTAAGATTTTATTGATTCTTTCACTAATTGCATAAAGAAAAAGTTCCATTTATTATAGACAATAATTTTTGTGTGAAAATATCGTATAATTCATAGAACAAAGTTCCATGTATTATAAACAATCATTTTTTGTGAAAATATCGCATAATTCATGAAACAAAGTTCAAGTACGAACTTACAAGCAACAAGCTTTTACGTAAAGTTTATGTCAGAATTCTACCGAAGACTAATCAGAGAGCAGTATGAAAGGAACGATCATAGAGGATTTCAGATTGTGTTCAGGGCAGTTTGTGGTAATGTCATTTCATTACTGTTATGTACTGAACTAGTTTGAGAACGGTTTTGATACGAGTAGTGAATTCAAAGTGAGAATTGGTACCGTTTTTCTCGTGATTGCCCTGCAACTTGGCTTCCAAGTGTTTCTGATGCAAGGCTGTGTGTGCGCACGCTGCCAGGACTGTGCCGGTCGTCGCCTCTGTGCTCAGGTAAGGAGAGCGCCCAGGGTGCTGCGTTTTGAAGTGTCCAAGGATGCTTTCAGAGAGGGACTGTATCAAGACTGAAAAGTGTGTTTATTGGAAAGACTGGTTTACCACCCACGTCGGAGAAAAATGCAGCAGAGGGCGCTCAAAAACAGAGTTCAAAAAGTTGCCTTTCACCCCGTGTGCATGTAATAATGTTTTTAGACAGACACTAGTAAAAGCGGTAAGCATTTAGGGCATGGACTAATGCTGAAAAAGGAAACAATGCTCAAATGTTTCGATCAAACTGTGACTGCAGCAGAGAAGACAAAGTACTTTCGTCTGACCGCATAAGCTGCTACTGACCTTATTTCAATAAGATATGTTTAAGTGTTTTGAATACGTAAATTAAAATAAAATGAAACTCATTTAGGCTGTCAACAAATAATGTATGAGAGATGTGGTAAAGTGATTTTATTTTGCTCGTAAGATTGCCTCACACGGCCTATTGGCGTCGGGTCGCAACCATTTCTACTCACAAAATAAAATATCATTTGTACCACTCGTACCATAAAGAACTATTTTACGAGAGTTAAAGCGCTGATTGAACAGTGTGCTTATGCAAAGTGATTGTGCGCTGGAACACAACGAAATCTATTAATAATACAGAATGCTTTTTCGAACTACTTTTCTAATCTCTGTAGTCTGGCCTAACTATTCGGTTTCGCTTCACCATGTCCTCAGCTGCTATTTATCGGCGCCTTAATTTTTTTAAAATTTTATCTCTTTTTCGCCCTCCAAGTATTTGAAAAGAAACGTATTAAGAATATTATAGAAGAGTAAAACCTGGTCCTGTGTGTAAATTTTCATTGAACATTTTTTTTAGAAAATGTTCTTTGAGCGTCTCTGAAAATGCGCCAAATTAATCTAATTTTCACAGAAAACTTGTTTCTGTAAGGTTCCTGAGACGTTTAATCAGGAATCATTTAAAGCACCAGTGCTCACAAGTGCAGTAATGTGTAGATATCGCACTTAATGTAAATTATTAAAGACGGGAGAGTTATTTAAATTTGAAAAATCAAAAGAATAATTTATAATGGAGTGTGTATCGTGCTATTCAGTTAACAGTACAAAAATTTGGAGACATTTTTGAGAAAATATTGTTTTTAGTATTGCCCATATTTCATCAGAATTAAGCCAAACTACTCATATTTTCAAGTGGAAATCCGATTTTTTCGTTAAGCTATTTATAAACAAAAAAACAATAGAGGTGAAAGAGAAAACTTCTACCTCTACTGTCGTCGAGTTTACCTTCTGCGTTGTATCGTCGCACTTGAAGCAAAGAGGAACCACTCACGAATCAATGAATCAGCGCCAGTGTGTTGATCATGAATCAATGCATCAGCGCCCCGCGCGCCCCCAGTGTTCCAGAGCTACTCGTCGGCGCCGTCGCTCACGCCCGACGACGACGTGTTCCGCCACCTGGCGCTCACCTACGCCAGCAACCACCCGGTGATGGCGCGCGGCGCCGCCTGCCGCTCGGGCGCGCCGGCCTTCGCGCACGGCATCACCAACGGCGCCGCCTGGTACCCGCTCACCGGTGAGTCCCCGCAAGTCTGTGCTGTCAAGGTCGATGCCACGAGCGGGAGTCCGTGGCACGACTGCCACGCCGAAAATGCCCCCCCCCCGCTTAGTTCATCACCCCGCCGCAAGAGATAACGCCATCACTATTGTAAAACGGCGGGGTTACTAATAGTTTCCTTTCCCGACGCTAGTTGCGCAGAGAAGCTCGTGGCATGCTACAATGCCACGAAGCGTGCCACTGCCATCAGTAGAAGATCTTGACACCACTGGTTTAAGTGAATGGGAATTAGTGAAAAATTACACGTGTTCACAAAAGGAAATTTTACAGAAGATACAAAAATCACCTTAGGTCTTAAATGAATACTAATTTTCAGTTTTTTTATTCTCATATTTAATGAAAATGAATATAGAAACAAGCAAGTAAACAATCTTGACCCATTTTCTTGAGATTAAGTTAAAATTTCTGTAGTGAACATGTGAGATTTCTCTGTATTTTCTAATAAATAAGCGTAAGTTATTACTTTATTGTACTTTATTGCACTGATAAATAATCTCAAAGACAAAAATTAAACAAATTGTATTATTTTCTTTTCTATTTTGTATTATGCTCCACATACGATTAATTCTTCTTTACATATTGGCCAATTGAATACGTCAGTTATAAGCTCTGTGTAATTTATTCTTTTGTTAGGAATGACTGAAATCGCCTTAAGTCGTGCACTTTCTTATCATTTATAGATACATAATCAATTCAATGAAAGAGTTAGACTCAATATCGATTGTTCTAACTGTTTGAAATTGCCAGCCGAACATCTCTCCAAATGACAGCCTTCACACTAGGCTACTAGGCTTAGTTTCTGCACTCTCTGCTGCTCATATAGTCAAAATTTGAGAGATCCCCCTATATTATGTGCTTGGGGTTTCTCTCAAGGTTCAGCAACACAAAGGGCTACCGAGTGTTGTTCGCTGGCGGTCGGCGAGAGAGGAAATTGTTGATCTGGACGCGGCACCGCTAGGCGTGGAAGGGCCCGAGGCGTGGAGTGCACGAGGCCCCGGGCGGAATCGCCGTATCGCGACTTCAGCGCCTAGACCCCGCGGAAAACAATAGTACTATTCATTTTAGCCTCATTAAAAGATAAATTTGTTACATTCAGGAGTGTATTTTACTATTTTTCCAATTTTTTATTTTTTCTACCGAACAAATTCACTTTGTAATTAAAGGAACGTTGGAATGGGGTTGGTAAATTGATTTAACATGATCATCCACAGTTTTTAACGATAATCTAATGACAAAAATAATGTACATTTCCATCTGCAATAATACGGTTACTAATGATTGATAATATTTATGATTATTAGCATCTATAATAATTTATAAGGTTTTGTCTCCAGTTAACAAAAGTTCCATAATTAAAGTTGGCCGACCTTCTGTTTTGACTATAAAATAATTGTTCGCTAATTATTTTTTCAATTTATCAACAAATTTCTTAAATTATTGTACCCATTTTGTCAATCTTCTCAATAACTTTCTATTTTAAATTACAGTTTGTTCGACGCAGACTTAGTGCACTTTGTGGTTAAGTCTGTTAGTTTATTGGCAGAAGGAAAGTTGCCCGACGTATTCTGAGTACACAAATGAGCTCGAAGAGTGTAAATGATACTGTTCGTCAGCATTCTGATTATTCATGTTGTGCATGGCTTTTGCAGGAGGTATGCAAGACTTCAATTACGTCTGGTACGGCTGTATGGAGGTGACACTTGAACTGAGTTGCTGCAAGTTCCCTCCTGCTTCCGACTTGCCCAAGTTCTGGGAAGAGAATCGCATGGTGAGTGGTTGCACGAGAGCGGAGAACCCGAACGATACTTTTGCGTTTGCATTCGCAGTTTAATTTACATACGCCCACAAAGCACTTGTAATTTTTGCGAGCAAAACAATGAAAGTAATGGCCACCGTTGTTGAAACGGATGCATTCATCAATTTAATAATGTATGATACATTTATTAATGTACTATACATTTGTCAATTGTAAAGTTGCAGCGATTCATTCACAATTACATTATGATCCTTTACCATGTCCATCTTTCCCTCTTTGTATTCTGGCTTCATACGAATTTTTTCACCTTATTTTCAATGACCTTTTAGTAATTCAATTGAACCTCGATTTGAGAAACGTTTAGGAATGTTTTGTTGAAACATAAAAATCTGTAAATAGTTCACGAATTAAATTCTACAGCACAAAGTGTTACGTATCTAAATGAACTTTCGTCTCGCAGCAGTGTATGCTCCCGTAGGCGTCCGCGATCGTGCTTCCAATATAATTCAACTGCAGGAGCTTTCCATTTATTTAACGTCAATGTCCGCTCACCTCGCTTGTGACGTAATGCCAAATAAAAAAACTTGAAGTTCCAACAAAAAGAAAATAGGTTGTTTGTAATTTATGGATGGCTGATCAATCGGCAGACTGTTACCTGTTCCGCTTTCGTGGATATCATGTTCTGTATTCTTGAACCACCAATTAATTATATCAAATATCTTCCCCAAGGTTTCCCTAATCTTCTAAACTCTTGATGACGCTACTAATTGGATAAATTAACAAGAATTTCACATTAAATATCATGATTAATCGTAAGGCGTCAATTTCTGCTGTACTATAGCTAGCCTTTCCACAACTAAGCTCGCCTTTATAGCATCCCACCACATACCTCAATTGTTTGTTTACATTCGTAGCAAGTTCTATTTTCATTTCGTAACATAAAAAAAATGCCAAGTTACCTTCACTTTTTCTGAGTTTTGTGAACTGATCTCAAGTTAGCTAGTCTATCATGATCTGTTCTAGAAGTTCATCTTCACTGTTAAAAGATTTGTAGAGTACAATACGTGTATACGAAAAAATAAAACTTGTGATAATCGAAATTTTTTCTCTTCTTGGTCTGATGTTGAGATTTCCCTCGTAGCTCTTTGCGAATATCTTGATGACTACTTTTGAAGTCACTCCTTACATCTAAGATTCAGCCGGCCCCGGTAGCGCGGGGGTTGGGGCGGTGGAGGAGGGCGCGGAACCCAAGGCTACAAGTTCGAGCCCTCGTAAGGCATAGTTGTTTTGACCTGCGATTGTGTAGCGCAACGAGTCCCATCTGAATATCAACGTAGCCATAATCATCCATCTTCCGTTATTGTTCACACCCGTATAATCTCTCTACCATCTTCCATCCAGTGGAGGGCAACGGCCACCCACCACTGTGGTCACCCGCCCAGGAAAGAGGCGGGGTGAGGGTGCATGCAGCCTCCTTCACCTACGTCGACGAGCTAGTACTACTATCTTCAAAATCATCATAAATTTTGAAGTAGTACTGGGTGGATACATCACTCCGGTAGATGGTTCTAATTATTTCCGACCATGGAGGTTTCTCGGGAGGGGGAGGAACTACAAGGTTCTCGTGTAAAAATGTTTTCTTCTTAATGTAATTGCGAAAAAATGCTCTGATGTTTGAAGAAAATGTATACTTTTTGAGCTGATAAATTTAGGGAAATTTATTTTAATTAAGTTTTAATCTACGCTTGCTTTTAAGGCACACTTTTAAGAGCGAAATCGCTCTCAGGAGAAACTCCCAAATTTTCCTCCTGTCCTCTGTTAATCGCTCATATCTCGCAGCGCTGCTACAGCCAGAAGGGGAAACCATTTTAATGTAATTTTTTGGCCAAAGGGACGAATTCCTTCGTTTGTAGAATAGGTATATCTAGCGATGTCTTTATTATCTAGATCAACGCACGTCACGAGATATATTGCTGCCATGAGCCAAGGGAAAGGGACTGGCGCGCGCTGCAATCTTACAACGTTGATTGGTTTAATGAAGCCCGGATGAAGGAATACTCTGACCTAGAGTTCTTCTTCCATTGCATCTCGGCATATGTCATTTAGCTTGTTATACGTTTCATTTGAAATAGTTTATGGAACTGACTTCTTTCCTTTTCGTAAGAAACAAGCCCACCACTGAATTCCCACTCTATCACCTTTGCCGGCTCCCTTTGCCGAGGCCACTGACCGGCTGAGTGGCTCAGAGGCGGCATTACCTATGTCTCTGCAACGACTGTGACCAGAAGGTCCAAGGGTTCGAGTCCAGACGATAGCGTCGTCACTCGCTGTATTGCTAGGTCGAAGTCATCTACTATCTGGAGAATTCTAACTGCCGGCTCCTCTAATCGGTAGTTTTCTGTCAACACCAGGCGAATGCCGGAGCAGTACCCTAACAAAAAGGGCACGGACCACGTGCGATCTTTCCTTTCTCTTCCTTGTCCTATCCTTTCCCTTACTTACACACACAGTTACATGCACTACTCTACCACATAATCCGGGAGACCAGTCGGGACCTTCTTGTCCCGTCTGCGGCGGTGCCTGCTGCCGGAGGCACCTGGAGGAAAACCCCCTGCAGGTCGACGTGTGGGTCGGTGCTGGATCTCACGTTCTAGCGCTACACTTTCTGGACGAATGACCGTAGTAGTTGACGCGCCCGGTAACACAACAATCGATAAATGAATGAGTGAGTGAATGGCGTGTGGGAGCGAGTGGTGCAGCGGTGCGGCGGCGCGTGCGCAGGCGCTGGTGAAGTTCCTGGGCGAGGCGCACCGCGGCGTGAGCGGCTTCGTGACGGACGACGGCGGCAACCCCGTGGCGCGCGCCGCGCTCAAGGTGAAGGGCCGCGACGTGGGCTTCCAGACCACCAAGTACGGCGAGTTCTGGCGCATCCTGCTGCCCGGCGTCTACAAGCTCGAGGTGCGTCCACGCCGCCCGCAGCATCCAAGGCCAACATTTCCTTTTTTTAACATTTTTTCATACAGCGAGGCAAGCGCTTTATAAGAGTGAATAGCGAACAGCAATTTAGCACATGTAGTACTAAGAATTACAAACAGAGCGAGGATACTCCCATTGGAGACCTCATAATCAATAATTATATGCGAGAAAATAGGTGATAGGTTATGATTACGGGGGGGGGGAGTTACAGAAAGTAAGTTTGGGAAATGCGCTTCTCTTTAGGGTGGTTTAAATTTGTCTTTTGGGAATCTAAATTTGATTCTTCGGCGTTGATTGTAGGTTTTTCCTAGGTTAACATTCTGATATTTTATTTTGAAGTTGGATTGACACGTGCTTTCGATTAATTTTGTCTGGTGGTGCAATCCAGAGGGAGCTCTTGGAGACTCTCACTCTCCCCCCCCCCCAGAAGCACGTAAAACATTTTTACAATTACAAGATGTCTCGGAATGTTACAAGTTTCTAAGGCATGTAAATGGATGGAAGATAATCAATTTTTTTTCAGTGAACACGTGAAGGGAAATTTCGTTTAACTAATATAGAGGTTTTGTTGTCACACACGACTAACGCTCCTGATTTTTAGGCAACTCGTCATGCTTTGGTGTTTGGCAGGTCCCATTCTGACGCATATATTTCGAATTTCGCCAAACACATAAGTATGATGTATTGCCCACTAGTTAGGGGCAAAGACAAATATAATTGCGTTCGGTATATAAAATTTCCCATCATATGTTGGCAAAATGTTATTATTTCTGTGGTCACGGGATAAGTTCTTAAGTAAATTTTTGACGAAATTAGTTAAAGTTCTGAAACTACAAATTAAGTATCTATATTTTATTTTAGTAAAATGATCGAATTCATGTTGCCGCCTTAACAACAAAAAACGTTGGGAAATATAGCTTAATCGGCTTAATATAGCTGACGGCTCAATAATCTAACCGTTGTTTTCTCCAAACTAAGATTTTTGACTTAAGAACTTTTACCCCGTGACTACAGAGATAGTCCTCCCTTTTAAACACGCCCTCGAGACTTTTAACATCGATTCTGAGACATTTTCAATAGTTTTTATTAATGTTTGTAGTAACGAAAGTCTTTCAGTAACTCAATTATATACTTTATAATAAATAACTACGTATAAATTGACAAATAAAAATAAATTTTAAATTCAGTATAAATGAAATTTTCTTGATAAGAACATATCAAGTCAGCTAGACATTATAAGTATAACAGCAGCCTCTCTCCCAGAATAATCCTGGTGGTGCCAGAGATTTTGCCTTTGGCCATTGGTAGAATTCCGAAAAGCGTCGTAAATATGTTTCTTAGAATAAATACCATCCATGATGTGACATATTGCTATGTAATATTACAGTATTTTATACTGTGAATCGTTCAAGGAACGAGTCATCTTTTCAATAAAATTAATATTTTTAATGGTGTATTTTTTGTTGAAATCATTACTCAGGAATATACATGTCCTCACCCTGACACCTTATTGGGGGCGTGATTACGCCGGAAATGTGTTTCTCAAAAGTAAATGCATCCAAGCTGTGACCGAGTACTGAGTAACCAATGAATTTCAATAATTAAATTTGACTCGAATCCGAGCTTTTCTTTAAACAAATTTAATTATTAAAATGCATTGGTTATTCAGTAACAAGGTCAGCTTGCATGCATTTACTGCTGCAAAACATATTTCTAGCTTAATTGCGTCTACAATGAGGTGACAGAGTGAAGACATTTATACACCATAAACGGACAATAACATGCTTACAAAACTGTTCAAGAATTGTCGTCTCAGTAGCTTAGTGGTTAGAACAACTGGGAGTAAACAAGGTGAACCCGGTTCAAGTTACCGGTCGGGGTAATAATTCATTGAATTGAACTCTAGAAGTTCTATATGAGAATGCGTAAGTAGCGTTTCGCCTCTAAAAGGTCATAAAACGGACGAAACTTGCCTTCTGATCTACGATGCTTGAATGAACACAGTGAGAGGATCTGCACAGGGACTCCAAATTGTACGTGAATTTGCGTTGTTGCATGAGAGGTGAAGATAGGGATGCCACATCGATGTCGATGTTTTGAAAACATCGATGTTTCTACAAAAACAGATGTTTTAAATATCGATGTATTGAATCCTATATTTTTTTAACATCGATGTTTTGTGCTTGATATTTTTTACGATGTTTTATTTTTTATTTCTTTTGTGGATGAAGAATTTTCATAATCACAATTTTGCAAAAGTTAAAAAATGAAATAAGAACTTCTGAAATAGTGACTTTGTGCTACTTTCATATACGAGTAACGTACTATCCCTCGTCGAAGATCTTGTATTTCCTTCTTTTTTTGTATTTTCGTCTTTCATCAGATTTTTTTAGAAGGAGCGGCGTTTTATAACTTTACTTTGAGTTAAATTTTAATTATAAATTAAAATACACGGCCACAGTCAAATTAAATTTTGTTGCGCGCGAATTGAATTTTGAGATAACTAAACCAGGTAATTAAACCATCAATGTTTAAAAACATCGATGGTTTTTGGTCGATGATTTATTAACATGGATGTTTTGATTTTGAACATCGATGTTTGCTGACATGGATGTTTTGTTGTCGAAGTCGCATCAGCGCAGCTCGTCCTTTGTGTGGCGCAGGTGTACGCGGACGGCTTCCTGCCCAAGGAGGTGGACTTCATGGTGGTGGAGCAGCACCCGACTCTCCTCAACGTGACGCTGCACCCCGCGAAGGTAGGCGTGGACGGCGGGGGCAGCGGCGGCGGCGGTGGCGGCGACGCTGGCGGCGGCGGGGGCCGTGTGTTGCCCGCGGGCGGGGGTTTGGGCGGGGGTGGGGGTGGGGGCGGGGGCCGGGGCCGGGGCCGGGGGCGGGTGCGTCCGCGCCCGCCGCCGCCCTGGTTGGCGCCGGAGGCGGCGGCAGCCGGGGCGCCGGGGGCGGGGCGGGGGGAGGGGCGCGGCCGGCTGCTGGCGGCGGCCGCGGCGGCGGGCGGGGAGCGCGGGGAGATGGAGCCCGCGTGGCCGTACGCGTTCGAGACGGAGGCGCCGGGCGGCGCGGCGGCGTGGGGGCCGGGCGCGGGGGCGGGGACGGCGCCCGGGGCGGGGGCGGCGGCGGCGGCGGGGGCGCCGGCGGCCGCGGACGGGTGCGCGGGGCCGCGCGACGCCGCCCGGCCCCTGGCGTCGCTGCTGGCCAGCGTGCTGGGCCCGCTGGTGCTGGCGTCGTCGCGCGCGCTTTGACGTGAGCGCGGGGCTGCGAAGGGAAATGCGAGACCGCTTGACTTTTATCGCAGGCTCGTTTGAGCAGTAGGACGGAGCGAGGAATCGGCCTGGCGGAGGAAGCGATCTTTCCGCCGCTGCCGCGTCGGGCCTTTTGATCAAATTCGATAGGTCGTTCAAACACTAAGTCTTGTGTTGATTTATTTATTAACGTTTTAATTGAGGAGACTAGCCACAAATTTAGAGCAGCTGCGGACGGCACTACTTGTAGCTACGCCACTGATGTAAATGCATATTGATAGGTACTGCCAATACGTTCTCAAAGGTTTAATGTTCATGGATTCCTTCGTATTTTGCAAGAATGCGAGACAGTTCATCTGAACACACAGATCAAGCCTTTTAGCAATCTGCAAGAGATCAAGCCTTCTATCAATTTCAACAATATCACATATCAATACAGGTTTATGAATTGAAACCACTTGTATGACGTCACTGATTTTTTTATGAATCACTATTTTCGCGTTCGGGACAAACTGTCGTGTGACATTAATTAGCCAAAGTAGTAACATTTCGAAAGTAGTAACATTTTACTCGGATATCTCAATAAAAACCTTCGCTAGATCTCTGTGATCATTAAAACTTGAGAATCATTTGGAGAATCTCTTAGGTGAATTACATAAATTTATTTTTCTGTTGCTTAACCTTTACCATCAGTATTGCTAAAAATATGATAATCTAAAACAAAGAAACAAAAAGTCTATATGAAAGTGCACATTTATATTCAGTGACAGTTGCTTATTGGCGTTCACAAGTCCTTTTTATGTCTTGTACTGTTTAATAATTTTTGGTGCCAGCTGTATTTAGTGCCCATATGAATTCTCTATGATGTCTCACTTCTAGTATAAACATTTGCTAGTTAGCAACTCTCCTACCGTCCACTGTTAAAATAAATACCTTCTCTGAAGAAAATGTGTATAAATACAAATATTTTCTTCTGGAAGTATTACATAAAAGTCACTGGAAGTGAAGGCCCCAGAGTACATTTGTGGAATTTCTCCTTTTGAAGAAGTAAAATTAGAAGCTTTAAAAAATAATTAATGTATTAGTACATGAAAATTAATTTTATTGAATTGACTGCTTGGGTTTCAAAGAGAAGATTATGTAATTTTTAAAAGGTTTCATTGCCTAGTCTTGAGATTTATGTATTTAATCTTAATGTACATTGAAGGCCAGTAATTTAGCGTGCACAAGATAAAATAATTATCAAACTAATAATAATGTTTTTCTATGTTCTCGTGTTATTTTCTTTAGATGGTATCTTCAAATATCCTTTTAAGAGCAGTCATTCAGTACCTTGTTTCTTTTGTTCTTAGTGGAAAGAATATAGGTACTGTGAAACTTTGAATTATCTGAAAATGAAGTTGCTTCTTAAAAATATCCCTCTTCATTTAAGTTGAGGAGGAAAACGGGTACAAGCACTGTTGTACATTATTCACGTTTATGACAATTAGAGCTCATAACTGAAGAGAAATTACATTTTAGAGATTAAATTTTGGTTAATATTCCTTTAATTATCTCAAAGTTTTTTATTATTTACATTAGTAATAAAACTCTACAAATAGAATAGTTGATCTGAGATAATGATAGATATATGGTGGAACAAATCTTTGTTTGAAATGTGGTACACTTGTTTTGAAAATAGTGATAAAAGTCAAACTAAGTCTTCTTCTTTGCCTCGAGCATTTCTCATTTTTCGGAGAAAAACTTACCAGTCTCCTGTCAAAATAACACAGATTTATTTTGAAATAATATTAATTGCTGATCATTCAACCAGATGACAATGCTAAATGAGCTTCAAAGTTCTGTCTACTTACAAGTAAAACTGTTTTGTTAGCTTTTTAACTTTCTCATAATTCAAAATTTGACACTGATTTTTGCCTAAATATTTAAAGATACGATAACTTCATTAAGAAAATAAAGTCCTAATTCACTTTTACAAAATATATTTCACTTATGTAGCAACTACTTTAATTTCTTTATTTTGAAAATTTAAAATTGATTTCATTTTAATGGCATATCTGGCACTCTTTGAGTAAAACCTTAATTCATACTTGTGAAAGAAAATTATTCATCAGGAAAACATTCTTGCTTAATGCAAATGCCTTAACTGTAATTTATCACAATAGTAGATTGCATGAAATGTGTGAATGCATGCACATAGGAACATGTTTGAAAGCATGTTTGTTTCCATACCTGTTAACCTATAATATTACATTCTTATGACACTGATAAAACAGAATTATACATGTATAAAAACAAAATTTCAAATTATTTTCCCTAGCATTTTTGAAAATGATGAGATTAATATTAAAAAAAAAAATAATAATGTAGGCTTCCCCGGTTGGAGTTCAGAAATTTCTTGCCTCTCAAGGAGATGCTGTATCCTTGACTCAGTTCCATAGTTGGGAACTATCAAAGATACGGTTTCTCCAAGACTATAGACTAATAATTATTTCAAAATTATGAATCTACTGCATTTTCCTTATTACCTATTCTATTACCATGATTCTTTTTGTGGTGATACAACAAAGTTTTTTGTACTTAAGAAGAAAGAATGGTATTTTAATTAATGATTAAAGCACAAATCACACTTAATAGTTAAAAAAACGCTTTAAAATTTCTTCTTGCTAAAGAAGTTCTGACAATTTTATGAATTAATTTTTCTATTTATTTTATTAGTTGTATATTTATTTTATTTGTGTTTCTATTAAACACAGGCTGTTTACTTTTGACTTCTGTTATACTAAATTACTACATTATTCTTGACTTTTGTTATAATAAATTCCACATACAATGATGCTAGAAAACAACATTAATACATAATAATTGCTAAAAAATGCTCAAAATATTTTATTCAATGAAAAGATGAACAACTTAACTACTCAAAACCATTGAATACAATACTATTTTTCATTCTTTGCCTCTTGTTAATTTTTCTTGCTGGATTTTGCACAAAAATAATGGTTTCCATCCTGCTATTTATAAATAGATGTAATTTCATGCAGACTTTTTTATTTTCAAATAATTAGAACCAAATTTTACAGTGTTTTCACAAAAGAACTTAGTGAAGCTCTTTCCATCATCATCTGGAGGTGATCACAAGTTCCTCCAAAAGGATTTTGTGCAATTCTGCAATTTTGCTACCCATGGCACACACAATCGACAAAACAAAAATATAAAATGAAATTAATGAGCCTTTAAAACTTTATTTGGTAAGAAAGTCCCAAAGTGCTACAGTACGAAGTTCTAAAAATATTGCAATAACACCCTTGGAGGGAATATATAGATTTAGATGAGATAAGCTTTGAGAATTGGCTGTGCGTGTGTGTCCTTATTTGTGGTTGAAATTAGATATTCTTAATGTATGAATGCATGCACAAACTGAATGTCAGTTAGTGCATATTTCATTGTTCTCTTGCAAACTCTTTGTCTTTTGCTATTCAAAAATCTTTCTAATTAACTCAAATTTCCTAAATATTATGTGTGCAAGAGTGTTGGTAGTTACTTCCCTACATAGAATGTTGTATTCGCTTGATATGAAGAATCCTGGTGTGCAAATGGCATGTACAGAATTTATCACCTGTGCAATTGAAAATTATTTCCAAGCCCCATTAATGTACCTGCTACCAAAGCCATAGCTGGGAGAATACATGTTATCATTCAACGCTTGTTCACATTTAGTGTGAAACAAGAAAACAACCTGTCTCAATGATTTTCTCTAAACCATTCCTACAATTTTCAAAAGCATAAAATTCTGGCTATGGAATTGCGTAGATTCTAGGATATACAAATTTTTCTGAATCCTCTGTGTGTCTACAAAAGCGCTTCTTGCGATGCCAATTTTGTGCTTTCTATTGAGGTGCAAATTACTCTATAATTTTACAAATTCTGTGATTTTCTATCAAATTATGAAAGTACAATTTTGGCATATTAATTTGTCACACTAAAATAATATCTAACAATACACAATGTAAATAAGTACACCACATAAGACATATCATTACGTCAATGTATAATCAAGGAAAAGAGACATAACATTTCTTCTGAGAAGTAACTTAGATCAATTTAGACAATATAGCATAAGTGAGATTTTGTTGAATGTTTAGAGATTTTTCATTTTGGAGTCTTTTTGGGAAATGTATAATAGCTTTGCATTGACAATAACTGTTTTGTTGTTGCCAAAAGAAATGATATGTAGAACTGAGAGAAAGAGATTATACTTTGGCACTCATCTTGTGATAGTTAAAATATTCACTCACCAATCATTTTGTTATCAATTTATATTCGGGGAATAAGTATTTACTCATGTACAGATATAAACTGTAGATGGAGAAATGAAATGACATAATTCTTTGAATCTTCAAATGAAAATATTGGACCAATTTTGTAGCATTGTACTTACCTGCTCAGACAACTGCTTAATTGCTTAGGAGCTTATTTCCATAATAACTTTCTTTGTCACCTTCAGTCAAGAAGTTTGTTATGGGCACTACTCATGTAATGTACATCTAATTATTCTCATTAAAATTCCTTCAAACTAACATTTATCTTTAATAACTTCTCTCTAACCCAGTTTATGGTTTATTTGCATGTCTGAAAAGTCAAAAGTCTTCCACAAAAAGTAAACTATGAAGATTCCATTCACCAATTTATATATTGAAAATGGAATTTCTTAGATTTTTGATAACACAGATGAATGGAAAATTATTTTCCCATTTCTTTGGGAAAAGAAAAAGAACAAGAAAAAGGAAGTGATAATTAAAGAAATTTGTTGTTTGGATAATGTGATAATGTTGTTCTGGAAGATTTATTGACATACCTTAAGCATGAGAGGGATGAAGCAGAATGGTTTCTGGGTAAAGAGTGTGATGACCTCATAAGCCTCTGCCTTCATTCTATGAACATTACCCTAAATTATGCAATATATTTTTAAGAAAGAAGTATAACAATGCAAAATGATTTTGTACTGCTTTCATTGTTCTGCTAGTTGATGCGCTAAGGAGTATCAGAAGGGATCTGGTAAGCCAATGCAAATGTGATAATAATTGTATTAATAAGAGCTTCTTAATATAATGGGTCAGTAGCACACAAACATTAGGGAAGGTTTGGGTGTGCCAATGAGAGTGTTTGTTGTGTTTTGTATTGTTGACAGAGATTTCATTCAGTTCCACCAATTTATTTCAAGTTTTTACTAACTGATATTTACATACTACAAAATAATGATAGCTCTCTAGTTGCTTTTGCATAACGTTTGGTAGTTATTTTCTGTGATTGGCCTCAATAATAAAGTATCAAAATTCTGTGCTTAAATTACATAATGTTTGGGGGCTAGTAGCTTTATTTTAAATTGCTAATGGAATTTAAAATCTAGTGATGTGTTGTGCTTTGCATTAAGATATGAACACAATTTGTCATAGAATGAGACATAGTTTTGTCATATAATTTTCAAATGAAGTGAACGTTATTAATTTTATCAAATGGAAGATGAATACTGAAGAACAGACGGTAATGTATGTGTTTGTGTTATTGTGTGGAATGCTGTTGGTATTTTATCCTATTCACGTAAGTATTATAGATGTGAATATGCATGAGTGTAGATTTGCAAATTTGAATATTCTCTCATGGTTTTAAAGATGCTTTGAAGAAGTATTCTCACTCTATCTTTTCTAAGATTTGGACTTAAGGCTGCAAGGTCTTTTTTGCTACAATTTTTTTTTAAAATGCCTATATTTTGGCAGAGAGAATACTCCTTTATTCATCTTTTATATAATGATATGTTGGATTTATTTACACTTCACTTCTACATTTCAAGCATTCTGTTGGAGATTAGTGGTAATGTGATATGTTGTAAGTACTAACAATGAGTTCTCTCTTTTCCTTGCTATTGTTAGCTTATGACACCTTTTGATCTAATTGTGATTATTTGAAAATTTACAAATTGGATGATACCAATAATGTATTTTTACTAATTGACCACTCATTAGAAATTTTCTCTTTGTAGTGAACAGTGAAAAAATTTCCTATGTATTTTATCCAATGTTGGTCGTATCCAGTTCCTGTCGGGTAATTTTTTAAGGGGGGTCATGAAACACTATTAATCATACTTCTGTTAGGAAGAAGTAAAGAAACTGTAACTCACTTTTGAGGGAGAAGTATATAAAGTTTGGAATATAAAATTATTTTTATAGATTTCAAAGGATTGAACATGTATGCATTATGCATACAATGGAAAAATGCATTATGTAGTTACAAAACATTTTTATTAGACTGAAACAGGTTGTAAGTAAATAAAAAATAGTAACTTTCTTTGTTTGCATAACAGCAGACCTCAGAAAGGCTTTGCCATCCAAAATATTTTGGTAATTCCTATCAATAGTGAGAGAGAGAGAATTAATTTTTCCCCTTGGATACTCATGTAATTGTTTTTAGAGTTATTATTAGTCGTCGTCGTCGTCATCATCATCATCACCACCACCAAAACAACCACCACCACCACCACCACCACCACCACCACCATAGAGGATACAATGTGTTCACTTCAACCTTTCTTTTTGTATTGTCAAATACCATTTGGATTCAATTTTATGTTCATTTAAAAATGGAAAACTACAATTTTGATAAATGTTGACAACTATTAACAGTCTACATGGTATTTGGTATGTAACACATAACAATCTACATGGTAAATGGTATTTGTACATAATAGCAAATGCATTTTGTTTATGTGTATGATTGAGTTACATAGATAATGTTTTCCTTTGAACAAAACATTACCATTCTGAGGAGTTTGTGGGCTTCATTGATAACCCAAACCTACCTCTCTGTCCTTCATTAGTTTTCACCAATGATTTCTTTTACTCATGTAGGGTATGTTTTTTGTGTTTTTACATTCTGTTCATTATAATTCATGGGTGTTATTGCACCCTAAACTGCACATCACTGGCACAGTGTATTCTTTGATTTCAGCCCAGTACTGAGCTCTTGTCTGCGGCACTTGTAACACCAATACCTTCAGCAGTGGTGGTGGATGAATCAATTGTCTTCCCCACTTTATAGTACAGAATGTGGTTTTTGGTGTAAGTAAGCATGCTGTAGAATAAGCCAGTCAGCCAATACCATTGAATCTGTCTTTTCTCTTTTTCATTTTGAGAGGCAGTGAGAAAGTTAACTCACTCTCTCTACACTAGTTCTTCATATAGATTTTTAACCATAGGCCTGGTGGTTAACTGAAGAGAGTAATCTATTAATTGAATAATAATGATTTCATTATGAAAACATGATAAATCAAAAGGTATGAAAACAGCCAGTATCAAAATGGGAAGCATCAAAATGGTTTGGCTGATTGGATGGGGTTAATGTCTTTCTATGTATATATGTAAGTAATGGCTTCCAAATACAACTGCTTCTGTATCCTTCAGTTTAGTTAAATACAATCTTCAATTGCTTCTTATTGAAAATTCATTACTTACCTGATAGGAGTCACTGTATTTAATCTGTAACTTCATTCTTAGAAATTAAAAATATACTTGACGTTGTAATTAAATTTTTTTGTCAGTATAGGAATAAAAGGATGAGTTATTCTTTTATTACTTGAAGTTGAATTTTGATGTGAACTAGGTAGTTTAATAAAAATTTGAAGTGGTTACCTTGTTCTTTTCTGCAGTGTACGTATTCATTTATTAGAAACACATGTTTAATATGTACAGCAGATGTATTTTTTATTTAAAATATTTATTAAATTTATCTTTAATTGATGTGTTTTCTGTCACTCTGTCATTTTCCAAAATTAACTTTCCAAAATTAATTAATTTTCATTTTTGTTAAGTTCAGGGAGCCCTTTGTACTAGTTGAACTCCTACATATTACCATCTAAAATGCAGCAAGAACATATGCTCTTTATATCAAACAGAGTGAAAAGATATGAATAGCAATAGATTGGACTGATTTTGATAATACATGAAACCAAAATTCTTAATTGAATTGTTAATCCAATTGCACAATTGATTTAAAAGATTGTTAGTACTATTGCATTTCTTTTGTGCTTATGTGTAAGGTTCACAAGCATATGATTTGGAAGCCAATGAATCTTCTTCAACGTCTACTTTATTCTCAAGAAAATTAAGATATTGAGGTTAGAAGGTATAATAGCCTTTCATTTGTTCTTTATGTAATGTTTGTAATAAAATACTCATGGTTTCTTGACTTCTGACTAAACTACTTCCTAAGACTTTAACTCTGACCAAACTCCAAATCTCTTCCACAACTTTTAAAAACTTACCCAACTTACAGCTGTAATGCTAAAGACTTGTTTTGACTTGGTACTGGAGAAAAATTCATGTATAAAAGAATTTTATTCTTTTAGGATAGTCAAATTCAAAATATCCTATTTCTAAAGACTCACTTTTTGTGAGATATCGCTAAGTGAAGGTGGAAATGGAAAAATGTTCGAATGAATAAAGGGACATTCTTGAATTATATAACTCTTAAAGGAGGGACTTTTTTCTGCATTATATAACTTTACAAGAGGTCAGAGAGTGTTGAGTCTAGATAAAATTTTTGAATTGTTTATAAATTAGATTTGTTTATTAGAAAATATAAAAATGTACCGTTCCAGTTGCCATCCCAATATCCAGAACTATGAATGGTCATTTTTATTTTTAAATTAACCAAGATAGGCACCCAGCTAATGCTAGTCTTTTAAGTTTTTCCTTATAAACATAGGCAAGCGTGAAGATGTGCCAAGGGGACTGGGCCCCTCTTGGAAATTTTAAAAGCCTTTAGCCTTTAGCCCTGAGTAATAAAACATTTTATTTCAATAAACAAGTTCAGTCCTTGATTTCCCCCATTTTTAATTGAATAGGGGGCCAAGAACTGTACTTGGACCCACCTTGTTTTTGGCTGCACATGCCTGTGCTAATGATTGGTCTGTATTTTTATGTACCTTAAATACATATTTATTGTGTTTGCGTATTCAGCTCTCAAAATTGTGGTCTTAGCAAATTAAGGCAAACTTAATATAACATCCAAATTTTTATATATTTTGTACTATATTACTTATTCTTCTTATATTTTACATATTGAGCAAAACTTTTTATTATTTTATGAATTTTCTTTTAACTTATTTCTCAAAAAATATCTAATTTTACAAATTTTTTTCTTCAAAATTCGACATATTTTTTATTAGACAAAATCAGAATTGCATGCTAACAATGAGAGGTGCCACATGTGAAGACACAATCAGATGCAAGTGGTCTGTCTGAGTTATCTTCTGCCAGCACTGCAAGTATGTTGCATCAAGTTCTCATGAGTGCTGAGAGTATTACCTTTAGACACAGAAAGTATTAGGGGCATTATTCTTTATCTTTAATCCCAATTTCCCAGAAATTTTGGTTGTAACAGACATGTGAAGTCAATGTTAAAGTGACTGTTTACAGGTCATCGAGTTCCCCAGTTGGTGTGATGGCTATCATTACTCTAAAAAATTAAAAATTTAGTTAAAAAATTAATCCAGTAGGCCAAGCAATATTTATTTTTAAAAGTGGTTTAGTAAATGATATTAATTAATGTAATTTCAAACCATGAAAATTTATTTTGTTCGTAAGTTGGAAAATAAGAGCAGATTTTTATTTCTCATATTACTTTTTTTTTAAATTAATTTATTTATTTATGTACATATTTGACCTTTTCATACTACATACTTCTCCAGACTAATGATCTTTCTTGTGCTAGTGTTCAGAGTCAACCTACATGGAGGTGTGGCAATGAGTGTATTTCATACTGTTCTTCTCTATCTAGATTGTCAGTACATTTAAAGAATTCTTATCAAAAGAAACAACTGATCTTCAAAGAAAGGCCTGTCCAAATAGCTGTGTGATGGGTGTAAATACTTCATGATGTGCTAATTAAAAATTCTGATTTAGGAATGGATTGTTGCAGAGGAAACAGATTTAACACTCAATTAGATCTACCACAAACACAAAAAAAAATGTCAAAATCTCGTTTATCTCTATTGATGTCCAATTTTCAGCTTCTTGGCAGAATAAACAAGTAGTTTTCTTTCATTTGTTTATTTTAAAGTCCAGTAATCAATATAAAGTAATATTAAAATATTTTCAAGAAAATATATTTATTTTAGTCTAAATACATAAATGCACAATTTTATTTTTAATTGTTATCAAAATTGGTAGTAGTTCAATCATTTTTTAAATAAATCCCAATGTGTTTTCAAATATTTTAAATTTATAACAAATTTAATTATATTATAATAGTTTTAATATATTGATTATTAAGACTTTGCTCCAATCTGCAGGTACTTTGCTTTCAGTTCGAAGAATGTTAAAGAATTTTAATAGGAACTTTTTCATCTGATCTGTGTATTTCCATAATTCCATTGGGACATCATCCAGTCCCACGGATTTCCAACTTTTGCTTTTCTGTAGAGCTAATTCTAACTAATCATTGTTATCTCTTCATTATTTGTCATTTTCTCTGTCTCCACTTGCCCAACATTGTCTGAGACTAAAAGTTTCCTGTAATGTTCAACTCATTTTTGTTCTGAGATAAAATATACATGTGAATTTTCTAGTTCATTCACGCACATATGTTTGAAAATTTTAAGGCCAATATTTTGAGCACCATTGATGTCGTGCTCTAACCTTTTGCAGAAGGTCTCCCAACTTTCCTTATGCAGTTTTCTGGATAACACATGTTTTAGCTCTAAATCATTTATACTTTATATAGTCTTCTGGTTTCTTTGTATTTAGATATCTCTGATATGCATCTTTCTTGAGCGTGATGGTTGCTTTGATTTCCTCATTCCATATTTTCAATCTTTGAAGTTTTAATACAACAAAGTTTTAATCTAATAATTATATTTTTTTATTTAACTACAAGGTTCAGGCCTAGTTATGCAGTCTCCAGATAAGTTGCTATTTTATCTTATTCCTGATCCTCCCATACTTCATTGGCTTACCAGCTCCTTTCAAAATTCATTTAGGTAGTTTGTCATTATCCATTCTAATGATAATAAGTATACCTATTGTATATTAATCTTTCAACTCTTTATGAAAGATTGAAGGTACCTAGTAATTCTTCACATATCACTTCATTTCTTTGAAGGTGTAGTAAGGAGAAACCAAAAACGCATCATAAACACATCATAAGAACTTCATTTGACAGTTTTCAATTTTTCTCTTGTAGCCTATGTTCTATTTAAAAACTAATTTTGTGACCATATGTTAAAAAAAGCCAGAACACATTTGTTTAAGTCTTCTTAAGTTGGTATCTGCATGTCTCATTCTAGTAAATATGACAAATTGCTGCCTAAATAATAAAAGTTACCTATTCTATAATTTTATAGTTAAAAAATATGTTAAATTTGGAATGGTCAGATCCTAAGAAACCCAGGGTTAAAGATTTGGTTGCTGTTATCTTTACATTGAATTCTTCCATTAAATTTTGAATTTTATATATGTAATTAACTTGTTTATCTTTGAATACCAAGGTCTTCAAAAAAAGGATTGCCAATGTTTATAATAGGAAAAGTTATTGTTTACTGTGCTATGGCTACAATTTATGTATATATTAAAGTGTCAGGGATACTGGGCATTCTGCTTTAACATCTTGATTAACTAACTCAAAGCTGTGTCACTGGTTCTATTTCCTATTTCTATGGATATTTAGGCTTTGTATAACTTTTATCAGATAATTTGGATAACCTTTGTAATTCATTATGTACTAAATCTGTCTTGACTGATGTTATTGAAGACATTCTTATAATCTATAATTAACATAAAATGAGTTGGAAGGTTAAATTCTCTTCTCTTTAGAGAAGATTTTTAGAGATTTCTCTCTCTCTCGTTGTTGCAGAACATATGTACAGTCAGATCAGGATCTTCCCTTTCTAAACTCACATTGAACTTCTCTTGGTTTCACTTTATTTATTGAATTTAAGCAGAATTTAATTATTTTTGCATTAAGTTTACAGGCTGTGTTTAGTAACTATCTTGGTAGTTGTTTTTGTTCTGAAGATCACCTTTCTTGTAAATTGGCATTACAACAGCTTCTTTCTATTCTTTTGGAATATTGTATATGATCCAACACACATGTAATGTGTCAAGTAGTCATTCTATTTCTTGTGAGCATGTACAAGTTCTTTATTAATTCTGTCAGTTCCTGATTGGAAGTTGATTTCAATCTCTTCATATGTTTTGGGATCAATAGCTATTCTTGGCTCAGAAAATTTTATTATAGTTTTGTTTGATACTTCAGCCAGTCTTTCTGTACTTATATTATTTAATGATATTCTCTCGCTCTCTCTCTCTCTCTCTCGCTCTCTCGCTCTCTCTCTCGCTCGCTCTCTCTCTCGCTCGCTCTCGCTCTCTTTCGCTCTCTTTCGCTCTCTCTCTTGCTCTCTCTCTCGCTCGTTCTCTCGCTCTCTCTCTCGCTCGTTCTCTCGCTCGTTCTCTCGCTCGTTCTCTCGCTCTCTCTCGCTCTCTCTCGCTCTCTCTCTCTCGCTCTCTCTCTCCCTCTCTCTCGCTCTCTCTCGCTCTTGCTCTCTCGCTCTACAGTACTCAATTATTTTAAACTTTTGAATGCCATTCCTTTTATGTGATGTTCTATACAACTTTATAAAACATTATGCTTATTAATCATACCCTGTTTAAATTTTTACGTCTCAGTTTGCTGTTCCATATTTAAATTTGTATTCTTGTCTATCGCTTTGTGATTTTGTTTGGAAACATTTTAAATAGGTTCCTTCTTTTCTGTTAAAAAAATCCTTTGTTCCTTCATACCATATTTTGAGGCCCTTAGTGTAGTATTTGAACATCCTTCCCAATGATTCTTGTCCTGCATTATTAATTAGTGTTTTAAAGTACTCCCATTCTTGATTTAGATCTATATTTATAACTCTATGTTCAATGTAACTTCTATGCCTAGAACAGTAGTATTCTCCTTATACTGCTCTGTTGTAGGAGAAGCATTTTTAAAATCTCTTTTTAATCCATTGAAGGGAATTGTTTTGCTAGTTAGCTCTTTGGACGACAGCCTATTCTAATTTTGAATGCAACTGAGTGAGGTTGTACATGTCTCGTACATATACACAAATCCATATTACATTATGATTCATTTTCTAACCAATGAGTATTTGTTCCAATAGTAATTGAAAACCTCTTTCTGTCCACTTAAATGTGTGTATTATATCTTTATGTATGAAAAGAGTATTTATTATTTTCAGGAGATTGCTTTATACTTTAATAATGCAATCATTATTATTTTATTCAATTTAAGGGACATCTGTAATAATTTATAAAATTCTACTACAAAATTTTATATATAATTATTATGCAATTTAATATGACTACAGAATAGATTATTAAAAATTGATCAGTAGTGTAAGCACTTATAAGTGCATGAAATGTGAAATTAAGAAGGTGCTGTTGGGGGGAGGCAATTAAATTAAAGCGGTGCAAGTGTGCTTGCGTGCGTGTGTGTGTGCACACGTGTTGTGCCGTGTGTGTGTATGTGTATTTGTGTGTGCGTGTGTGCACACATGTAGTGTGTATGTGTATTTGTGCGTGAGTGTGTGTGCGCACACACGTGTGCATCTATGAGTGTATTTGAGGGGGATTCATACAAGAATTGTAGGCTTGTTACTAGGGAATGAGAAGTCTACAGTAAACTTATTTCGTGTTACATAATTTAAGAATGTTTCCAATAATGTTTTTCTTGAATTGTGAAAAAAATGAGCCATTTAATTGTTCTGCTTTATATTGGGATTTATTGTTTTTTATTTAGGAAGGTATACTATTTTCCTTGCATTTGGCAGTATGAAATGTAATTTATAAATTAATTTTCTATGTTAATACATACATTTTCAGACATAAAAACTTGTATACCTTGAATGCTGTTAATGCTATTTGATACATAGTAGAGTATAATATCAGGAGGCCAATTTCTTCTGAATGTACTGTTCTATTTCCACAATTTTTTGACAGATTTCTGATTTTATTATCTCTAAAAGATTAAAATTGAGGGAATATGGGTCTAATGTCAATACTGAAAGACTACTTCAAGTAATGTATCAAATATCAAAAAATATTTAATTTTTTAATTCTTCTTTTTACCTGTGTAAGACAAATTGGACAATACTTCAATTAACTTTTTGCATGATATTTGACTTTATATTCTCATTCCAGTTCAATGTGGAGCAACAAAACAACTGATTTTGCAAGTAGTCTATAGGTCAAACTACAATTTTTGCATGTTCAATTGAAGAATCTTTTTGGATTGTTTGGGGTCTAAATTGTAGATAGAACCTAATGGCTACCAACCAAAATAGTCTGAATGAATACACAAATTTTGCCTCTCAATTGTTTAGTTTTATTGTTTATTTTATTTGTTTTTCAAATTTTAGTCCACATTCAATGTCACATAAAATTAAGGGCCAAATTTATTATGGCACAGTAATTGGGCATCAAAACATAATAATAAAATTTAACCTCCTACTATACAGATTCAATACTGACCTCAAAGAGTTGTTTTTATTGTTTAGTTTTGTTTAATTTTTCTTTGTAACCTCAGCAGGCCCCTGGTGTTGCAGTTGTATAGCACCCTTTTGGGCTGCAGCCCTTTGGCATGGATGACACAAAAGGGGTGGTTACTTAAAAAATTATGTAATTTTAAACTATCTTAATCTATCATAGAAGCAAACTCTCTGGCCACAGCTGAAAATTTAATATGTGTATTGTCTTTATAATAAATAAAAAAATGATAACATTTAAAAGTCTTGGCTGAGGAATAATAAATTTCAAAGGGCTATTGATTCTTGTTCTGAAGCTCTGATTACTGAATCAATGATAAAGTTACTAATTGTCATTAACAGTTCGTAAATATATACATTAGAAAATGAAAAACAATCTTTTAAATAATTTGTTAATAGGAAACTGTCATATCTTGTGTAGTTCTTTTATTATTAGAGCCTGTTAAGCATTTAGGGTTATTAGCATTCATTTAGGTTATTAGCAATGGCAAGGACTTTAAATATTAACTGATAAGGACTTTAAATATTGACTGAAACTAAACATATTACTGTGTGTAGTTGACTTTGATATAAATGAGATTTTAATTCATAAAATGTTTTTGAATTCATTATCAGAATTTAGATCAGAAATTACAGTAATTTTTCTTGTAGGAAATCATATAGGGAAGGATAATGCATTAAAAATATTTTTGTAACTGCATTTAGCTGAAAGAATGAGTCTCATAAACAAATTAGCTTAAGCTACAAAACCTAAAAAAATACTGCAAGAAACATCTCCACATTAAATTTTTGTATTATCAGTAAATTATTTATAATTCTGAGTTATGATTTGTTACATAATGTTGGGAATATATGCTAATATCTCATCAGTAGATTTAACAAAAAATTAACTTATCTCTTAAGGTTTTCTTGTGCCCAGAGAAAAAAAAAGTGGAATATTTTAGTCTTGGTTGAGGAGAAATAAATCTCCCCATTTTACTAGGTAAAATTGTAATACTCTGAATTACATTTACTAAGCAATTTTGGAGACCTTTCTTAATTTTTGAAAAACAAAACAAACAAAAAAACACCCTTTGATGTACCAATATGCTCTGAAAAATTATAAATTTGGGACCTTTGTGTCTAGCAAGAAAAAAATGAAGGAAGGATTTTGAAGATTGACATAATTTAAGAAAAACCTGGAGAATAGAAATGTTGGAAATGCCTTCTACTTGAATTTAATGAAAATGTTTAATGAGAAGTGATTTTATTACATAAATATATTTTGATCTAGATCTGCATTTATTTTATGAAAAAGTCCATCAGGATTTTATTTTCGGAAAATTATTTCAGCTTTGCTTGACTTTCATTTATTCAATAAAAGTAATGGGAAGAGTTCAATGAAGAATAATATTTTTAATATTTCCTTAATAAGTTATTTCTTGAGTTCAAAATATGTTGCTACTTGACAACTACTTCATTTCAATTATAAGTGAGTTTATTTATTTGTAATGAAAGTATTGCAAATTTGTCATCTTTGCCTTCTTAGGCCCTCGTAAACACGGGGTAAATTGCATTTGACTACAAATGGACAAAGAATCAGGAACAGGACTTTTCATGATGAAGTGGTCCAATCTCATTCATCACTGTGTGCAGACCAAACTGTCATTATGTTGCGTGTATCTTCTGTCTGCTGTGGAAGATTCAGAAAGTGTTTTAAGGAGAGGATTTTTTTTCAATTCGGATATCCCATATACATGTACAGTAATCCCTCGACATCCGCGGATTCGCTATTCGCGAGTTCCGAACATTCGCGATTAGAGAAACTACCGGTTTTAACATTCGCGAGTGCGTCTTTCAGTCGTGCATTGTCATTTAAGGCTAAATGTACCGAAAAAAACTTGTAGGAAAATTCAATAGATCGCAGCACCATCAGCAGGAATTTACTTTACCGATAACGTCTGAACAAATGGTCCGATTTTCGATCTGTAAACGGCATTTGACTCCTGTTTATAATAGAATTTACGCTACGAAGCCCTTTTTCCAAAAAAACTAGCAGAAACTCGATTTTTAAAATTTTTCTCGTACTTCCGGGAACAATTTCAAAAATGTGGGCTTATAGCGCGATGGCGACACGCTTCCAGAATCCAACGCCGTGTCAAACATGCAAATCGGATAAATAGGAGCGACGGTAAGTGAAATTTCGAAAAACACCTCACCCCACTCCCCCTTCCCCTTCCACGCCGCCGGGACATTGTTGGCCGGCGGCGCGGTCAAGCCGGCACGGGCGAGCCGGGCGGCGGCCGCCGCGGCGCGGCGACGGGCAAGAAGGCTGAACTTTCGGGGGCAGCAAGCCAGACACCCCGTCACTTCGTTGATGCTTGCGTCACTTCGCATCTCAAGATATTTTTTCCCCACATATGAAACTAGTGATGCTGAAATAGGGGTAAACGGTCTCGTATCATCTTTAATAGTAGTATAAAACTATTACCTTATTCACATATTCCATCTTCCTTCGAATACCATCATAAGAATGTCTGAGGTATCACTCAAAACACCGATCCCGCTTTGGTGCTGATTTCAAAAAGAAAAAATCGAACTAATTGCGTAAATATCACCCATATTCCATCTCCTCACATCGTATTTTAGATATATTGTACTTCTAAGATCTTCCATTACCATTTCACTACCGGAAAAAACAAGCGGAGATAACGCAAGAGCTCTTTTATCCTACGATTCGATTTTTCATTTCAAAACGGCGTTTGTCACCTTGATAGAATTCACCAGGTTAATCCTTTTCCCAGTAAAATAACCGAATCGAATTTTTAAAACGTTTTCGTACTTTAGGACAAATTGCACATACTTTCTCATAGTAATCTAATATCTTTGGTCTGGGCCAGTTTTACCATTTTTCCCCATCTTGCTGACATCTATCGCCGCCCAAAATACATTTTTTGAACTTTTCTCATTTTTCAGCTTCTTAATGGTAGATACGAAATATTACTTTTAGGATATTAAAGAAGAGTAAAACTTCGTCCTATATAGGAATTTTCATTGATAAATTTGGAGCCGCTCTTAAGAAAATGGCGTTTAAGCGTTACTGTAAATGTGAAAATGGAAGCTTCGGAATTTTCACAAGAATCTTTCGAGTTTTCGAACAACTTCATTTGGTGACATTTAAAGCACTTCTACTCACAAATGTAATAATGTATAAAATTTCTGGAAATGTGAATATTAATGGCGTGAGAAACACTTAAAAATAAATTTATTTTTTGAAAAATCAAAAAAATACAGCCAAATTAATTTTATGTTAACTTAAAGAATGCAAATAGCATTCGTACGAAAAGTTTGAAGAAGCAATTTGAGAAAATGGCGTTTGAACATTTGTGCAAATTCGGAAGTTTCAGTTCATTTTCACAGAAAACATCTGAGTTGTCGAGGAACTTTTAAGACATAATGTAAAGCACATGTACTCGTAAATGTAATAGTAGGGAGTTTTTGCACCCTCGAACGTTACGTACTATCGATCTTCTGCTCATTCGCAGTGCAAGTTTCGCATCACTTTGGTGCATCTGCGCATGCGCAAAAGATCGATAGTACTTAACGTTCGAGGTGGCAAAAGTTCCCTAATATGAACAAATCGCCGTTAAAGAAAATATTTACTAAATGAAAGGCTAGTCAAAGAATTACATTTTTGTAAGTTTTGAAAAAACAAAGGAATAGAGCAATATGGCGTTTATGTCATCTCAGAGTACATTAGGTACTATCCTTTCCAAAAGTTTAAGGAAAAAAGTTGAAGTCGATTTTGAGAAAATCTTGTTCTTGTAATTTTTAAAAATTGCACAAATTGCCCTCAATATTGCGCGAAAACTACTAAAAATTTCAAAAAAATGTGCATGACCTTATTGAAAGAACTAAGTATGGAGAACAAATATAATTTTAAGGGAAAATCTCTATCTTCAATTTTGTAGTTGTAGGAAGACGCCGAAAAAAAATTCGAACTTTTGCAATTTTCCCAAAATCAGTCAGCAATGAAAATAAGAGCTATGCCATCTTGAGTGTATTTTACTTTATTCTTACAATTAATTTAAAGAAAGTATTTGGAGTAATTTTTGATTGATTGTTAGTGATTTTGGGCGCGTCAACTGCTTTTGTCATTAGTCCCGTAAGTGCAATGCATGTTTATTTCATCGTGAGGTGGAAGAGATGTTGCCCGCTATGCCGATGGCGAGATCCGGCGCTGACCTTCCGTCCACTAGCGGGGCTTCCCAACCAGGTATCTGCCACCAGCGGGGCACCACCCCAGCCGGGACAAGCTCTAAATCACCGACCGATTTACCTGTCTTCTTGCCGGGTTCTTTCTTAACAAGGTATCTCCCACCAGCAGTGCACGGCCCACAGCCGGGACAAGTTCCAATCCTCCCACTGGTCTCCCAGCATATATGGTAGTGTTGTGCAAGTTAGTGTGTGTGTGTGTGTCTGTGTGAAGATAGGACAAGGAAGAGGAAGGAAATATCGCGCGAGGTCCGTTTGTTAGGGTATTGCTCCGGCATTCGTTTGATGTTGATCGGAGAAACTACGGAAAACTTCCAATCAGAGCAGCCGGTCGCTAGAATTTTCCTCCAGACATCGGTTGAATTCTACATCTAACTGACAAGCTAGTGTTGAAAAATCCTGCCACCGTCGGGACTCGAACCTAGCACCTCTCGGTCAGAGGCATTGCAGTGACATCAGTTGATGCACTGAGACACCTATCCTGGTTGACATTTTTGAGAAAATGTTGAAAATGTCCCTGGGACTTAATAAAAAGTATCTCCAAAAATTAATGAATGTTTTTAAAAATCGCAGAACTTCGACTCAGACCAGATCGACAGGGGTTTATTCAGTTGAGCAAAAATTCTACACATAGTTTAGACACTAGTGGTGTTCACATACGCCCAGACAGGCAGACACAGACAGATGGACGGACGAACGGACGTTAAAAAGTCAAAACACACATACACCCTTTCGGTATCACTCAGGGGACCCCAAAACGAGTACTTCCGTTAATATCTCGAAATAGATTTTCCGCAGCATTACATAACTTTGAGTAACTAACACGAGAAAGTAACTGGTGGTGCTACAGAATGGCACAGACTTTCCCGTATTAGTTTTCAATTTCCTATAGTCTCAGCCAGCTATTCGGACTTTGTCGTAGTAAAATTTACTATTTTGTTGACATGGGCTAGATTTATGGCCTTGCCCCATCTTGCCACCTGCCATTTAATGCACCCAACTTATTTTTTAGGTTTTCTCAATTATTCGGTTTCCTAATGGTAGATTCAAATATTGCTTTTAGAGAAGACTGAAACCTTGTCCTTTACGACAATTTTCATTCATAAACTTGATACCGTTTTTAAGAAAAGGGTGTTTAAGCGTCTGTGGCAATGTGAAATATGAAGCCCTTTTTCACAGGAATCTTGAGAGTTTTTTTAAAATTTATTTTAAGATATTTTAAGCTCTTCCATTCACAAATGCAATAATGTTTACAAATCGCTGCAAATGTGCATACAAGGCATGCGAAATATTTAAAAAATACATTTGTGTAAATTTTGAAGAAAAACAACAAAATAATACAACAAAACTTTTTTGTTTCCTTAGACAGTGCATTTCACACTATACGTACAAAAACTTTGAACAAAAAATTTGGAACCTTTTCAGAAAAAATTGGCGTTTGAGCGTTTCTGAAAATGCAAAATTTCGAGTTCATTTCCAAAAAAAATTTTTAGTTTTCGAAAAACTTTAAATGATATAATTTAAAGTACGTGTGCTCATAAATCTAATAATGTGAACAAATCGCCGATAATGTAAATATAAACGACGTGACAGGCTATTCAAAACGTTTCATTTGTGTTATTTTCGCAAAAACAAAAGAATAGAGCAAAATAGCGTTTATGTCATCTCTTAAAGTACATTTCGCAATATCCCTACCAATAGTTTAAAGGGAGAAAATGGAGCCGATTTTGGAAAAAATCTTGCTTTGTTATCTTTTAAAGTTGCATATATTGCACACAAGATTGCGCCATAACTACAAAAATTGTTTTAAAAAAAATTCATGATCTTAATGAAAGAACTAATTATGTACAACAAATTTCGTAGAAAGGAAAAGTCTCTATCGTCAATATTGTAGTTGTAGGAAACGCCGAAAAAATTCAATCTTTTGCAATTTTCGAAAATTCAGTTATCAGTGAAATCGGACCTAAGCCATGTGTATTTTATTCAATTTTTACGAGAAATATAAAGAAAAAATTTGGAGCCATATTTGAGCAAATTTTTAAAATATCCGGGGGGGTCGTGTAATGTATCTCCAAAAAGTAATGCAAGTTTTTGAAAATTGCAGAGCTTCGAATGACAGTAGATCGACAGCTGTTTTTTGTTGTTTTTTTCCAGTTTGGAAAAATTTGTACGCAGTGTAAACGCTAGTGTTGTTCACATACACCAGAGACACTGATGGACGTTTTTCCGTCAATCAATTTTTCGGTATTAAGGACCCACAAAACATGGATTCTGGCAACACCACGAGTTACAGGAAGTAATTTACTATACAACAACGCGATTTATCCACATTTTCATTATCAGGACTCGGCTTTGAGAGTTTTCCTGCGCACGATATAACTTTCTCTTCCTATGAAGATTGAGAAGAGAGATAAAGTAAAATAAATGTTCACAATTTGAAATTCCATTAATAAAATATTAATTATATCGAATTTAAAAGTACCTAACTACTTTTTCTGCCTACTGTTTTTTTTATTTCTTTCTATCAGCAATGAAAACAAAGAGATGCACGTAGAAAACGCAGACACGAACAGAGAATCTTTGAAGCACTCTGTTCGAAATCTTTACGTGCAGCACATAGGAATGTCAGCAATTCTGAATTAGTATTAGACAAAATATGCTCATTGCAAAAATATAAACACATTTAAATAAAAACTATTTTTCAAAATTAATTAAATATATTTCCGGAAATAATTTCAAGAAAATTTGGTAATTTGTGAAAATACCTTAATAATTAGCAAATAATAAATATACTGTTAAGCAGATATTAAATAATCAGCAAAATATGTAAAATACTTAATACAGTACACGATTTGTAACGAAAAATTTTAATATTTTGTTAGGATTGCAACAGTTCGCCTAAATTACAAAATGAGAACAGTAGACAAAACATATGTAATTACATTAGACCCGGACTTTAGCCATGAGATCGACAAGCAGTACCGCGAAACAGAATTTTGACGTTACTGAAGATCATTTTTTTACATGACTAGAGAAGTCTATTTATCCGATTTCAGTGCATGATATGGCGTTAGATTCAGGGTGCATCTCGCCAGCGCGCTATTTTACCACTTTTTCAAATATGTCCGCAAGTATAAAAACATTTTAAAAATTCGATTCGGCTATTTTACTGGGAAAAGGATTAACCAGGTGAATTCTATCAAGGTGACAAACGCCGTTTTGAAATGATAAATCGAATCGTAGGATAAAAGAGCTCTTGCGTTATCTCCGCTTGTTTTTTTCCGGTAGTGAAATGGTAATGGAAGATCTTAGATGTACAATATATCTAAAATACGATGTGAGGAGATGGAATATGGGTGATATTTACGCAATTAGTTCGATTTTTTCTTTTTGAAATCAGCACCAAAGCGGGATCGGTGTTTTGAGTGATACCTCAGACATTCTTATGATGGTATTCGAAGGAAGATGGAATATGTGAATAAGGTAATAGTTTTATACTACTATTAAAGATGATACGAGACCGTTTACCCCTATTACAGCATCACTAGTTTCATATGTGGGGAAAAAATATCTTGAGATGCGAAGTGACGCAAGCATCAACGAAGTGACGGGGTGTCTGGCTTGCTGCCCCCGAAAGTTCAGCCTTCTTGCCCGTCGCCGCGCCGCGGCGGCCGCCGCCCGGCTCGCCCGTGCCGGCTTGACCGCGCCGCCGGCCAACAATGTCCCGGCGGCGTGGAAGGGGAAGGGGGAGTGGGGTGAGGTGTTTTTCGAAATTTCACTTACCGTCGCTCCTATTTATCCGATTTGCATGTTTGACACGGCGTTGGATTCTGGAAGCGTGTCGCCATCGCGCTATAAGCCCACATTTTTGAAATTGTTCCCGGAAGTACGAGAAAAATTTTAAAAATCGAGTTTCTGCTAGTTTTTTTGGAAAAAGGGCTTCGTAGCGTAAATTCTATTATAAACAGGAGTCAAATGCCGTTTACAGATCGAAAATCGGACCATTTGTTCAGACGTAATCGGTAAAGTAAAATTCACTAAACTTGGTGCTGCCACGTGGTGGCGACAAATTGAACTAGTGTCGGTACATTTAGCCTTAAGAGAGCACATTTCATTTCCTTTATCAGCGTCATTTGGGAACCGAACTGGGAAACTTGACAGACGCCGGAGCTCAAAGTATCACGTTCTGCAAAAGTCTCAAATTTGGAATGTCAATTCACATTAATAGGAAAACAAAATTGTAAAATAATTCAATTCAGTTGCGTCAAGTTGGAGGTAAGAGTTTTGGCCACAGAAACAAAAAAGACATCAAGAGTAGCTTCAGGAAATAATCAGCAAAGGAAACCCCTTCGAATGTAATGATGAACTAACGGAAACGAAACTACGTCTTGGAGAGAAATAGAAGCAGCAACTCTTCCACATTTGGATATTAGAATGAGGGTGATGAAACAAAAAATAACCAAATCCTATATCCAATCACTTTCAGCTTTGAAATAAGTTTCAAATATTGTTTTATTTCTTGTCTTTGGGACATTAATTGTGAAGTTTGTTTGTACTAGGGCCTACTCAGTTCTACTGCAATTGTTTATCATTTCTTCTTTCTTTTTTTAAACAGTTTTTCGATATCTAGGAACCTAACCCATGTTTTTTCATTAAAATATAGACTGAACATTCGCGGATTTGACATTCGCGATGGGTTTCAGGAACGTAACCCTCGCGAATGCTGAGGGATTACTGTACTTCAAATAATAATACTCAATTGAGAAAATATGTGTCATATTGAAAAGACTCTTTTGGATGTGTTGCCATCAATACAGGATGTTTCAGAATAAATGTAACAGTCTTCTAGGGCAAGTAGGGAAAATGGTCATTTTTTGCTAGTGGACAGATAGCGGGAAATTCCAGATAACGGAATTACACATATGACATTTATCACTTATTCTTCAATAAACCCGTATGGACAGACCCACGAAACCACCCTCAACTGTGTCAGAAAGTGACCTACAGAACGACAATGCATAAAAATTTGTATGATAATAAGTGGCAAATATAACATGCGTCACTCCGTTAACAAAAACAAAACAAAAACAAAAAAAAAGAGCTTTCAGTTAACGAATAAAATTATCTTATAAAGGAACACATTTGACGTTAGCAGGCATGTTAAATGCATAAGCATCACTAGTCCCCTACAAAGGTCATTCGCCTAATTGCGGCGATATGTTGACGTAAGACCTAACAACGGAATTTCGAGACAGACGAGAACAAAAACCTTAATTATATGACTACCAAGTATAATACATATTTGTCACAGGAACGAGAAGACGTCAAGACCTTAAATTATAGCTAAGTGCAAATGTCCAAGACAAGTATAGCTAACTGAATTAATTGTGGTCAGACTAATTACTAGCAGTGCAGCGTAGTACCACACAATGTGTGCTGTCATCGCAACGAATTATTTTCTTGTAAGGATGTATTCGATGCAGTCAAGTGTCGTCAATGTCACTATTTTAACAATATTCGTAAAACAACTCCCATTACGGTCGTGTAAGTTGTTTTGGTTAAAAATATTTATTCACGGGGGACGCAAAACCTCTGTTATAACATTATCCCCCGTTCTTTTAAGTATGTGACAGACCTACATTGTTCTCATTCTTACGAAAATTCGCAGATACGAGTCTGTACCATTATAAATATTACAGTTAATGACGTCTGTTCTATGTTTAAAGTTATACAGAGACGTGAGTTATTGCCCAAGTTGCCACATCTTAAGGAGAAATTATGGCTAATGGAGTGAAAATTATCGATTTTCGAACAACATTAACTCACAATTTGGCTCGGTGAAGATTCGCCTGTACTTGATTTTTTGAAGTGGTATACATTAGATTTCCACCATTGTTCTTTTCTGTACTATTTTATTCTAAAACTGCGCGACTCACGGTGTAGTGGTCGGACCACTCGCCTTCCTGGGGACCGAAGTATACTGAATGTTACAGAGTAAATGTTACAAATTTCTAGGCCACTAAGAGGAGAATCGAAGATGATCACGATTTTCCAATGAACTGTGGTGGAAAATTCCATACAACGACGCTATAATTCGATTTTTATATTGTGCCCGATGACATTAGGTCATTGTTACACTTCCTGCCTTACAAAATCAATCTTTCTGATCAATTTGCGAACGTCCTTCTCGACGGAGCTCGTGGCCTCAGAAATGTGCTTACAACTGTTAAAAAGATAAATTTTAGAAGGCAGGAGGTGTTACAACGACCTAATGTCATTGTTCAGTATAGAAAAATCGAAGTCTACACATGAGACTTTTCCCCTGATTGGTAGACAATCGTCTTGCATTGGTGTTTGGCGAGTTACGTTCTGACGCACTCAGAGCAATTTCTTGAGCTCCCAAACCACGAAGTCTACAACGAGGAGACTCAACTCCGGTGGTGGGGGTATGTACGAAAAAACGTCGGCAGCTACTTGAAAAATAATACAAAAAAACCGAGTCCCTTCGCCTTCAGCGACCTCAAGTGGCAATTGAAAGAACTACGAAGGCTTTCAAAACAGCCAATGGCAGCAAAGCATCGTATACAAAATTTAATTCAAACATTTTTTCTACAAAATTATTTACTACTTACTACTTCCTTTTGAACTTATTGTCTTCTGTTAAGCACATCCGCACACCGCCTGGTTGTAGACTTCGTGGGCGCCACTTGGACCAAACGAATTTTGACGATTGGTGGCCGAGAAAAGCCGAGATAAGTTCCTTCTTTCGCCGCGTGATGTCGCTGAAGGCGAAGGGACTCGGTTTTTTTTGTATTATTTTTCAAATAGCTGCCGACGTTTTTCGTACATACCCCCACCATGCCTCCAACACCGGAGTTGAGTCTCCTCATTGTAGACTTCGTGTCCCAAACACCAATTCAAAATGAGTTGCCAACCAAACAAAGCTAAATGCCACATACGTATCTTCGTTATAGGAAATTTACCACCATATGTTCATTGGCAAAAAAAGTGTCATCTTAGGAATACGGAGGGATAGAAGAAGTCTGTAACATTTATTCTGAGACTCCTTTATATCTCGATGGCTTGGCAAAAGTATGTGGTCCTCTAATAAAAAAGTAATATTAAAATGACAAAACATTGTGTTTAAAACATATCGCACCTTTTTTGTAGATTTATTTTAATATAGCATTTGGCTGAACTTATCGTTATAAAAGACCTTATCCCACGGTCATAATTATCATAATTCTTATAAAACATGAATCACATATCAAAGAATTGGCTGCTCCAGCTGGGAATCTAACGCGAATCTACCTGTAAAGTACGCCCAGTTGCTCTAACCACTCGAACTATCGAGACAATCACAGATTCAAGCATCATTAATAACTATTCATGCTAAGTATCTCCTGGCCCACAGCGGTAATTGGCAATTGCGAAATGGGAACGTGTCAGGTAATTGTTAAAACTTACATAATTAAATCCTACACAGAACAAAATCATCATATAAAACGATGAATATCCTAAGGGGGGCACACTGCAGGGCGCTGACCGCCGCTTTGTGTCGCAGCGACTGGACGGCGGGGGCGCTGGCTTCTACCGGCCGCAGCAGCAGGGCGGAGGCGGCGGCGGCGGCGGAGGCGGCTTCCTCGGCCGCCCGCCGCCCAACAGCAAGCCCGGCGAGGGCGCTGGCGGCGCCGGCGGCGGCTTCTTCTCCTCCATCAGCAACGGCTTCAACAGCCTCGTCAACAACCTCTTCGGCTGAGGCCACCGCCACCGCCGCCGGGCCGCCGAGAGCGCGCCCGCCGCCCGCTCAGCCAATCGACGCGGCGGTCGCCACCGCCGGCTGCTTGCGTCGCAGCCGCGTCGCCGCCGACGATTGGCTCGCCAGGGCCGGCGACAAACGACGATCGCTGCGCGCCGCCAACGCCACCGCCATCGCCGGCAGCTGTCTGGCCTCTTTCCGTCTACGCCTAGGAGAGCCTTCAGATAGCCCCCGATAACGAAAGACAATGCAGAATGTATGAAATGCTAGTGATCCTTATTGTGGGAGTCTGTGCAGTGTTGATTTTCGGATGAAATGCTAGTGCTGAAATTCTTAAGAATGATTGTGACGAAGTATAATTCGGAATTTAAGTTTTAATAATTTTTTATTCGAATGCTTTCCGAATGGAAAAAAGTATGAAACAGGCTGTATTTATTGGCCTGCTCTGGTGATGGCTACCGGGTTGTTCATGCATTTTTCTCAAGTTTCCTAGGTCCTACTTTTTAGTAAAGGAAAGTAAATGCAGATCCCAAGGTTGACGTGTATTTAATGCCGGACTATGACGATTTTAAAGATGGAGAAAAAAAAGTTCCGATATAATATAAACGACAAAGAGAGAGGGAGAGAGATCTTGGTTTTGTATCTGCGGATATTACTAAGAACAGAAGTATGAAAGTTAAAGCTAATGTTAAAAGTACGTTTGTATAATTTTCTTTATCTTACAATCGTTACTACTTGCTCGATTTTATTTCTGATAATGTAACGAATAGGAAAGAAATCTCTCTCTCTCCCCCCTTCTCTATTATGTATTATCATGACAGTTCCATTGAGAGATTATGAATAGATTTCCATATTTTTAGATAAATCTCCTCCCTGAACGCTCCTTTTCTCGTAAGTTTCGAACATCGACATTCTCAATTCGAGCACTCACGATTCTCAATTATGCGACATTTCGCATGAACACGATTCTTCAGTTGCGACTCAGTCAGTTTTGACCTTAAGATTTTGAAGAATTATTTTCGGATACTACGGTCAGAAAATATGAGTGGCGAAATATAGTCAGGTGATTCAATATGACGATGTGTTCGAAGAAACAAATATGGGAAGAAAAAAAATATGTAAAATTGCTTATTACTAAAGATGATTTTTAAATCTTATTAAAGTCTCAGAGTAGTGTCCTTGACCTCTCTTTATATTATTTATTGTTTCTTCATAAATTCGTCTCCATGAACGTGTAGTAAATCAGGAGGATTCAGAATCCATTCAGGAAGGACGTCTTTTCTTTTTTTTGGGAGCATCCTTGCTGAGAGTTAAGAGAATTTGGGAAAATATACGACCAGTAAGTAGTTTGCATTGAAAATGTTTCAAAATTGAACAAAAACAGGTTTTACTGCCGGTTTATTTCCTCAACTAAGCCGCTACACTTGCTGCGGTTTCTATAGTTTAAAAAAATTGAACTATAATTGATTATTATTTTTATTATTATTATTTATTTATTATATATTCCTTAAGGAATCTTTGTGAATATCTAAGAACAACCTGGCGCTGACGTAGTAATATTTTCCTGTTAAGAGAGGATCTCATAGATTAGTGTTTACATTTTGGGTTTTCTTTTACTGTAAATGCATTTCACGTTACTAGAAATGAATTTTTACTTATTTTATACGTTTCTTCATGTATTCCCCACCCCTCAACGTAGAATTCCTCGTCACTTTTCTTCGAGAGTGCACTTTTAAACATACTTTGTTACAATGTATTTTCAAGTAATATTACTGAACAATGAGATTTCAGTAAAGAGCCAAAATAAAGTTGATTTAATACTACGTTAGATAAAGTAGCCTCCTTTGGTAGGCCAAAGTTAGTTGTGATATGATAGTTTGCATGTGGTTTACGTTGCTGATGCATCATTGTAGTATTGGAACATTTTAAAGTAATATATCAAAGATAATATGTTTTAATAAATACATATTTAATAAAATAGTTTTGTTGTATAATTTATTGTGTATTATGATGGAACGTCGTAGGAATGCAGTTAGTGTTGAGAGCTTTTATCTGCAAGTTCATGAACTTGCAGATAAAATCTCTCTGTATTGTTATGTCATCATTGGGAAATGCTGTGACAAAAGAGCTATTCTCTATGTAAAAAAACAATTAGGATATTTATGATGTTCACGAAGGCAATCTTTTTCGACAGCGATACCTCTGAAACGGAAATGCTGGGGACTGAAGGAGAAAGAAATGCAGTAGCCGGTTACCCCAGCAACTACTGAGAAAACAATCACTAGGGAGTTTTTTGCGTGGCTTATAGAAAACCATATTACGCACGTTAGAGGACACGAAGTGACCCATATAGTTTGAAAGCCTACAACAGTTTTGCAAAACGTTCGTTGTAGGATTACGAAAAATGGAAGTAGTTCCGAACTGTGACCGCAGTTCGTATGTTGCTAATGCTACGTACTGTTCATTTCTCTTGTCACTACTTGTTCGCCTTTGTTCGATTAGAATTGCCCACCAATTAAGTATCGCCCACCAATTGGGTTTCGCATCATGGGAATATAGCAACTCACTCTTGACATCACAGTTGGGAAAAATAATTGTAGAACTTTACAACAGAGGTCTACCGTGTTACTATATTCTTCTATTCTAATGTTAAGAGTTCGAACGAGCACTGAAGATGAATAGTGTGCTCATATCGAATGCGATAGTGTTTCAAAGTGTCAAACCTGCTTTTAATTAACTGCAGGATTATTAATTCATAATTTCCTATGCATTTTAAAAACTACCTAATAACATTAAGAATTAAAGAATTATTTTTGTGTCACAGTTCAATGGAAGGTAAATGAACAGAAAAAATCCGTTTAGAAATCCAGAAAAAAATCTTTCGTCTTCGGGCGCTAGGTAACAGGAACACATCAAAATCGTTCATTTAATATTATTTCGTAAATTAAGGTGTCTGGCGCCGAACGGTTGGATATGAGTTAGTAAAGACGTGAGAGGAAACTTAAATTGAAAAAAGGAAATATGGAATTAAACGAAAGAAGCAAAACACGTGCTAATCTCACTAATTTAGTAGACAATTTGAGTAATTAAACATCGAGTAGTTACACAGATCTGAATCTCGCGCAGTACACTTGAATGACAATTTACGACATTCATATTACAACAAATTCAAAACACATTTTTAAACGATATTTTGTTCCTAATAATTTGTAAAAAAATGTAAGTCATACATGTCAAGGTTGTGGGCAAGCTGTCTACTATACTAGAGTTAGCGGGCGTTGCGTCCAGAGAAATTGGCGCGAGATTTAAAAGTAAGAGTTATTCCATTACTAAACACTTGGCTCATGGCAATCTTTTGGAAAAGCAGTTCCCAATTATTGCTCCAAATTTAGCGATATTAATTCCCATTTCCTCAACTGGAGTAGGGAAATTATCCATTAAAATAAAATACATCACTCATATTTGAACTTATCGTTATTTTATTTTAGTTTTTGTTTTTAGTTATTTAAAGAGTTGATGTTATTATTGTTTCTTTTCAGTTATTTAGGTAATTGCTTTTAGTTATTTGTTGTAGAAAGTAGTTAATGATTAGTGGAATTATCTTGCGACATTTGTGGTAACCGTTATTTAATTATTAAAGTGTTTAGCATTTATATTTGTTATATTCAATTATTATTATCATTAACTATTTTTCAGTAACCATTACAATTAATGCTAGTTATTAGTTAATTTTATAATAATTGTATAATTAGTAATTAGATTATTATATTGTAGTATTTGCATCAGCTTTAATACTTAATTTTAATTAATTATTTGAAGATTCTGAAAAATTACAGTTATTTGAAGTAATTTAATTAGTTGTTATTGTATTTAATTAGCTCATTGCTGGGAATAGTTGTACTAATAAACAGTTACTAGAATATTGTGCAAGCCAATAGCTACGGCCAAGTCAATGAACTCTCACTGTACAAATTTACAACCTCACAAGATTACCACATTGCAAAGTTCGTTGCAAAGGGCAATAATTATTTTTTATATTAGTTTAAAAAAAGTGAGCAGCAGAGGGTAAAATGTATGTAACTAAGATTTGATACTGCGAATTGCGAAGTACCTGCAGGTAAGTGAAGTTATTTTAAGTATATTGAATTGACGAAATCTTTTTGTGTACAGTTTCTGTTATATTGTTACTGTTTTATATTAACAGTTACAAACAAATTTAATGTTTTTTAGGTGACACCGTAGAAGAGGAATCAGTGTTTTCTCCATACTGAGAAAATAATTTTGGGTTATTAGAATAAAGATATTAAACATTTTCCTGAAGTATGAGAATTACTCTTATTAATTGACCTACAAGACAGTAAGGAGGAAGATGTAATACAAGAAATGGATAGTCTCTAATAGGGATTGAGCTTTGTTATATTTAATTTTTACACCCACAATTGGTTATTAGATATTGTAGTTTAATTGGCATAAATTGCTTACTTTTCATAGTAGTGTTTTGATATTTTGGAAATTACAATTCCGCCATTTGATGGCTAAGTAACCTACGATTTGTTGGGGCACCAGCCGCCACTGATTCGTGTAAAGCAACCATTGTTCGTGATATTTCGAACACACTTTGCACTTAGCTTCGCTGTTACAGCTTGTGCATGTACATCCGTTTCTAGGCTTGGATGGCAAATGGAGAAGGGGTAAAAGGGGAAGTTGCTCGTGCTCGCTGGAGCGCCGGGTTTCTCAGGAGGGCAAGTAGCTCGTGCGGGCGCAATTTGACGTGCCTGATATAAACTTTCACGGCAGACGTCAATATCGTTCACGCTTACTGGGTCCACTGTGGTCTAATCAAAATAGTTCTTTCAGAGGGAAGCTATCTTTACTGTCGGTGAGGGAAGAGGCTACACTAGTCTTTATATTACTGATTTAAAAGCTACGATTTAAGATAGCTGCTTGTCAAAAATACACCAATTTCATAGGATAGTTTGATTTTAAATTCAACGGCATGTCTCCACATATCCGTAGGTTTGTCAGGTAGTAACAATAAAAAAAATTACCTGGCGTTCAGAACCTTTTTGCTTTTCGGCCTATTTATTAGTTGTGTAAAAGACAGCATAATCTTATAAAGTTCACAAAAAAAATTACAAGATGAAGAAATTTTAAAATTGAAGCATGACAGAAACTGAGATTACACTACTTCCATTTTAAAGGCACTAGCAAATTAATCTCGTTTTCGTAAATACGAGCCGACTAAAATGAACAGATTTTTTTGTCCTAAAAGATCTCTAGAGGAGGGAAATGAAGAAACAAATTCCTTTGATAATAATTCTGGAGGTAATACTCGTAAACTGTAAACGTAATATTGAATGAAACATTTGCGAAGTCATTTGGATTAAATTCGAACGCAAGGACCTAGCTAGGTTCACTGTAGTAGAGTATGTAACTAGCTAAGGTGTGTCATATAATGCCTTAATCTACTCCTTACCCTGTTATATAAGGACTTGAATACTGTTCAGGTCCTTACAAAACATAACTATATTTAAATACAAGTCGGTTAAATAGGACCGAAAATATTATTGTCCTCATTTTTACAATCCCCGTCACTGACGCACTGGCCTTGGGTCGGTCTTCTATAATGAAGCATTTACATACAAAATGTTCTAGAAAATATTTTTGATGAGGAATTTTACGATATGTTATTGTGTGATACTTGTTCAACGATTGTGTTCTGTCTTTTGAAATCAGCTTAATTGACGGAATGGAGAAAAGGTTTTTATTCATTTTTGTGATGCATATATTAACCACTTTACAGAACAGTTATAAACTCATTAATCAACACATAGTTTAAACAGTTATGCCACTAATTTCACATACAGGGAGATTGCCTCCTTTGCTATTCTCTTCGACCAACCAGCAGAACAGATTTTTTCTTTACATTCAGTTAATAAAACAAACTTTTGCTCCATGAGTGCAGGAAGGTGAGAGGATAAATGAAAACCAGACAACACGAGCAGGTTTCACAGCTACGCTGCATTTATTGTTTACTCAGAGCGTACAGAACAAAGACGAGGAGAAGGGATGAGTGTGGGCGGGAGCGGGGCGGGCGCGGGGGCGCCTGCGGGCCTATGTACAAGGGGGCGGGGCGGGGCGGGGGTGGGAGGGGCTGCGGGGCGCGCGGGTCACAGGTCGACGCGGCCGTGGCAGCGACGGCAGGGCGCGGGCGCGGCGCGGGCTGGCCGAGGCCGCCAGTTTACCGCAGCCAGCTGGCGGGCGCCTGCAACACAAGGAAGGGAATCAGCAGGCGCACGCCGACGCCGTTCCGGTACCAGTGAGCACCCGGGGGAGGATACATTCGCCAACATAATGAATATATTAACGAAACATCTACACAATAGCCGTATACCAAATAGCCCATATATAACACAATTTCTACCACAACCTAACAGACATGTCAGCAGGATCCCACTTAAAACTAGCAAAAAATCCAACCTACATCGGTTTATAGCTTTTCTCAAAATCTTAGCCAACCCTGATACATAACCCCAAGGTTTTCCCTTAGAGTATCCTCTTCAATAAATAGATTAAGTTGGCTTAGATTTTTCAACTAGCATGAGTCTAAAAAAACATCTCTAAAGTGATTATAATAAACGATGTATTCCATCAAGAACAAATAAATGTAATAAAAATATGAACGTCTGTTATATTGTTTATTTACTGTAATGGTTTCTTGACCTTAATAAACAAACTCAGTATTTTTGATAACAATTTATTTATTGTTATAAATCATGACGTTTTGACTCTATTTGGGGGTCTTTTTCAAAAACATCTAGTGTCCAGGTTTGTTGACATATCATAAATAATTAGCATTTTGATCAAAATTGTCACTGCTGTACTGAGTCATTACAATAGATTTAGCATTACACTACAGTCAAATCCTGCAAATATTTTGGAAATTTAGGTTTTTGGGACCCTCTTCGTGGTGGCACAATTATCACGTCGTTTTTTGAAGAACTGGTTCAACATTTACTTTGTTGCTCCGAATTCATAACTGTTCTCTACAACGACAGTGACAACAGACGGACAGATACTGACAGACGTTTCGCTGTCAATCGATTTTTAGATATTAAGAACCAACAAAACATGGATTCTGGGTACACCACGTGTTAGAGGATTTTTTCTAAATTTAGCAACAGGATTTATCAACTTTTTCGTTAACTGGGCTCGGCAAAAACAGTTTTTCTGGCGAAAATTCGCCGTTTTTCCGGGACACGATTACATAACTTTCTCTTCTTACGAAGAACTTCGTAAGGCGAGAAAGTAATAAGATTAAAATGTGATTATGGGCAGGTTTGGTAATAAGAGAACGGCGGAATTTTGACGAAGATATTACGCTCATCAACGGTTCGGAATTGTTTTGAAAACATTTGATAAGCCTTGAAATACTAAACTATGACGTAAGTTTAAGAAAGGTTTAAATAATACAAGTTTTAAGAAATAAAATGGTAACTCTCCCAAACGATTGGTATGCGGAATTGTTGGTCGGATAGAGCAAACCTTTGTCTCGAAACCGAAGTCTGGTCCAAAAACTTGGGTGAAAGTTAAAAAAATGTTTAAAGTAATGAAACACTACCATCAAAATTATTGATGATTAAAATCGAGAAAAAGTTAATGATAACAAATTTTTAGTTAATAAGAGACTACTGATGAGGTTTGCCGGTTGGAGGTTAGGCAACCCTCCACGCTCATTGCACATTTGGAGGCGCGTTTACTCTTCTGGAGGAATTTTTGAAGCTAACACTCGATGACAACAATCATTTTCAAAACACTGACTGAAAATGAAACAAACAAATACATCTAGACGTAGGCAATTTACTGGAGGCCTGCGTGAAAAACCTGTTTCGCAATCATGACATCGTGCCTTTTGGACGTTTCGTAACTCACATGTGCTTGGCAGGTTGCCTAATCGCCTGCAGTTGGCGCTTCAACCCGGCGAGCCTGTTTGCGCTCAACATCGGTCATCGGTCAACCAAATGTTCTTGGATTCGACTTTTCTTCCTCTTGGCGGATTATGCCGTTATTGTTTTGTTTATTGTCAATATATTAGCATTTTATGTGGTTTTAAAAGAATATACGCTTCGAAGATTGATACCGGTATAAAAACAAATAGTAAACGTTTCGATTATATTTATAATGTATTTAATAAAGCGCCAAAATACAAATTAAATGATACTTTGTTACGTCGAAAAACGTCATGATTATACAACGGAAGCTGCTTCTAGGCCAAGTTAAGATAGGCTGTATGGCCGAAGTATTCTTTTCTCCCTCTCTTTTACTCTTTCTCCACCGTTTATTATATTGAAATAATAACAATATTTTGGGATAAATGCGGGCAATGGAAAAAAAATATTTGAACGGGTTTGACAGGCCGTCTATACAAACTCTCGGCATGTAATATTTACGTACGTATTTGTTATTCCGGAGTCGGGATTTCTCCTTACTATAAATAATAATAACAATATTTACTTCCGTTTATAACATTTTCTCTTTATATACTGTAAATTACACACCTAAACATACAAATATCCAATTTATGAGAAATAATGTGAACCCTTCCTTCAAATATTAAATTAATCCAAAATTTCAAACCCAACTTGATCTTCCTACATTTGTTAATTTTGAATAATTCCCCATCGTTCACTTCCCTGTAATAGTCGAATAGCACCCTTCACCGTCGTTCCTTCAAGCCAAGTGAAATCGTTCCACCTCCAATTTTCAATTATTCCATACCAAAAAATGTTCGTGTTGAGACACGCACTTCTACACTTCCCATCAATGCTTCCAAAATTCCCGGAGAGTTCTCTAAACAGTTGTTGCTGTTCTACGACACTTCCATTCGCGTTTTTTTCAACATCGCCACGAGATCAACATCTTACGTCCTAAGGTCAGCACGCCTAAAAGCCATCTCCCTCCTTGTTTATTTTTAACTAATTTACTGTAATGCTATTTGAAATGGCTGACGATGCGACGGAATCACGTTCCTCGAAAACTCTGCTACATGAAACAAAAAAGAATAAACAGTATTGACAAGAAATAAACTGTTCTCTTTGATTGTCTCGAAAAATTGGGAAAGTTGAAGTTCATGACACATAAAATACTACCATCACTCTCATTACATATTTACAAAGAACGGAGTTAGTTATACACGTAGTAATTATTAGTTATAATTATAAATTATAATTATAACTTATAACAACTTATTATCTCATAATTATAAGTTAACTTAACTTTAATATATAATTATAATTATAAGTTAGAATTATAATTTGTTGTTATTATAAGTTAGTTATACACAACTCAAATAACTACATAGAAATCATAGCTCAGGCTAGAACTAAGCTCAGAAACGCGCAGTGATGCAGAGGAGGAGGTGGAGGGGGCGGAGGGCGGGGGTGTGCTCACCGACCTGCGGGGCGGGCGCGGCGTCGGCGTCGGGGGCGGCGGCGGCGGGGGCGGCCTCGGGGGCGGCGAGGGCGGCGCGCCGCTTGCGGAAGCTGGTGAGCGGCAGCGGCAGCGGGCCGTCGGCCGAGATGCGGTTCGTCTGCAGCTGCAACATGGCGCGCTGCGCTCGCCTTAACGTGCTGCCGTCCACGCGCAACCAGCCCATCTACGGCCGCGTCAACTGGTAGACCCGGCACACGTTCCGGTACGCCGGTTCATGTAAACATCACCAGTTTACCGGAGCGTGTGTGCCGGGCCTTATACTGCGATTTTCCTAACTCTGCCCCTCAAGCCCCTGTAGCCACGATGGAATATCATACGGCATTTCGCGACTTTCTGCGTCATGCCGGTAGAAGTCGCAAAATCGCAAGCACTGATTGATACGGTCGCGATCGTGCGATATCTGGCGGCACAACTGAGAACGTCGCGAAATACCGTAAATATTCCATCGTGAAGACGGGCCTTCAAGGGGCAAAGTTAGAAAAATGGCAGTATAGGGTCATAACTTCTGTAAGGGTAGTGCACGTTATTGCCCACAAGTTGGCGGCGCTCCTTCCCCGCTGGATGGTGAGTTTCCGCGCCGACCTACACGTAGACTTATGGTGTGACCTCCTCCAGATACCTCCCCAGCTCGGAACTGCCCCAACCCAGAGGAGGTCTAAGCACCCGTCTGGTCTCCCGTCATGTGTGCTACTGAGGTGAATGTGTGTGGATGAGCGTAAGAAGGTGAAGATTGGATAAGACCGAAAAGGTCAGGGTACCGCTCCCTGTACCGGTTTTTGCCAGGTATTGATCTGGCAGTCGGCCGGGGACCGATCACAGCAGTCGGCCGTTACAATTTTCCTCCAGCCAATGACCGAATTCGACCTCTATGTAGTCAATCCGCCTTCAGGACAAGAACCGTCGGATATTCTGATCAGAGAGGCTGCAGCGACAAAGACTATTGCTCTGAGCCACCTCCGACGGTAATAGTGATAGAAAGCCTAGTTGGATATATGGATAATTGATTGTATAGTTGGATATGTTATTGTGGTGAACGAATGTTGGTACATATTCCGATAATGCGCGCATGTACATATGCCAGCTGACACATTAATTAAAAAGATGTTAAATACGATCGCAACATTTCTGTAAACAAAAATTCGGTAAACGATACAGTTTAAAGAGTATATAAGTTGTAAGCGTCTTTGACGAAAAAATACACATAGAATCCCTGAAATCACACAGGGCTGTATCAGGTTTGACACTGACGTCTTATTTGTTGGTTAAATTATTAGTCCGAATAAATTTTTATTATTTTCTGAAGTTCTTATGATCGTGAAGTTTGTTTTTATGTTTTTCATGACTTGACGTAAAATAAAAAATTATAATATGTACTTATTGGGTATTAATTTCATTAATTGAAACTTACATTAAACTTATTTAAATGACGTAATATTGATCAACTGTAATCCCTCTTCTTAACCCTGAGGGACGAGGCCTGCAACTTGTGAGTAGAAATTCCCTCTCGCTCTGGGTCCACGGTGCGTCATGTGACCGAAGAGTGCTCATGGGATGGAACACCTCTGGAAGACGCGCGATGCTTCTCCCGTTCTCTCGCACCGCTCGCGGGATCTCGTCTTTGCGTTGCTTTTGTGGCTTTGTGAGGTTTAATAAATGGCAGTGCCTCTGGTCGTAAGATTTTCAACGTAGATTTTTTAGTAAGAATTGCTCCTCTCTGGAAGAACAGCTTCCGAAAAAAGTATGTTTAATGCGAACGAGCAAAACTAGTGTTTTATGGGTCTTGGAAGCACCGTTTTCGAGTTATTTAATACTAGTTGAATGTGGCGTCGCCGACGCTTTAAATTGTTTTAAGTGTATATTCACGTGTAGATAATTTCTTTCATGCGTAGCATTGTTCAAATATGTTCTTAGAGTATTTGGCATTGGACTTACTAATGAATCGTAGTAGCTGTTAATGTTATACTCCCGTTCAAAAATTCCCAACATTCAATGGCCTTTTGTATTAACTCCAAACGGGATATGAACTGGTAATATTGAAATTTCAAAATTATAATCGCTGTAAAAAAATACTTACAGGTATTTGAATGATGCGACATCACAGCTATATTTTTTAAGTTTTGTTTTCTAATATGAACATAGATGATCACCTGCAAGCTGTTGTTCTGCGTTAATCTCTAATGCTAAAATAAGATCATTCTCAATTAGTTCGGAAAATTCTGACGCAAAATCTTCTACAAGTACATTTGATTCTCCTGAGTTGCTTATCACTTCCATATTTTTGTCCCCTATTTTAAGATTTTAAAACTCCACAAACACTGATTTTTGTTCTGAAGGCGATATATATACACACATATATACAAGCATTAAAGGGTTACTATTTTGTATGTTTATGTGTATAAGTTATAACTTATACACACTTATACACACAGTCACATTGAAATGAAAATTGATTTTTGCACGCTTAAGAAATGTATTGTTTAGTATTTACAGTCCTTGTTTCCTTCGTATTCACTTGTTTCCTTCACATTCACGAATTCTTTATACAAAATACGCATGAAATACTTCAGAATTTACAACACATTCTGCCGGGCAATATTTACTGAATTTTTACTCGTTTGCCAAAAATCTGTGTTGCCAACATCATGGAAGAAAAGTATGGTGTCGTGGACTGAAAATAACCACGAAATAATGGGGTTTAATCAACGCCTCCTGCATATATCTATTTAGGTGGGGTTGGTTTAATTCTCGACATACAAAGATAGGAAATTCAAACACAGATCAGTGATGAGTGAACACCAATGATGTAGAAATTTTCGACATTGGTGTCATCTGTTGGCATTTTCGCGAGACAGTCATTTCTTAGAAGCTTGTTTTTACTCTGTTGCTAGAATGCGCTGCAATTGCGTTTCATTTTAGTGTGCAACTTGGATGCTTTATAACACAAGTTCAACAATACAGGAATTATATTATTTCGACAAGGGAACTTATTCACGAAGTAAACATGAAAATGCACACTTTTAGTAAACAAAGCCATAGATGAAAGTTATGATTTCTGGTAGATACTCAGAGCTATCGTTCACGATCTGCAACGCAAGCCTAACTCCAAGAACACGATGTTTGAGTTATAACCGTTATTTTACAAAATTGTATAATAGTTATGAATATACAAACTAAGAAGCCTTTAAGTAATGCCTACTCCTTAAACTCTCAATTGTAAAGAGTATGATTTCTGCATTTCGTTTGTCAGGCAAAAAATTAAACATATTTATCTCGTATCTTCAATTTTCATGTTGTGGCAATATTGCATGTCATGAATAACATTCTCAGGGAAAAATGATTCTTAGCAGTGAGGACGGTTGTTTCAATTCGGCGCAACTAAAATGTTCTCAGATTCGATCATGTAATGCTCAGACCACGTAAGAACGATTAACATCTAATCCAGAGTTCATTTCAAAGTATACAAGGACCTTGTAATTCATGCATCTGAGATTAATGCTCCGTCAATAAGATATGTACGCAGTGGCGATAGTAGAAAACTAAAAGAAATGGCGAGCAGAGTACTGAATGATTTTAATTATTTCAACAAATAATTCTGTGAGTATATAATGTGAATAGTGTTCAATTGGAAAATTCGAGTCTCATGTGGGGAATTCGAGTCTCATTTAGTAAATATAATGCTGATAGAATGCATGCAGCTTGATTGAAAATAGCTTGGCAAAAGGTAGATGTCTTGTCCGAGGCTAGGATAGATATTAAAAATTATACTACTGAACCCTTTGTTATCTCCAAAAGAATTTGCTCTGAGTAGTTACCACTTATAAAATGCTGGTACAAAAAATTTTAATAATATTATTTTTAAGAATAGGAGAATTATTAATTTTCAATTCTTATTGATAACACATGAACTATGGGAAGTATTTTAGTGACACTTTGGCGTGGAGAGAATTGCATTCACGTCAGGTTCTCTTACGATGCGCGTTGTGTTTACGTTGTTTAGTGCAGCCTTCTGTAAGTTCAAGATTAAAGTTCAATATTACAAATTTAATATGCTGTCAAAGTCAAGCGAGAAAATTGAGAATGATGCTACGTAAATTATATTTCGCCAATCTTTCTTTCAGACATTTGGTTAAGAAGAAATGAAGTTATGATGTACGAGGATTACCCGAAAAACTTTTCGGGAAATACACTTTAAAAATTCGTAACTGTCACAATTGAGTTACTCTGCGCTTCTTGTAAACTTTCTTCTAGTTTTCTAGCTGGTTGGGATAGCGAACTATTTTCTTACTAATAATCGAAAGCAAAACAATCGTAGTTGTAGGGCTTTTACGGTCTATCCTGTTTTGAGAATGTCCCAATACTGTAATTTTACACATACTCATTATAATGAATAGGAAAGGCATCAGGATACGTTCTAGAGAGAGAGATAAGAGGGAAATAGAAAGACAAAGATATGGATGAGATAGGTGAGGCAGAGGGGTGAGGGAGAGGGGAGAGAAAAGTTTGTTTAGAATATTTTTGCTCTCAATACTTGTTTAAGTTACACCCAGACAGTTGAATTCCTGCATTTAATTATGCCCCGATGAGTTAACTGGTCCTGACCGTCGCCTCCCACTTTCATGTATTTTGTTTTTAATATATTAATATCAATTCCACACCTTTCATATTCTTCAATTGAAGACCTTGGGGGCAATAACGTGCTATTCCACATTTCTGATGAAATTAAAATATTAGTATTTAGAAATACATAAAATGTATTTCGACACCCCATATAAATGTATCTAAATGTTGGGTTTTTATTTTAATGGTTCGCCGCAACATGGCAATGCAATTCATAAATTAATGTGCTTTATCCATGTGTAGAATGCAATGTCTAAATCTTTACTTTCCTCTTTCTCAAAACTTACGTGTAGTAGTATAGCATGTTATTGCCCCTAAGTCTTTAATTAATTTTCTAATCATGTAGTGGATATCATCCTCTTCATTGGCTAGGACCACATGAATGTCTGCATACAAGGTTTATAAGGAATCTGCACAAAAAGGTAATCCCATGCCCTTACACTTTCTTTTCCAGATACGAAGAACTCTTTTACTATTCGTTTACTATATATTTTAAATAGGGTAGGAGATATACAACAACTTTGCCTTAGGCCTTTGTTTTAAAAGCTGAAGAACTACTTGAACCAACTTTTACGCAGCTTTGACAATTCGCATATAGACGCTTTACAGCATTTATATATACCGTGTTTATATTCTCATTTTCCATGGTATTCTGCAAATTAACTAGAAGTCAAATGCCTTTCTCAGATCTACAAATTCTTCTTGCATATGAATCTCTCTGCCTACACTGATTCTTTTTTTAATAATTTGTTTTAGACAATATATTGTCAATAAAATATCTCCCTGTTCAAAAGACACTCTGTTCCTCCGTTTCCTCCATCTCTCTTTCCAATCTTTCCCTTAATATCCGGTCATACACTCTCCCAATTGTACTAGTAACCCGGATGCCCCTGTAATTTTCACATTCGTTCTTGTTGCCTTTCTTAAAAATAGATGACTTATGTCCCATTTTATATTCTTCGGGAGTTAAATCGCCTTCCAAACTTTCATTGAAAATCCGTGCAATGATATCTATGGCACTTAATAGGAAAATTAATTCTTTTTACACATTCATTATTTTAACACACATTTGACAATTAAAACTGCGTTTCATGCAACAATAAAATCTTCCAACAATACGAAGGAATTATCATAATTTGAAACTGCTCTATCGCGGCGCGGCGTGTCATTGTCGATTCCAATCTGATATCCCATGAGAGGGTAGCAAATGGCGCGCGGGAAATTCAAATTTGCAAACTATTATGCTTAATGCTTAACTACTCATATTATGCTTAACTACTCATATTACGCTTACTACTATTATGCTTAACTACTCATATTAAAATGTACATGAAATTTTTTTACAGAACTGACTTTTTTTGATGATTTCATTTAACGAAATATTATCAATATTGTTATTCTGAAATATTAACTTTGTTGTTGTTTGCAATATTTGAAAATACAGAATGTTCGTTGGCAATATCATCACCAATCTCGTTTCTTTTTGCTACATATGAGGGATAAAATTAAAAGGAACAATTTTTGAGAAAATAATTGTTTAAAATTATTTCAAAATTGCCTGTTTCATGCAAAATTACGCAGAGACTACTCGTATTTTCGAAAACTTGAACATGAACATTCCAAGATTCATTATGATCAGATTTAATTAGAAAACATTCTATTAGGAAGACGTTGAAAACGTTTGAACTTTTGTAATTTTGGAAAATGCATAGAGTTCAATAAAATACGACAATCACCACTTTATTTGCCCTTCTTTCCCACATACAAGAAAACATTTAAAGACAAAAATTGAGCTGTTTTTGAGAAAAAATTAAAGTTAAAGTAAAAAATGCCCATTTTTCATGCAAAATTATCACAAAACTACTCATATTTTAAAAAAAATTGAACATAAAATTATTTGAAGATGTGATTTTGCTAAACAGATTTCTTTAAAAACATTTATATATTCATTATCGTAGTTGTAGGAAGATAAAAACTTTTGAACTTTCGCAAAATAATACAATGCTTTCGAAACATAAGTTTTTGCGGGCAATCGTGTTGAAATATTATTTTAGGTAATCATTACCAATAATAGGAAAAAGTTACAGTAGTTAATTTTTGAAAGATGAGTTTTGTTTCATTTCTTTACAGAAAGGCTTACATCTGTCCTGCATCAAATAGATTTAAGATGAGAGAGAAAAAGTTTCCGAATTATTTTATAGAGAAAAGAGCATGCATGCAAGGAACTCGTAACACAAATTATGCTTTAACTCACGGTACCATCGGGCATAACTTGGATAAATTGTGGCCTAAGCTGCTATTAAAATCAGATTTTCCTCTCGTTGAAGGAGCTCAAATTTTGTTTATCACGCCATAAGATACAAACGATATCTTTTTTGACGTTGTATTATGTTTTTGAAAGGTTTCCTCAATCCCTAGTCCACGTAGTCAGAGACGTTCGACGTTGGGTTCCATTATGAAGCTATTTTGACTTTAAAAACAAAGGTTTACAAAGTGTGGAATGTTTGCACTGATCATACAACACAAATATAATTACGATATTAAATTTCAATGAGTAGAAATGTATAACATTATGCCTGATACCATTTACACTGTGAAATTCATTGATTGATGTGATTGTGATAAATATATAATATTAAACTAATGAAACTATAATATTTTATTTCTATCATAAAAATAAATATTATTCTTAGGAAGAACTGAAAGACTGCCAATACTGCAATAATGCAAGTGGCGCAAACGGACAAGCTAGCGACAAGGGAAAGAAAGGAAATAATTGTTTTAGAAGTAGTTGAATTTAATAGATACATTTAATGCAGCTAAATAGATGATCAGTATTTGCTGCTTTAAGTCCAAGTAATTAGTTGAAGAAATTTGCTAATGGAAGTTTAGATGTCAGAATTTAACTTAGTGAAAAATCAGGATAAAAAGAGTGCAAGGCAATATGCTTCGTAAGTGATTTTTCAACTCTCTTAAACGTATTTAAGAGCAACAATGCTGCGCGGATGACGGGCGGGTGTGTGGTCGACCAGACGGGCGATGGGCGAGTGGGCGAAAGGGCGAGCGGCCGCCAGTCGCAGGTGCGGGATGGGCGGCGGGCGGGCCGGCGGGCGGGCGCGCGCGCGTCGCTCCGTTGTTTCCAGCGGAACCACAAACGTTTGCCCATCGCCCGGTTATCGCCCCGTCCCCATCCGCCCCCCCTTCCCCCCTCGGCGTGTCAGCAGCCTGCGTCGGCGGCCGCGCCCACGCCGCTCTCGGCCAGGGAGAGCAACATTGGGAAAACACACAAATATTACTGAATTTCAATACAGGTTGTCTCAGAATAAATGACACAAACTTCTATAGCATATAAGGGGGTCAAAGATGACAACTTTTTGCCAACTAACATGACGTGATGAGAAATTTAAATAACAAAATTACACGTGTGCCATTTGCCCCCTGATTGGTAGGCAATCATTCAGTCATGTTTGGCGGGTCACATTCGAACAACATTCGTTCACCCGCGTCAAACGTGTAATTTTGTGAAGTTTAAAAGATAAGATAACAATGTTACCTTTAAGACATTATGAAGCGTACCTTGCTCTTATTAAGAAAATATTTAAAGGAAAAATAATTGTTTTGCTCAAATGAGAAAAAATGAAATGTTTACCCTTCATGTCTTGTTTTCGAATCTCAGTGAAATTATATTTAGGTGTCTGCAACTGCTCCAATGTGTGAAGGAATTACTCCAAATGCTTTTAAGTGTTGTTATTATTATTATTATTATTATTATTATTATTAGTAGTAGTAGTAGTAGTAGTAGTAGTAGTAGTAGTATGGGTGACAGTCATTAATGATAACTACATTTTTATGGAGCATCAAACTAGTAGGATTAATTCGGAAAAATGTTAATTTGAGTTACACGTCTTAATTTACGAATGGCTGGAAGCAAGCCTTGAGAATAACAAAATTGTAAATGAAAGGAAGCACATTGAATTTGAAAGGCTGGTTAGTAAATTTCGACATTATATTCTGAATAAAATGAATTTCAACGAGGTGATTTAAATTAATGAAGAAACACCATAGAGTTAGGCTTCCTGTATTTGATCAAACCCAAACGTCCTTGGTTTACATGTTTGTGTTTTGCTTTTCTATTGTGAGTCATCTCAGCGTGAGTTTTCTCAGTTTCTTCTCGTTTACTTTCATTCTTTACGATTCGTAAGTGCTCTTAAATATGTGGTGCAATTGAAACGAACTTCTAGTACACATACATGAGTAAATTTGGATGTTAATTTGAGTGAATATTAATATTGTAAAATATTTGTGTATTAGTCCTAGCAGTTAAATAACATACTTAAGGGGTGAAGTAAAACAATGATTAGAAAGATTAATATACAAAAGTAAGCAAAAAACCTTATGAAAGACAAGGATGAGGGTGAGTGAACGAAAAATGAAAGTGATTGTCAAGGGAGAAAAGGAAGAAAACAAGAAAGGTAAAGAAATGTAATAGGAATGACATATAATTCACAAGAACTGTGGACAACAGTAACATTGCAATAACAACGAAAACTAAGTATAAGGAAATAATGAAGAAACCAGTTTTGAAAATAATTACAAAAGTAACAAGGAAAATAATTGTTTAGATATTGGATACAGATAGCAGCAGGAGAAGCAAAAGGGAAAACAGTGATAACAGAAAAATCGAGAATTAATTGAAAATAATGGGCATGGAAGAAAAGATAGCTGGCTTAAGGCCACCTCCCCCTGATGTTGAGTCCAAAAAATCGATTTTGAGTTTTTGTATTAATTTGACACTTGAAAGTGTTCTCTACGCCTTCATATCGAAACTACGCCGAAAAAAAATTTTTTGGCCTATTTATGTAACTATTTTCATACCCGTGCAACAGAGTGCCACGCCCACTTTTATGTCATTTTGACATTTCATTTAAAAATTTCAAATTTGAATAGACATTCAGCTTCTAGGGATTTTTTTTCTCAATTTCCTTGAGTTGGCTAATCTGCTGCGGCACACTGCTGCCTGGTGATGTTCATTTGTTGTTGTTTGAATGCTTTTGTGTGGTGTGGAAACGTGTTTATATAGGTGGTTCGTGAGTTTTGTTGTGACAAAGTATTTTGATCGTGTTTTCTGGATTGATTTCTCTCTCTTCGCTTTTCAAGCTTTACAAGATGACAAAGCCAAAAGGTGTTTTTAAGAAGAGAAAATTTAAAGGAAACCAATTCAACAATACTGTAGTTCGTGAGGTTATGTCAGAAGAGATGGTGACACCGTTGCGTTGTACTGATACAAAATGTGCTAGTGTAAAGAAACTGACACCTTTGACAGATGAGTACAATAAATTTAGTACGTCTGAAAAGGGATCCACTAATATCATTATTGACCTAAAAGTATTATCAGATATGGTGTTCAAATTTGTGAAATGTAAACATTGTGGCAATTCAGAATGTGTAAAGATTCAGGAAAGTGAAAGTGGGAGAAAAGGTTTAGCAATACCTTTAGACATAATTTGTGAAAATTGTTCAGCAGTGGCTTCATGTATGTCATCTTCAAAACCAGAGCCAAAAAGTTCTTTTGAAGTGAATACCAGATTTGTGTATGCACTCAGATCAATTGGGAAAGGTATGTCTGCTGGAAGAACATTTTGTGCAGTGATGAATTTGCATCCACCACCCAGAAAGTTTGAAAAACTTACAGCATTATTAGAGAAGGCTGTGGTTGAAGTTAGTGAAAGCAGCATGCAACAAGCAGTGAAGGAAGCTGTGGTTGAAAACGAAGACATTACAGACATTGCTGTTGCAATAGATGGTAGTTGGCAGAAAAGGGGACACACCTCCTTGAATGGTGTAATTACTGCAACAAGCATTGACACGGGGAAGGTAGTTGATGTTGATATTATAACAAAATATTGCCAACAATGTAAGGTCACAAAGAATAAAGAAGAACACAAGAAAAACTGTGTTGCTAATTATTCAGGGGCAAGTGGGGGAATGGAGGTTGTTGGAGTTAAAAATATTTTTGAAAGATCTGTATCCACAAGAGGTGTCAGATACCTTTATTACCTTGGAGATGGGGACAGCAAAGCCTACAATAGTGTGGTCAATAGTAAGCCTTATGGAGACAGTGTACAAATTGAAAAGATGGAATGTGTGGGCCATGTTCAAAAACGTTTAGGCACAAGACTCAGAAAACTCACAGTAAATATGAGAGGGCAGAAACTGGAAGACGGGAAATTGTTGACTGGGCAGGGTCGTTTGACAAAGACAGAAATAGAAAATCTGCAAATTTATTATGTCTAGCAATAAGGAACAATAAAGATAATTTAGATGCAATGAAGAAGGCAGTGTGGGCAATATTTTTCCACAAGTCTTCCACTGATAAATCACCGTGTCATGGACTGTGTCCCCACAGGTGAAATGTCATGGTGTGGTTTTAATAGGTCAAAAATCACAGGAGAAGTTTATTCTCATAAACATTCACTTTCTGCAGCCATAATGAATGTGGTAAAGCCCATTTTTAGAGACTTGGCCAAACCAGATCTATTAAAAAAGTGTCTGCATGGGCAAACACAAAATCCTAATGAATGTTTCAACAGCATAATTTGGAATAGGTTGCCTAAAACTGTGTTTGTTGGTATGCATACCATGAAAATTGGTGTTCATGATGCTGTATTGACATACAACTGTGGCAACATTGGGAAATGCTGGGTGTTAGAGAAGTTAGGAATTAATCCAGGGGCAAATATGGTAAGTGGCCTACATCAAATAGATAAACAAAGAATGCTCGATGCTGAAAAATGTTCAACAATTTTGGCAAAAAAAGCAAGGCAGACATCAAGGAGAGTGAAATTAAGGCTGGAAGACAAGCTGGAAGCAAAAGAAGGTACATCATATGGAGCTGGAGAATTTTAAACATCTGTAAGTTTCATGAATTCATATTTTATCTTTAAACTCAAATTCCCGAAAACATAAATTTTCCTTACAAATGCCCCATTATCTCAGAAACTATTTCATATATTAAAATCAAATTTTGTGTGTTTATTTTCTGGAATATATTACACCCTTGGAACCTACAAAATTTAAAATATTTTGTGAATTAACAACAGAAAAAAAAAACAAAAGTCTGAAAATGTAAAAAATTCATACCTGTTAATTTAATATTTTTTATAAAAAATATAATCAGTAATAAATTGCTTTTCTTAGGTTCAAAGTATAATATGATAATCCAGTAACAAGGTGTAAAATATTCATTACCTCATCCCAAATAGTTTTTGTACAATTGGGGCAAATATTTGTGCCATTTTAACATGGGAAAAGATAGTCAGGGGGAGGTCCCCTTAACACGAGAAAGAGTGAGGAGCGACAGCGCTAAAACGGGGACGGGGACAATAGGAGCAGAGGGCCGTTGAGTGGGCTGGCGCCTCCTCGTGGCGGTTCGCTGCGTTTAATCGCCTCTGGCTCCTCCGCTCTCCCGGCCCGCCGCGCCGGGCCGAGCCGCGCCGCGCCGTCTTCCGCGCTAGGGCGGCGCGGCGCGGCACGGCGCGGGCCTGTGAGGCGCGGGATGCAGGGCGGCCACGCCACGAGGAGTCCGCAACCAAGCAGCTACTCCAGTGTTGTCAAGGTCTTGCCACGAGTGCTACGACGAAATCGCCCCTCCACGCGTGCCACTGCCGCCAATACAAGACCTTGACACCACTGGGCTACGCTCTGCGCACTTTTCCTTGAGTTCTCATCTTATTACATGCGAGGGAGGAGAAGTGATGTATAACTTTGTAGGCAATGCCAATGGAATACAATCTGTACCTCGTTTGTCGGTGCAAATAGATTGAATTAAAAGATAATGATCATTATTGTTAGGTATCAAATATTACCAACAAAGCTTGTTGCTACATGTCAGTGACTTTGAATGGTGAACGAGAGGGGGGAAGGATCCCGAAGCTAAAAAAAAAAAAAAGTGCAGATTGATGATGGCAGGTTATCTTCGGTGCTGCCTATGTAATAAATGTAATATGATAATAATAATATGATTATACTACATATAATAATTTTAAAATCTAAACTTTTCTAGATCAGTAGCACTACCCTGCACAACTTCTATACTGAACGTCACTTAACTACTCTTTTAAGTTCCATTTTCTATTTTCCATTTTCGTTTACAACACAGTATAATACAAACTCTCGACACAAACAATTAGATTAACACTATTAACCACATTATTGTTTGTGGTAATACAAATAATATTAATAATAATAAAAATGAAAATAAACAATTATATTAAGCTAAACCTATGGTGAATTTAAATATTCAATTATCATTATTTGTTAATTATTTCTATCCTTCGCCTTCACCCACTCACTCTTTCCACCAAAATTATCCGGCGTAATATTTATCACACTTCCTCGTCGTCGCTGATTCATCGGATAACGGAACACAACCACTCGACTCCATTTGCTCCTATGGCTGAACGCAAATAAGCGAGAAGCGGAAACGGCGAGAATATGGCAACCAGTGAAGAACCGGGAGAGCGCGGACGAATATCCTTCCGCAGCTTTCTTTATTTTCGATTCATGCAGCGAATCGAGTTCACTGGAGAACCATGCTGAATTTTGGTCGCTATAACGCTACCATACTCAAAGACGCCACTGTTTCGCGTGGCTGCATTTTGGGCGAGAGTTCCTTACTTTTCAGAGCGGTGCGGGAGTTGTAAAAGGTATTTTGATTAGATAAAAATTTGTATCCAAAAAATAAATCAAATGAAGAATACACAATAGTCAACACTGTAACATCTACTAACTATCAAAACACTGGATAAATACGAAAGCAATTTGTTATGTTTTCTGAATCACTCACTTGTCGATCCCTTATGTAAATACCCCATGTAATTTTATTATTGTCACTAAAATTAAAAGGAGGGCATTCTATTTACATAGTTTGAATGATAATTGGAAATTATGAATTAGAAAGGCTCGAAGATGTTTTATAATTAATTGCAAAAGTTAATGATTTCGGGTTCCAACTTCGACATGCATAGCGAAACATCAAAATGCCAAGTTATAGTGTTCGACAAACAATTACTTTGCATAAAATGCGTTAGACAGACTTATGGATGATTGAAGTTGTACCGTTCTTTGGTGTGCTTGACAGTTGGATCTCGGCAGAGACAGCGTACTGTCACTGCTACGTACGCGCTGCATGGATTTTCGCGGTCAAACGAGAGCGAATTCCAGATGTCAGTCCTATACTTTTTGATATTTTTCATTCCGATACCTATACTGTCTGGTTACTTTAATGATATGATATTTTAATATTAGGCGTCATGAATGCATGGCAGAAACGCGAACTTAGACGACAGTACAACATTCTTTTATTAATTCGGAGTTGGTGGCAACAAGGAAGATTATGTCACTGGAAAAGCTCTTTCTATTGCATGTCACTAGAAAACCACTATCATCTTCACACGACGTCACGCGACATCACGCGACATCACACGACTCTCAAACGTCGAGCACAAAGAAATATGATACAACGCAAACATCGTAGGCAGAAGGCTTGACACTCAACATCTAACTTTGATAAGTATAGCGAAGCGTCAAAGTGTTTAGTTAAAAATGTTCTGGAATTAATACTTTTGCTTAAAGTGCATTGAAAATAATGCGTTGCACAGACTCAATAATTTATTTTAAATGCGTTGGCGTCGGAGCCTCGTCATATCGTTATACACGCGTAACGAAGAGTCACTGCGCCTTTAAAGTTTGAAGTTATAATTTCGACGCCATTCCGATCACGTTGGCGCGGCGTGGGGGTGTTGTCGTTCGTCATGTTCTCGTGGACGTGAACCGAATGTGTCTTGTTTTTTTTGAGAGAAAATAAAGGCCGGCAGCAATAGTGATGCTGACTGCAACTGGGAAGTTCATGCAATTAAATTTTTGCAGTTAGTAAATCTGTCAAAAACTTTAATCTCCTATTCAAACAGGCGTACATAAATATCTTTAAATGACTGACAGCCAAGGCTGGAGAAGTAAAATGTATTGAGGTATGAAGTATATAGAAAATGAGTATTCAATGAAAAAAATATGATTATCAAATGAGAAAATATATTTCTGGGTATCTGCCTTTCAGAGAGTGTATTAGGCACAACCGAGTTAAAATTCAAATGTGCTTGCATCACTCCATGTGAAGTGGAAAGGTCTTTTTCTAAGTACAAGACGATACTGTCTTATATGGGGAGTTTCCTAAGAAAAAGAAAATCGTAACAAAGTCTTTACGATATTGAATTCTTAATGCAAAATAATAGGTGGAGAAGTAGATGATCTATTTTAATTTTCATTAGCTGTCCTTCTCTATAAGGCAAAAGACATGAATGACATCGCAAAATACATGTTTTTGAAACAAAATGCTAAATATTTTAAACATTTCTGTACATATTTCATTGGTTTAGAGATAATAGAAGACCGGCGATAACCAGAATTTGCATTAATATTTATTGTTGCTCTTGGCTGAGTTTGATCTTTAATAGACCCGATTTTCTTACTTATTTGTTTTACATTACTTCATATATTTTACCTGATAATGTGATCAACCGGCTCACAAAACGTGAAGTGTGTTTTATGTTTTTTTCAAAATTTCAATAAATACTAATAAAGTAACGAGTATTTGATGTTAGATATTGTTTTTATTAAAATTGATGTTAGACAATTTGATGGTTTTCACTAACCCAAAGTAGTTTATTCTGTGCGTATTTCCGCAATTTTGTGGCATATTTCTCGCATACTTTGAGGGCGAGAGCTGGCACACACTCCCCAGCTTTGGTGACGACAATGCAGCGCTTTGGGCGGCCCGCAGCGTTTAATCGCCGCCGGCGCTTCCTCCCCCGCCCGCTGCCGCCCGCGGGCGCCCGCGCGGCAATACATAACGCGGCGCCGCAACTGGGGCGCGAGCACGACTCCGGCGACACTCGTTTGCCCAAGGGTTACTCCGGCTGAGAGAGCTGGGAGCCAGCCACGGCGGATGTCCCTGCAGAGACAGACCTGGAGGTCCTAGGGAGCGAGTCTCAACGGTGCCGGATTTTCGATACTAATTATATTGACTGATTAGCGATTCTGGCCGCGTCAACTGTTAAGATAATTAGTCCCGAAAGTGTAGTGCATGTTTTATCGCGGGAGGTGGCGGATACCTTTCCCCTTTGGTTTGGCGAGATCCGGCGCTCACCTACGTCGGCTAACGGGAATTTTCCCTATCCGAATTTCTCGCACCAGCATGACACCGCCCCAGCCGGAACAAGCTCTAAGCACCCCACAACATTTGTGGTAGAGTGTGCACGTGAGTGTGTATGTAAGTAAGAGGTGAGGATAGGACAAGGGAGAGGAAGGAAAGCGCGCCTGGTTCAATGTCCATATGTTGGAGAACTGCTCCGGCATTGTGTGTCGAAAATACCGCCGCCGTCGGAACTCGAGCCCTTGGAGAGGCAAGAGCTACTGCAGTGACACCATATGATACCCCCAGACACCATTTTCCGGTCGATACTTAGATAGCTATGTCGAGATCAAATCAGAACAAGCCTTCGACCACGCGCGATCTTGCCCTTCAATTCCTCTGTTCTTCCTCTTTCCTTTCATTCACACACTTTTCACTTACATGCCCTACACTACTGTACAAGTCGGGAGATCAGTCGGGGGTTAGAACTCGACCTGCATTAAGCAGCGCCCCTGCTGGGGAAATAGGTGCAAGGGATATATTCCGCAAGCAAACGTGCATGTCAGCGATTTATCTCACCATATAAGGAGGGAGAACACCGCCACCTACCGGGATAAGAACTTCATTAACGAGACTAATGAGTAGTTGTTGGGCTCGGAAACAACCAAATCAACCCAAAGGCGCTAAATCTCGCGCGCTGACAGCGGCTGGGATTTCTCAGAGGGCAGCGCGAGTAGTAAACATGACGTCGGGTATTCAGACTAAACAGTACAAAGTTTATACAGTAGGCGACCTAGGTTTAATGGAAACTGGCTTGATGTGTTGAGCATAAAGAGAGTGTTGCCTAAGAGTGCCAGAATTTGAAGTTCGAGTGTTCGGATCGTCCACTTCGGCTGCGTTGGCGCAGGGCAACCGCTGGTACCCCTGCAGCGTCTCTGACCGGATGGTCCTGCGATTCTAGTTCCCACAGGGACGGATGTTCGACTCGCGCTATATAGTTATGTCAAATTCAGTCGCTTTTTTAAGACAATTTTAGGACGACTGCTCTGATCAGTAGTTTTCTGTGGTTTCACCGACCAATGTCAGGTGAATGTGGGAGTATTTTATCAATGGCCACGGACCTCGCATGACTTTTCCTTCGACAATATTGTCTTCTCCTCTTACAAACACACACACATACACACACACACACACGCACACTCATCTGCCTAAACTGCCACGCACGTTTCAATCAATCTTAGAGATTCTGGAGGTTGCGCATATCGCTATGCTTTGCGATACTCGCACCGGTTACCAGTTAAATCACTTCCATAATTTTCCTCATTTGCGTCAATATTGACTTGCGAGGACAAATTTGTAGAATGCGACCAAATCTGTTGTTAGATTTTTTTCAATATTTTTGAATGCCTTTATACTGTTAGAGTTTTTACCATACGGTTACAATATATTGTCACAAAAATATTCGGATAGAGACATGATCTTTAAAAAAATGAAAAGAAACACGTAGTTTTAGAAACTCAAATATAAATCAATGCTACTAATAATCTTGTGTTGAAATTATGTTTAAAGATATATGAATTTTATTTTTAATTCAGTCTTAAATTCCTTCAGATCAGGTCACCTACAATTAATAATAATAATAATAATAATCATAATAATAATTTGTTAATAATTATAATGATTTTATTATAGTTTACGGCTCTTTGTTCTGGGTTGCAATACCATGGAATTAAGTTTGAATACAAATGTATATCTCAATGGAAGACCACTTATTTGAAATTGAGACCATGACGATGAGCGACAATACCTCTTTATGGTTTTGTACAGTTTTAGAATACTGACTTCTCGCTCGGAATGACAACGATGTGGACGAAACTAACGTTTCAATCTATTCGATTCACTTCAGAATTTTAACACATTGCTAGGCAAGTTCACAGGCAATGGATTACATTTGTGCATTACAGAATTCACTCACAATTATTCCGTTTAAGTTCATTTAGAAGTAAAAAATAAAAAAGGTAAAGATTATAGTAATGTGTCCAAGCAAATCGTTCGCGGGAATTCTCGCAGATAACCGCAGATTGGGCGTGAGGGCAGCGGCGGCGCGAGGGGGGGCGGTGGATAAATGGTGCGCCTGCGATTCCGGTGGCTGATTGCGTATTGTGCAGCTGTGAGCTGCCCTGTCGATGCACGTGCAGCCGGCGCGCCGGTCGCCAGACCAGCCCTTGCACCCGCCACCTGACGCACACGCGGAACCACCAACGCAGGCTCCGAAGCACCAAGGAAACGGTCGTCGGTAATGTAACTGTGGCGTCCATGGTGTAACGGTTAGCGTAAAGAACTGTTTATACCAGTCGCGGCTAGTTGTTTTATAAATTGGGAAGGCTGCATATGAATTGCATTACATTAAAGTGCATTGCATTGCTTTGTATTTTAATAAGTCTGATACAGACTTAAGGTAGTAGCGCTCCTACCGGAGATTGGGAGAACTAGTTGAAGCGCAATGCTACTCGCTGAGCTGCCTACTACTGCTACCTGATGAGCACGCCTTCTTCAGAGCCTGGCTGCAGTCTTCGTCGCCGGTAAGCCTGTGCAGTGAATGCATGACGTGACGCCTCCTCGTTTCCACAGGGTTAGGGGAATGAAGGTGTGAGCCTAATGCTTCTCTCCTGCCCTGTCAACAGCTTGAAAAGCGTTACGGCTGGCCGTAAGGAACCGACAAAGAAAAAGTTTGATATGATTGTTTCATAATACACTCAGAAATTCATTATTAATAAGTAAATACTTGATAAACATATTTTTAAAAATATTTTGGGGGCGATTTCTATAGGAGAGGCTCCGACTTACAGCCTTAATGACGAGTCGTGCTTGATTATACCCAAGTAAATCCGACTGTTTCATTTCCTAGATTTACAGTAGGTAAAAGATCTTCAAGCCTAAATAAAGCCTCTGATAAATTCAAATCGCCTTTTCGTCGCCCAAGTAATCCTTCTTTTTCTCCGCTAGCTAGTGAAAGAGCGTGGCAAATTTGCGTGGTCAGACGGAAGAGCAGGCCTCATGGCCTGAGTGTCACCACGTAAAATAAGCATCAATTCAATTATTTCTATCTCAATGGGACACAATTTTTCAGGAAGGGAAAGAATTTACAATCAGCCCTACACTTCAAGAAATAATTCAACGGTTTTGGATTTTACATTTAGCACAGGAGAAGAAAAATTTTAACACAATATTCGGCAGCATGATGGAAAAAAATCTCAGAATATACTGATTCGTAAAACTTCTAACAAATGGAAATATATCACATTGGAATATAGCTCTTTAATAGCTGAAAAATTATCGATCATTAAATGAAATACGGCCACATAATTAACATTGTTATTTATTGTTTGTTGGTGTCAACACCTCTTTTCATTCTTCATTGTATGAGCGCCTAATCTGGGCTAGAAAGTCAAAATGTGGTGGATGCAATTACTACAACTAGAGTAGAACGTCGTTATAAGAAAACCCTCTTATAAGAAAACTTGATCGTAAGATAATCTCGTTTATAGAGACCATATGGGAGTCCCAGTCCGAAAATACCTGGCATTTTCTGTCCGCGTGTGTGAGGCTTACTTATACGTTTTTCCTGCCTTTAGTGGAGAAATATTGGTATTTTTATAAAGGAATATTTTTGAGATATATATTAAATCCGTAATTAACCCCGCTTATCTTTGAAAGGTGCAATCTGCTCCTATTTTTCACCGCATTGTTTTATAGAATGCGCTAAAGCTGCTGTCTCCCTAAAGGTGATTTTTATAATGGGATCATTTGAACTTCTGACCATTTGTAGGCAAGCAGAAACAAAGTGAATCACATGGCATTATAAACGGCTTATCGTCTTAACTTATTGCGTTCTTTGTATTGAGATTTTCACCGTTGTGTTGTTGATGTTGATCGTGTGATGATCAATGGTCCGTTTGCATGGATTTCGGTGAATGGAATAAATGTAAGAAGCTTGAAGGGCATCCGGACAGCAGCTGAATTTGAGCTAGGTTCCTAGATTGTGTCAAAATCCTGTCCGTCATGACTCGATCCGTAGGACTTCCCGATCAGAGGCACAGCTGCAACATCAATGATGCCTGACCCACGCAAGCCGGTCTATCCCGCAGAAATTAAATTATAAATCGTTTACGAGTAATCGACTACGAGCCAGAAAGAGAGTATTTCATAAATGAGATATAGCTTTATCCCATAAAAGAAAACCATGTGATGGAGTAATACACTAGACTGCCTAACGTCTGCATCGCTTCGCTGCGTGCGTGTCTCACGAGGGCGGCCACCGATGAGCTCCGGAGCACGAGGCGTGGCGCTAATCGCTCCACCCTGCCCCCCCACCCGCACCTGTGGAAATTAATGCTGGTAGCGCGGAGCAGCCCGCGCCTTAACTTCTTCCCGCCCCGCCCCCTCGCCGCCGCCGTCGGGGTTCGCGCCTTCGCTGCGGCCGGCGCTGCGCGTGGGCGACGCGGGGGCGGGCGGAGAGGGCCCCGCTTTTGCGTCTAATCCAATCCCCAGCGCGAGGCGCCCTCTGCTCCCCGGTACTCGCTGCGGCCCCTCGCGCCCCCACCTCCCCGCCTCGCCACCGCGGACTTAGCTCAGGGGGCGGAACTCTAGCCAAGCCCCCGGTGGCCCGTTGGTTAGCGTGCCGCTGCCCACGGCGCAACCCCGGGTTCGAATCCTGGTCGGGGAAAAATTAACTGTGCGATTTCCTTGCAATGTCCCAGTATCTGTTGCTGTGTAACGATGAGAACCTCACTTTCCCAGGTTGAGAAAATCAAATATGAAATCAAGATGGCTATGTGCCACCACACGTACCCCTTAACCCCTGCCGCAAGCCGGGAAACCGCTGTTTACGCCTTAGCCCGTAAGGGCTGTTTTGTCAGAATAAATACAGGGAACTTCTAGCCACTGCAGTGACTCTGACCGGTGGTTCTAGGTTTCAGGCTCCGACAATGGCGGAAAACTGCTGCTCAGATAGTACTCCAGCTGCTGTCTGAAGGAGAGTTCTGTCTGGAGGAGGCTCTCTTATTATACACACCACAAAAAAACATGCAAGTACTCTACTACCACACATGACCGGGCTGGAGCACTGCCTCGATGATGGGAAAACCTAGTGAGTTGACGTGAAGGTTAGCAGTTCATCTCAGCATCCAGCGGAGGAGGGACAGCTCTGACTCCACAATACGTCGGGACTAATGATCATAGCAGTAGCACGCAGTAACAACAAGAGTCAGTCAGTCGATCCTACCTCCGGAGCTCCGTGAAGAGCCCTACTTCTCACCACTCTTTTTGCTGCTTCTGCTCCGTGAACATACTGTGCTCGTATTGTGCCCGAACTATGACTCGTATGCTCTCACCTCCACCACGTTTTGTCGCGATTTTGTCGCTGTTTTCCTCATTTGCTGACGGCACTCCAACCTCCTTTGGCAATTGTCTTGGGCCTCATAGCCTCATTCACTGCCCTCTCTTCCCCTTGTCTGCATACTCACGGCAACATCTCTGCCGCTTTTTCTGCATCTGCCATCCTACACCCCGCTGCCACCTCTTCATCATCCTTGACTGGTTTTACTTTTCTGCCACACTTGCTACGCTTCCTTTTTTGTCTATTTTCTACCTTTCTGTCCCTCCTTCAAACTTCTTTAGACCCATCGCAACGTGTTTTCTGTATTTTACACTTCGTTTTTTTGAAAACTTTGGATTCATGCATTTCAAACTTTTATTTACGTATAGTGGTGAGGTGATGTATGTGTGTTATAAAATTTAAGATTTAAACATTTCTACTATATGTTTGCATTTAAGAAAATCATATCAAAGGATAGGATAATTTTTCATTCATTTCGACTATTTTTTTTTAGAATTTAATCGTTCTCTATTCTGCGGAGCTGTGTCCTATATTTGGACTCGAGCGCGATACTCCTTTCCCTATCTTATCGCCATTTGGACGAACGTCCTATTATCTATGCGCACCTATAATCCGACACTTTCCCTATCTTATACAGCCATTCCCTGAAATTTTTATGCGTAAATGAAATTCAATGATAGGGATAAGGGGATCGTGATTGGATGGCTGGAATTTTTATGCGTAAATAAATATCATGATAGGGAAAGGAGACAAGCAGATAACCTAAGAATACCGTCGCAAACTTTTAGGCCTTCAATTCCCCAAGGGCAAACCGAATTCCAGAGGCAAAGGCTTGCAAATCCAACACGTGTTTTCCACGGGTCGTCGTTACTCCCAAACGGTCCTCTCCACCTCCTCTCCACACGGCTCCTCCTCCCACCACTTCCGCGTCTCCTTCGGCCCCCGCCCCAAACTTTGTGGCCGTCCCCACCCCCCCCCGCCGCCGCTCCGCCGTCGTTTCGCCGGGGAGCGCTAACCGCATCATGTGGTGGCGCGCCGCGCCGCGTCGCGCCGCGCAGGTGTCTGGGGAAGCCCTGCGGCTGTCGCCGGTTTAGATGCGGCGTGGGGGGGGGTGTCTACCAGGGATGAAGTGTTTGCTTCCGCACACTTCTGGCTTCAAAGAAGATTTTTCAATCGCGATGTCCATCTTACGGAAGGGCTACTGGATAAGAGCTGTTATTTACAGTGTGCGAAATTGATAATTAAATAACATATAGTATAATTTATAGTAATAATTTTATGTAATAATATTTTATATAATAATATGTATTTCTAAATTAATTTTTTGAAAAAGGATATTTTTCGATCCCCTTCTGCTTTAAGTACGTTGAATAAACTACGAGGGTTGTCGCAAACGTAATGGCTACCTTTCTCACAACAATGTAGGATGGGAAGACATTTTATAATACACAATAGGAAAGGCACCATATATGCTAACGTTTAATGTATGGATATTGAACAACCTAGAGTCACCATCTTGTTAGAGAAAATGTACATCAAACATACACCAATGTAATTTAAACTAAATAAGGTTTTATTACATTCAGTGAAGCAATAACTTATACCTATTCTTTGTCAATTCAACATTCAAACTCTTTTGTCTTGCAACTTCTTTTCGGCATAATGCACGACTATTGCTTTTTACGCTGATAAATATGACGATGATCTCGTATTTCTATGCCAATTATTGCGAGTGCTTGTTTACTTCGATTTTTTTTATTTCACGAAATGCTTATTTAATTATCATTAATCAAGTCCAATTCTATTGTAAAAAATTTAAAATATTGTAATGTTTTTTTTAATTGCATAATTGAAAAAAATATGACTTGAATCATTTATCACACTATTGACCGGTGCATCAAGAATTAGTTGTATTTCTGAATAATTTTAGGATTGAAAAAAAAAATCTTATATTCCACAGTTTTTTACTGTCTTAAAATTCATATCTTAACTCATGCTGTATATTTTTAGTTTATATTTATTTTAAGTACGATGCGCATTTAAATTTGACCATCAATGAACACAAATAAGCAACGTGTTTTAAAATAGCTACCTAATTTGAACGTGGCATGGGTTAGATCGTGTATAACGCCATTAGATAAAGCACAATTTAGGAACCGAAAATATCCGCGCGCCTCATGAGCAAAGTGCCGGTTGTCGTTTTAAAGGCGCACTTAGGCATAATTAAGTCAGGCGGCGAGCTCTCTATCGAAGTAGATAGCCGGCCCAGTCTTCAAGAGCTCAGGAGAGAAGTAGGGGTAGTCATGCGAGATAAGGTGCAAACACATTGAGCAGATGTCAGTTGCCAGGTCGTTCCTCGCGATATGCTCACGTAGTGCACTTTATCCGTGTGGTTTGAGATCTCAGATACTTGAACGGAAATGATGAACGAAGGACACTGTGTTATTATTAACAGCAATTTTATTGCCTAGTATAAGTAATAATAAATAAATATTACTCATTATTGGTTATCAGTCAAATGTCAAAATCTGTATTTATTTATTATAATTATATTCATGTATATTATATGTATGTTTTATATTTTTTATACACATATTTTTTGTGAATGGAAGGAGCAGCAGGACTGATATCTCGCTCTGCATATGCAAAGTATATTTACTTTATAAGGGATTATTGAATGCCACCTAACCTGAAAATTTTGAATGAATTTAGATAAGAAATTGAAAATATTTTTAACGAACATAATGCAAATAAAAAATGTTTTTTTCAAAGGTTTTTAAATGAGCGCATGAGCGATGCTTGCAGTGTTTTGAAAAAAAGAAAAATAAGTGGAATATTTACGCGTTTTAATATAACTGTTCTCTATTATGTTAGGAATACATGTAGCTAATAGAATGACCACTTTTGCTTTCTGATTTGGGAGTTGACTTTCTGAATATCAGAACTTGATCATTATCATTAATCTCAATATGCCTACAACATAACTTTGCTTTCCGATCTACACCTCTGAGGCTATTCAGAAGGAATTTCCACATTCCGAACGGAATGTTCCACTTGCGGAATCCGCATTTCGAACATTCTCCTCGCACGTAGCTCAGCGCCTCTATGGACAATCGCACTACGAAACAACCATTTATACAGTAACTATTTGGACCAAGAACTACAGAATTAAAATTACATTTTTTCATTATTAGGTATTACAGATTTTTCATTAATTTCATTTTCAAAAAAACTAGTGGTGGCAACAGATGGCACAGACTTTCCCGTATTAGTTTTCCAGTTTCCTTTGGTCTCGGCTAGCTATTAGGAATTGCCACACACTCGTGCCACTGCCGCATCTATCGCCGCCCAAAGAACATTTTTTTTTTTACATTTTCTAATTTTTTCGTTTCCTAATGGTAGAATGGAAATATTAAGTTTAGAATATTAAGGAGAACAAAACCCCGTCCTAATGGCAATTTTCTTTGAAACAATTTGAGCCGTTTCAAGAATTGGCTTTTAAGCGCTACTAAAATGCGAAATTTCAATCTCTTTTCACAAGAAAATTTGTGAGTTTCCGAAAACTTCATTTGAAGTCATTTGAACAAATTGCTGTAATGTGCGTATTGAAGATGATCTTTCAAAAAAATTACATTTGTGTAATTTTTGAAAAAAAATATCCCAAATTGAACTTTACGTCATATTAAAGAGTGCAATTAGCACTATCTGTTCGAAGTTTGAAGAAAAAATTTGGAGCCATTTATGAGAGAATGGATTTTGAACGTTTCTGAAAATGCGAATTTGATGCTAGTTTTCACAAAAAAACGGTGGAGTTCTCGAGAAACTTTGTATGACATTATTTAAAGCATATGTACTCATAAATATAATGTGAAAACATCGCCGCTAATGTAAGTACTAGCGAAGTGAGATACAAGTAAAAAAACATTTTACAATTTTTGAAAACAACAACAAAAGAATAGAGCAATATGGAGTTTATGTCATCTCATAGAGTACATTTAGTACTATCCCTACCAAACGTTAAAGAAAAAATCTGGAGCCGTTTTTAAGAAAATCTTGTTTTTGTAATTTTTTTTAAAATTGCACATTCTGCACGCAATATTTTGGAGGTAAATGTCTATCTTTAATTTTGTATTTGCAGGAAGACTCGAAACAAACTTACGTTTTGCAATTTTCGAAAATTCAAGAGTAACCGTGAAAAGCGGAACTTACAGCACATAAGTGTATTTTACTCTATTCGTACAAGAAATTTAAAGAAAAAATTTCGAGCGGGTTTTCAGAAAATTTTGAAAATGTCTGGGGGGGGGGTGTCTTCAAGTAAAGTACTCCTTAATTTGAAGAAAGTTGTTCAAAATCGCGCGCCTCGAGTGTAATCAGATCGAACCGAGGAATATTCATTTAGGAAGAAATCGTACTTATGATTTAGGCTCTAGTGTTGTTCACAGACACCTGACAGACGGACGGACAGACGTACGAACAGTCGGACAGTCAGACTGACGGACGTTTTGAAAAAACAACAACTCTTTTTTCGGTATCAGGGGACCTCAAAACGTGTATTTCCTTAAATTCTGTAAATCGATTTTCCGCAGCATTACATAACTTTCCTCATACTACGTGTCCTATATCCTGTATCGCCGTATCTACGAACGCATACGAGAAAGTAATAAAGAGCGAGTATTTGGTGTTTCCGGTACCGTCAAAAACTATGGTCACAAGTTCCATAAGTGTCACACATGTTATAGCTCTGAATGGGGAGATCTTTTTCTCCAGCTGAATCGTGAGATCCGGCGCCGACCTACAAGTCGGCACGGCCCATCCGTCGGGTCATGAATTAAACTCCTAGCACTTGTGATCGTGTAGTGCTATGCATGTGTGTGTGGTCATCTAGTGCTGTGTGTGTGTAGTGTTTGGGTACAAGGACAAGGATGAGGAAGGAAAATCGCGGATTTGTTAGAGTATTACTGCAGAATTCGCCTCGTTAGAAACTAAGAAATACCGAAAACTAGCGATCAGTGCAACAAAACCGCTCGAATTCTTCGATCCAGCTTCGTAGCAAGTGTCAAAGATTCGCCTCTCCGTCAGGGCTAGAACCCAAGGACCTTCAGCAAGCCAACAATGCCACAAACTCCGTCTTACCATTGAGGTATTGTAGCCGGTAAAATATCTCCCTTTAAATCGTACCATTCCATTGGTTTATTGTAATAACTGAAAACTATAATTTAATTGCTTCCAAAAAGGATACTGAGTTTCAGTTTTCTATAGTTCCATTTTGAAGCTTCTGTAGTTCCATTTTGAAACGATCTTCGAATCGCCAATGCAAGATGTTCGAGTTTTGCCATAAGATTCCTAAAGATATTTTTTACCGTACTGACCACAAGCAACCCAGATTCACATATTCGATTTCCTTATACAGATTCTTTAGGCTTTGACAAACAAATTAAATGTTATTTCAATTCCTATTTTAGAAATTAGGCCCTTTTAAATCCTATATATTATATCCTATTCTTGGCTGTTCGGGATGAGCTCAGCAGTATAGCTCTGAAGAAGGCCATAAGGTGATGGCTGAAACGGCAGCTCGATCGACTGAGAAACGCCTCTTCCCGGACAGCCAATAATCAAATGACTCCGGCCGCAGAAGCCTACGAATCTATATTACATCCATTTAGGTTTTATACAAGTGCATTTGATATTGTCAATACGAGTATAGGATTAGAATAGTTTTAAATCTGAGATTTCGCGGCGTCGTAATTATACTTCTATTCAATATCGACCTTGGTTCCTCTTTAAAATAGTCAATATACGTATTTGACTATGAATGTGTATTTCGATACTAATAAATACGCGAAATATTCATTACGTCATTTATAATCTGAAAAAATCTGAATGAGCGTAGCCGCGTGTTTGTTTAGATATTGTCGAAAATGTAATTTTGAATTCAATGCAGTTTACATACATTTTCTCTGTAATTTTAGTATCCTTGGTACACTTTGGATTTGGAAAGTAGGGACATCTGTAGTCGCAATTATTTATATTCAAATATTAACGTTAAACTAATGTTTAATGCAAAAGGCGAATATTCCCGTGCTTAAAAAGTTACATCTAGCCCTAAATCAACATAACTAGTGCTTCTTCTGGCTGACGAGAATTTTGTTTATTTATTGATTTATGATTGAAAAAAAAACTCAAGAAGATTTGCCACTTTTAAATGGCAAATAGTATTCGTTTTTCTGCTTTCTGTCACTTCTGTCACCGTTTTCATCCGTTATTTTCGTTGAATTTTGTGTCCCCGCAAAATCCCCCGCCACAGCCGCAAATCTTCTAGGTGAGTTCCCTGAGGACTATCTGTCAACCCCATCCCAAATTGCCACAGAGTTTTTCGATTTCAAAGGCTTCTTGATATTCGAGGTCGACGAAGCGTTGAACTTGAGGACAATACTATCTTGCGGTCGTTCGTTTTTACTATCAAATAGAACAGATTGATAACTCTCATCAGCTTCAAATTTGCACAGCCTCTTTTTATTTTCATTTAAAACAATTGACGCTTTAGATTATGCTTACAATAGAAATTAAAGCTTAACTGTAACAATTAGTGAATAAAAAATGTGATATTATTAGGTCTGATATTTGTATATAATAACTTTAAATCAATGGGATATTATCAAATACTTAAATAACTGTCATACTAATATTGTGTATTGAGGGATATAATTGATGTCAACACCACTTTGACTTGAATTTAATACTGATGTACAACTAAGGAACCATAATTGTATAATCCTTCATTCTCCGTAATGGAGATTTGGTTTCACTACAGAATCTGAATTTATGATTTATTTTCCTAAAAATTCACTGTATGCGTCAACAGAAAAAGATCATATTTCGTGACACTCCATTCTATCAAAGTTCTCACTCAACACATGATCATACAACGGCTTTTGATAAACCTTGTTAAGTCTGTCGAATAAATCACGAACGCTCAGAGGTTTGAAATTTAAAATTAATTCCATGTAAAAGATGAAGTTAAATTCAAGCAACTGGAATTGAAATT
>JAHLJT010009355.1:62301602-62333538 GCA_031308135.1 Acheta domesticus
CGCTCATTCAGATTTTTCAGATTATAAATGACGTAATGAATATTTCGCGTATTTATTAGTAATCGAAATACACATTCATAGTCAAATACGTATATTGACTATTTAAGAGGGAACCAAGGTCGATATTGAAATAGAAGTATAATTACGACGCTAGAAATCTCAGATTTAAAACTATTCTAATCCTATACTCGTATTGACAAATATCAAATGCCAACTTGTATAAACCTAAATGGATGTAATATAGATTCGTAGGCTTCTGCGGCCGGAGTCATTTGATTATTGGCTGTCCGGGAAGAGGCGTGTCTCAGTCGATCGAGCTGTCGTTTCAGCCATCACCTTATGGCCTTCTTCAGAGCTATACTGCTGAGCTCATCCTGAACAGCCAAGAATAGGATATAATATATAGGATTTAAAAGGGCCTAATTTGTAAAATAGGAATTGAAATAACATTTAATTGTTGTCAAAGACTAACTGTATAAGGAATCTGTATAAGGAAATCGAATATGTGAATCTGGGTTGCTTGTGGTCAGTACGGTAAAAAATATCTTTAGGAATCTTATGGCAAAACTCGAACATCTTGCATTGTGCGATGCGAAGATACGTTTCAAAATGGAACTACAGAAGCTTCAAAATGGAACTATAGAAAAGTGAAACTCAGTATCCTTTTTGGAAGCATTAATTATAGTTTTCAGTTATTACAATAAAACCAATGGAATGGTACGATTTAAAGGGAGATATTTTACCGGCTACAATACCTCAATGGTAAGACGGAGTTTGTGGCATTGTTGGCTTGCTGAAGGTCCTTGGGTTCTAGCCCTGACGGAGAGGCGGATCTTTGACACTTGCTACGAAGCTGGATCGAAGAATTCGAGCGGTTTGTTGCACTGATCGCTAGTTTTCGGTATTTTCTTAGTTTCTAACGAGGCGAATTCTGCTGTAATACTCTAACAAATCCGCGATTTTTCCTTCCTCATCCTTGTCCTTGTACCCAAACACTACACACACACAGCACTAGATGACCACACACACATGCATAGCACTACACTATCACAAGTGCTAGGAGTTTAATTCATGACCCGATGGATGGGCCGTGCCGACTTGTAGGTCGGCGCCGGATCTCACGATTCAGCTGGAGAAAAAGACTTCCCCATTCAGAGCTATAACATGTGTGACACTTATGGAACTTGTGACCATAGTTTTTGACGGTACCGGAAACACCAAATACTCGCTCTTTATTACTTTCTCGTATGCGTTCGTAGATACGGCGATACAGGATATAGGACACGTAGTATAAGGAAAGTTATGTAATGCTGCGGAAAATCGATTTACAGAATTTAAGGAAATACACGTTTTGAGGTCCCCTGATACCGAAAAAGAGTTGTTGTTTTTTTCAAAACGTCCGTCAGTCTGACTGTCCGACTGTTCGTACGTCTGTCCGTCCGTCTGTCAGGTGTCTGTGAACAACACTAGAGCCTAAATCATAAGTACGATTTCTTCCTAAATGAATATTCCTCGGTTCGATCTGATTACACTCGAGGCGCCGCGATTTTGAAAAACTTTCTTCAAAATTAAGGAGTACTTTACTTGAAGACCCCCCCCCCAGACATTTTCAAAATTTTCTGAAAACCCGCTCGAAGTTTTTTCTTTAAATTTCTTGTACGAATAGAGTAAAATACACTTATGTGCTGTAAGTCCGCTTTTCACGGTTTACTCTGAATTTTCGAAAATTGCAAAAGTAAGTTTGTTTCGAGTCTTCCTGCAAATACAAAATTAAAGATAGACATTTTACCTCCAAATATTGCGTGCAGAATGTGCAATTTTAAAAAAAATTACAAAAACAAGATTTTCTTAAAAACGGCTCCAGATTTTTTCTTTAAACGTTTGGTAGGGATAGTACTAAATGTACTCTATGAGATGACATAAACTCCATATTGCTCTATTCTTTTGTTGTTGTTTTTCAAAAATTGTAAAAATGTTTTTTTTACTTGTATCTCACTTCGCTAGTACTTACATTAGCGGCGATGTTTTCACATTATATTTATGAGTACATATGCTTTAAATAATGTCATACAAAGTTTCTCGAGAACTCCACCGTTTTTTTGTGAAAACTAGCATCAAATTCAGCATTTTCAGAAACGTTCAAAATCCATTCTCTCATAAATGGCTCCAAATTTTTTCTTCAAACTTTTCGAACAGATAGTGCTAATTGCACTCTTTAATATGACGTAAAGTTCAATTTGGGATATTTTTTTTCAAAAATTACACAAATGTAATTTTTTTGAAAGATCATCTTCAATACGCACATTACCAGCAATTTGTTCAAATGACTTCAAATGAAGTTTTTCGGAAACTCACAAATTTTCTGTGAAAAAGAGATTGAAATTTCGCATTTTTAGTAGCGCTTAAAAGCCAATTCTTGAAAACGGCTCAAATTGTTTCAAAGAAAATTGCCATTTAGGACGGGGTTTTACTGTTCCTTAATATTCTAAACTTAATATTTCCATTCTACCATTAGGAAACCGAAAAATTTAGAAAATGTAAAAAAAAAAATGTTCTTTGGGCGGCGATAGATGGCAGCTGGCACGAGTGTGTGGCAATTCCTAATAGCTAGCCGAGACCAAAGGAAACTGGAAACTAATACGGGAAAGTCTGTGCCATTCTGTTGCACCACTAGTTTTTTGCATGAAAATCTGTAATATTAATGAAAAATCTTAAAACGGCCCATAATACCTAAAATAATGATTGAAAAAATGTAATTTTAATTCTGTAGTTCTTGGTCCAAATAGTTACTGTATAAATGGTTGTTTCGTAGTGCGATTGTCCATAGAGGCGCTGAGCTACGTGCGAGGAGAATGTTCGAAATGCGGATTCCGCAAGTGGAACATTCCGTTCGGAATGTGGAAATTCCTTCTGAATAGCCTCAGAGGTGTAGATCGGAAAGCAAAGTTATGTTTGTAGGCATATTGAGATTAATGATAATGATCAATGTTCTGATATTCAGAAAGTCAACTCCCAAATCAGAAAGCAAAAGTGGTCATTCTTATTAGCTACATGTATTCCTAACATAATAGAGAACAGTTATATTAATAACGCGTAAATATTCCACTTATTTTTCTTTTTTCAAAACACTGCAAGCATCGCTCATGCGCTCATTTAAAAACCTTTGAAAAAACATTTTTTATTTGCATTATGTTCGTTAAAAATATTTTCAATTTCTTATCTAAATTCATTCAAATTTTCAGGTTAGGTGGCATTTCAATAATCCCTTATAAAGTAAATATACTTTGCATATGCAGAAGCGAGATATCAGTCCTGCTGCTCCCTTTCCATTCACAAAAAATATTGTGTATAAATAAATATAAAACATACATATAATATACATGAATATATAATTATAATAAATAATACAGATTTTTGACATTTGACTGATAACCAATAATGAGTAATATTTATTTATTATTACTTTATACTAGGCATAAAATTGCTGTTAATAATAACACAGTGTCCTTCGTTTCATCATTTCCAATTCAAGTATCTGAGATCTCAAACCACACGGATAAAGTGCACATACGTGAGCATATCGCGAGGAACGACCTGGCAACTGACATCTGCTCAATGTGTTTGCACCTTATCTCGCATGACTACACCCCTACTTCTCTCCTGAGCTCTTGAAGACTGGGCGCCTATCTACTTCGATAGAGAGCTCGCCGCCCTGACTTAATTATGCCTAAGTGCGCCTTAAAACGGACACCGGCACTTTGCTCATGAGGCGCGCGGATATTTTCGGTCCTAAATTGTGCTTTATCTAAATGGCGTTTTATACACGATCTAACCATGCCACGTTCAAATTAGGTAGCTATTTTAAAACAACTTTGCTTATTTGTGTTCATTGATGGTCAAATTTAAATGCGCATCGTACTTAAAATAAATATAAACTAAAAATATACAGCATGAGTTAAGATATGAATTTTAAGACAAGTAAAACTGTGGAATATAAGAATTTTTTTTCAATCCTAAATTATTCAGAAATACAACTAATTCTTGATGCAACCGGTCAATAGTGTGATAAATGATTCAAGTCATATTTTTTTTCAATTATGCAATTAAAAAAAACATTACAATATTTTAAATTTTTTACAATAGAATTGGACTTGATTAATGATAATTAAATAAGCATTTCGTGAAATAAAAAAAATCGAAGTAAACAAGCACTCGCAATATATTGGCATAGAATACGAGATCATCGTCATATTTATCAGCGTAAAAGCAATAGTCGTGCATTATGCCGAAAAGAAGTTGCAAGACAAAAGAGTTTGAATGTTGAATTTTGAAAGAATAGGTATAAGTTATTGCTTCACTGAATGTAATAAAACCTTTATTTAGTTGTAAATTACATTGGTGTATGTTTGATGTACATTTTTCTCTAACAAGATGGTGACTCTATGTTGTTCAATATCCATACATTAAACGTTAGCATATATTGTGCCTTTCCTATTGTGTATTATAAAATGTCTTTCCCATCCTACATTGTTGTGAGAAAAGGTAGCCATTACGTTTGCGACAACCCTCGTAGTTTATTCAAAGTACTTAAAGCAGAAAGGGATCGAAAAATATCCTTTTTCAAAAAATTAATTTAGAAATACATATTATTATATAAAATATTATTACATAAAATTATTACTATAATTATTACTATATTGTTATTTAATTATCAATTTCGCACACTGTAAATAACAGCTCTTATCCAGTAGCCCTTCCGTAAGATGGACATCGCGATTGAAAAATCTTCTTTGAAGCCAGAAGTGTGCGGAAGCAAACACTTCATCCCTGGTAGACACCCCCCCCCACGCCGCATCTAAACCGGCGACAGCCGCAGGGCTTCCCCAGACACCTGCGCGGCGCGACGCGGCGCGGCGCGACACCACATGATGCGGTTAGCGCTCCCCGGCGAAACGACGGCGGAGCGGCGGCGGGGGTGGGGGTGGGGACGCCACAAAGTTTGGGGCGGGGCCGAAGGAGACGCGGAAGTGGTGGGAGGAGGAGCTCGTGTGGAGAGGAGGTGGAGAGACCTTTGGGAGTAACGACGACCCGTGGAACAGTTGTTGGATTGCAAGCCTTTGCCTCTGGAATTCGGTTTGCCCTTGGGGAATTGAAGGCCTAAAAGTTTGCGACGGTATTCTTAGGTTTATCTGCTTGTCTCCTTATCCCTATCACTGATATTTATTTACGCATAAAAATTCCAGCCATCCAATCACGATCCCCTTATCCCTATCATTGATATTTATTTACGCATAAAAATTTCAGCCATCCAATCACGATGCACAAATTGCCTCTCGGGATTCGTGTGTACGCCCTATACTGGATCATTGAAAGTTGTCGGATATTATCTAGGTGGACCATAGATAATAGGATCTCGGCTCCTCGTTCGGTCCAAAGGGAATGGCGATAAGATAGGGAAAGGAGTATCGCGCGTGGATCGATGTCCAAATTATAGGACACAGCTCCTGCATTTGCGTGAGAACGATTAAATTCTAAAAAAAATAGTCGAAATGAATGAAAAATTATCCTATTCCTTTGATATGATTTTCTTAAATTGCAAACATATAGTAGAAATTTTTAAATCTTAAATTTATACACACATACATCACCTCACCACTAATACGTAAATAAAAGTTTGAAATGCATGAATCCAAAGTTTTCAAAAAAACGAAGTGTAAATATACAGGAACACGTTGCGATGGGTCTAAAGAAGTTTGAAGGATGGCAGAAAGGTAGAAAATAGACAAACAAGAAGCGTAGCAGGTGAGCAGAAAAGTAAAACCAGTCAAGGATGATGAAGAGGTGGCAGCGGTGTAGGATGGCAGATGCAGAAAAAGCGGCAGAGATGGTGCCGTGAGTATGCAGACAAGGGGAAGAGAGGGCAGTGAATGAGGCTATGAGGCCAAGACAATTGCCAAAGGAGGTTGGATTGCCGTCAGCAAATGAGGAAAACAGCGACAAAATCGGCGACAAAACGTGGTGGAGGTGAGAGCATACGAGTCATAGTTCGGGCACAATACGAGCACAGTATGTTCACGGAGCAGAAGCAGCAAAAAGAGTGGTGAGAAGTAGGGCTCTTCACGGAGCTCCGGAGGTAGGATCGACTGACTGACTTCTTGTTGTTACTGCGTGCTACTGCTATGATCATTAGTCCCGTACGTATTGTGGAGTCAGAGGTGTCCCTCCTCCGCTGGATGCTGAGATGAACTGCTAACCTTCACGTCAACTCACTAGGTTTTCCCATCATCGAGGCAGTGCTCCAGCCCGGTCATGTGTGGTAGTAGAGTACTTGCATGTATGTTTGTGGTGTGTATAATAAGAGAGCCTCCTCCAGACAGAACTCTCCTTCAGACAGCAGCTGGAGTAACTAGCTGAGCAGCAATTTTCGCCATTGTCGGAGCCTGAAACCTAGAACCACCGGTCAGAGTCACTGCAGTGGCTAGAGTTCCCTGTATGTATTCTGACAAAACAGCCCTTTACGGGCTAAGGCGTAACAGCGGCTTCCCGGCCTTGCGGCCATGGGTTAAGGGGTACGTGTGGTTGGCACATAGCCATCTTTATTTCATATTTGATTTTCTCAACCTGGAAAGTGAGGTTTCTCATCGTTACACAGCAACAGATACTGGGACATTGCAAGGAAATCGCACAGTTAATTTTTCCCCGACCAGGAATCGAACCCGGGGTTGCGCCGTGGGCAGCGAGCACGCTAACCAACGGGCCACCGGGGGCTTGGCTAGAGTTCCCGCCCTGAGCTAAGTCCGCGGTGGCGAGGCGAGGAGGTGGGGGCGCGAGGGACCGCAGCGAGTACCGGGGAGCAGAGGGCGCCTCGCGCTGGGGATTGGATTACGACGCAAAGCGGGGCCCCTTCCGCCCCGCCCCCGCGTCGCCCACGCGCAGCGCCGGCCGCAGCGAAGGCGCGAACCCCGACGGCGGCGGCGAGGGGGCGGGGCGGGGAAGAAGTTAAGGCGCGGGCTGCTCCGCGCTACCAGCATTAATTTCCACAGGTGCGGGTGGGGGGGCAGGGGGAGCGATTAGCGCCACGCCCTCGTGCTCCGGAGCTCATCGGTGGCCGCCCTCGTGAGACACGCACGCAGCGAAGCGATGCAGACGTTAGGCAGTTTCTAGTGTATTACTCCATCACATGGTTTTCTTTTATGGGATAAAGCTATATCTCATTTTATGAAATACTCTCTTTCTGGCTCGTAGTCGATTACTCGTAAACGATTTATAATTTAATTTCTGCGGGATAGACCGGCTTGCGTGGGTCAGGGCATCAATTGATGTTGCAGCTGTGCCTCTGATCGGGAAGTCCTACGGATCGAGTCATGACGGACAGGATATTGACACAATCTAGGAACCTAGCTCAAATTCAGCTGCTGTTCGGGATGCCCTTCAAGCTTCTTACATTTATTCCATTCACCGAAATCCATGCAAACGGACCATTGATCATCACACGATCAACATCAACAACACAACGGTGAAAATCTCAATACAAAGAACGCAATAAGTCAAGACGATGAGCCGTTACAAATGCCATGTGATTCACTTTGTTTCTGCTTGCCTACAAATGGTCAGAAGTTCAAATGATTACCATAAATCAGCCTTTTAGGGAGACAGCAGCTTTAGCGCATTCTATAAAACAATGCGGTGAAAATAGGAGCAGATTGCACCTTTCAAAGATAAGCGGGGTTAATTACGGATTTAATTAATATCTTCAAAAATATGCTTTATAAAATAACCAATATTTCTCCACTAAAGGCAGGGAAAAACGTATAAGTAAGCCTCACACACGCGGACAGAAAATGCCAGTAATTTTCGTACTTGGGACTCCCATATGTTTCTTATAAACGAGATTATCTTACGATCAAGTTTTCTTATAAGAGGGTTCTCTTATAACGACGTTCTACTCTAGTTTGTAATAATTGCATCCACACATTTTGATTTTCTAGCACCAGATTAGGCGCTCATACAATGAAGAAATGAAAGAGGTGTTGACACCAACAAATAATAAATAACAATGTTAATTATGTGGCCGTATTTCATTAATGATCGATATTTTTCAGCTATTTAAAGAGCTTATTTCCAATGTGATATATTTCCATTTGTTTGCTAGAAGTTTTACGAATCAGTATATTCTTGAGATGGTTTTCCATCATGCTGCCGAATATTGTGTTAAAAATTTTTCTTCTCCTGTGCTAAATTTAATCCAAAAACCGTTGAATTATTTCTTGAAGTGTAGGGCTGATTGTAAATTCTTTCCCTTCCTGAAAAATTGTGTCCCATTGGGATATGACTCATAAGAAATAATTGAATTGATGCCTTATTTTACGTGGTGACACTCAGGCCATGAGGCCTGCTCTTCCGTCTGACCACGCAAATTTCACCACGCTCCTTTCACTAGCTAGCGGAAAAAGAAGGAATTACTTAGGCGACGAAATAGGCGATTTGAATTTAGCTCAGAGGCTTCATTTAGGCTTGAAGATCTTTTAAATACTGTAAATCTACTAAAATGAAACAGTCGGATTTACTTGGGTATAATCAAGCACGGCTCGTCATTAAAGGCTGTAAGTCGAAGCCTCTCCTACAGAAATCGACCCCAAAATAAATTTAAAAATATGTTTATAAATGTATTTATTTATTAATAATGGATTTCTGAGTTGTATGTTATGAAACAATTACATCAAACTTTTTCTTTGTCGGTTCCTTAACGGCCAGCCGTAACGCATTTCAAGCTGTTGACAGGGAAGAGAGAAGCGTTAGGCTCCCACTTCATTCCCCTTGCCTGTGGAAAACGAGGAGGCGTCACGTCTTGCATTCACTGCACAGGCTTACCGGCGGACGAAGACTGCAGCCAGGCTCTGAAGAAGGGCGTGCTCATCAGGTAGCAGTAGTAGGCAGCTCAGCGAGTAGCATTGCGCTTCAACTAGTTTTCCAAATCTCCGGTAGGAGCGCTACTTCCTTAAGTCTGTATCAGACTTATTATAAATACAAAGCAATGCAATGCACTTTAATGTAATGCAATTCATATGCAGCCTTCCCAATTTATAAAACAACTAGCCGCGACTGGGTACAACAGTTCGTTACGCTAACCGTTACACCATGGACGCCACAGTTACAATTACCGACGACCGTTTCCTTGGTGCTTCGGAGCCTGCTTGATGGTTCCACGTGTGCGTCAGGTGGCGGGGTGCAAGGGCTGGTCTGGCGACCGGCGCGCCTGCTGCACGTGCATCGACAGGGCAGCTCACAGGTGCACAATACGCAATCAGCCACCGGAATCGCAGGCGCACCATTTTATCCACCGCCCCCCCTCGCGCCGCCGCTGCCCTCACGCCCAATCTGCGGTTATCTGCGAGAATTCCCGCGGAACGATTTGCTTGGGCACATTACTATAATCTTTACCTTTTTTTTATTTTTTACTTCTAAAATGAACTTAAGCGGAATAATTGTGAGTGAATTCTGTAATGCACAAATGTAATCCATTGCCTGTGAACTTGCCTAGCAATGTGTTAAAATTCTGAAGTGAATCGAATAAATTGAAACGTTAGTTTCGTCCACATCGTTGTCATTCCGAGCGAGAAGTCAGTATTCTAAAAATGTACAAAACCATAAAGAGGTATTGTCGCTCATCGTGAAGGTCTCAATTTCAAATATGTGGTTTCCATTGAGATATACTTTTTTATTCAAACTTAATTCCACGGTATTGCAACCTAGAACAAAGAGCTGTAACTATAATAAAAATCATTATAATTATTAACAAATTATTATTATGATTATTATTATTAACTGTAGGTGATCATACATCTGAAGGAATTTAAGACTGAATTAAAAATAAAATTCATATATCTTTAAACATAATTACAACACAAGATAATTAGTAGCATGATTTATATTTGAGTTTCTGAAACTACGTGTTTTCTTTTTCATTTGTTTTAAAATCATGTCTCTATCCGAATATTTTTGTGACAATATATTGTAACTGTACGGTAAAAACTCTAACAGTATAATGACACTCAAAAATATTGGAAAAATCTAACAACAGATTTGGTCGCATTCTACAAATTTGTCTCGCAAGTCAATATTGACGAAAATGAGAAAAATTATGGAAGTGATTTAACTGGTAACCGGTGCGAGTATCGCAAAGCATAGCGATATGCGCAACCTCCAGAATCTCTAAGACTGATTGAAACATGCGTTGCAGTTTAGACAGATGAGTGTGTATGTGTGTGTGTGTGTGTGTGTGTGTGTGTGTTTGTAAGAGAAGAGGAGAAGACAATCTTGTCGAAGGAAAAGTCATGCGAGGTCCGTGGCCATTGATAAAATACTCTCACATTCACCTGACATTGGTCGGTGAAACCACAGAAAACTACTGATCAGAGCAGTCGTCCTAAAATTGTCTTAAAAAAGCGACTGAATTTAACATAACTATATAGCGCGAGTCGAACATCCGTCCCTGTGGGAACTAGAATCGCAGGATCTCCCGGTCAGAGACGCTGCAGGGGTACCAGCGGTTGCCCTGCGCCAACGCAGCCGAAGTGGACGATCCGAACACTCGAACTTCAAATCTGGCACTCTTAGGCAACACTCTCTTTATGCTCAACACATCAAGCCAATTTATATTAAACCTACGGTCGCCTACTATATGAACTTTGCACTCTTTGGTCTGAATATACGACGTCATGTTTACTACTCGCCCTCCGCGAAATCCCAGCCGCTGTCAGCGCGCGGGATTTCGCGCCTTTGGGTTGATTCATTGTTTCCGGGCACAAATGTAATCCATTGCCCGACAACTACTTTGGTCATTAGTCTCGTTAATGCAGTTCTTATCCCGGTAGGCGGCGGGGTTCCCCCTCCTTATATGGTGAGATAAGTCGCTGACGTTTGCTTACGGAATATTTTCCCTTCCACGTATCTCCCCAGCAGGGCACTGCTTAATGCGGGTCGAGTTCTAAGCCCCCGACTGATCTCCCGACTTGTACAGTAGTGTAGGGCATGTAAGTGAAAGTGTGTGAATGAAACGGAAGAGGAAGAACAGAGGAATTGAAGGGCAAGATCGCGCGTGGTCGAAGGCTTGTTCTGATCTGATCTCGACATAGCTATCTAACTATCGACCGGAAAAGTTGTCTCAGGGTATCATATGGTGTCACTGCAGTAGCTCTTGCCTCTCCAAGGATTCGAGTTCCGCCGGAGTCGGGATTTTCGACACTAGCTTGTCAGCGAGATAGAATTCAGCTGCTGTTTTCATGAGAATTCTAATGGCCGCCGGCAGCTCTTATTAGCAATTTTCCCTGGTGTCTATGATCAACACCAGGTGAATGTCGGACTATTCTCCAACGTATGGACCTTGAACCAGGCGCGCTTTTCTTCCTCTCCCTTGTCCTATCCTCACCTCTTACTTACATACATGCTCACGTGCACTCTCTACCACAAGTGTTGTGGGGTGCTTAGAGCTTGTCCCGGCTGGGGCGGTGTCATGCTGGTGCAAGAAATTCGGATGGGGAAAATTCCCCTAAGCCGACGTAGGTGAGCGCCGGATCTCGCCAAACCAAACGGGAAAGGTATCCGCCACCTCCCGCGATAAAACATGCACTACACTTTCGGGACTAAATATCTTAACAGTTGACGCGGCCAGAATCGCTAATCAGTCAATATAATTAGTATCGAAAATCCGGCACCGTTGAGACTCGCTCCCTAGGACCTCCAGGTCTGTCTCTGCAGGGACATCCGCAGTGCTGGCTCCCAGCTCTCTCAGCCGGTGTAACCCTTGGGCAAACGAGTGTCGCCGGAGTCTTGCTCGCGCCCCAGTTGCGGCGCCGCGTTATGTATTGCCGCGCGGGCGCCGCGGGCGGCAGCGGGCGGGGGACGAAGCGCCGGCGGCGATTAAACGCTGCGGGCCGCCCAAAGCGCTGCATTGTCGTCACCAAAGCTGGGGAGTGTATGCCAGCTCTCGCCCTCAAGTATGCGAGAAATATGCCACAAAAATGCGGAAATACGCACGGAAATAAACTACTTTGGGTTAGTGAAAACCAACAGATTGTCTAACATCAATTTTAATATAAACAATATCTACATCCAAGACTCGTTACTTTATTAGTATTTATTGAAATTTTGAAAAAACATAACACACATTTCACGTTTTGTGAGCCGGTTGATCACATTATCAGGTAAAATATATGAAGTAATGTAAAACAAATAAGTAAGAAAATCGGGTCTATTAAAGATCAAACTCAGCCAAGAGCAACAATAAATATTAATGCAAATTCTGGTTATCGCCGGTCTTCTATTATCTCTAAACCAATGAAATATGTACAGAAATGTTTAAAATATTTAGCATTTTGTTTCAAAAACATGTATTTTGCGATGTCATTCATGTCTTTTGCCTTATAGAGAAGGACAGCTAATGAAAATTAAAATAGATCATCTACTTCTCCACCTATTATTTTGCATTAAGAATTCAATATCGTAAAGACTTTGTTACGATTTTCTTTTTCTTAGGAAACTCCCCATATAAGACAGTATCGTCTTGTACTTAGAAAAAGACCTTTCCACTTCACATGGAGTGATGCAAGCACATTTGAATTTTAACTCGGTTGTGCCTAATACACTCTCTGAAAGGCAGATACCCAGAAATATATTTTCTCATTTGATAATCATATTTTTTTCATTGAATACTCATTTTCTATATACTTCATACCTCAATACATTTTACTTCTCCAGCCTTGGCTGTCAGTCATTTAAAGATATTTATGTACGCCTGTTTGAATAGGAGATTAAAGTTTTTGACAGATTTAATAACTAAAAAAATGTAATTGCATGAACTTCCCAGTTGCAGTCAGCATCACTATTGCTGCCGGCCTTTATTTTCTCTCAAAAAAAAAACAAGACACATTCGGTTCACGTCCACGAGAACATGACGAACGACAACACCCTCACGCCGCGCCAACGTGATCGGAATGGCGTCGAAATTATAACTTCAAACTTTAAAGGCGCAGTGACTCTTCGTTACGCGTGTATAACGATATGACGAGGCTCCGACGCCAACGCATTTAAAATAAATTATTGAGTCTGTGCAACGCATTATTTTCAATGCACTTTAAGCAAAAGTATTAATTCCAGATCATTTTTAACTAAACACTTTGACGCTTCGCTATACTTATCAAAGTTAGATGTTGAGTGTCAAGCCTTCTGCCTACGATGTTTGCGTTGTATCATATTTCTTTGTGCTTGACGTTTGAGAGTCGTGTGATGTCGCGTGATGTCGCGTGACGTCGTGTGAAGATGATAGTGGTTTTCTAGTGACATGCAATAGAAACAGCTTTTCCAGTGACATAATCTTCCCTTGTTGCCACCAACTCCGAATTAATAAAAGAATGTTGTACTGTCGTCTAAGTTCGCGTTTCTGCCATGCGTTCATGACGCCTAATATTAAAATATCATATCATTAAAGTAACCAGACAGTATAGGTATCGGAATGAAAAATATCAAAAAGTATAGGACTGACATCTGGAATTCGCTCTCGTTTGACCGCGAAAATCCATGCAGCGCGTACGTAGCAGTGACAGTACGCTGTCTCTGCCGAGGTCCAACTGTCAAGCACACCAAAGAACGGTACAACTTCAATCATCCATAAGTCTGTCTAACGCATTTTATGCAAAGTAATTGTTTGTCGAACACTATAACTTGGCATTTTGATGTTTCGCTATGCATGTCGAAGTTGGGACCCGAAATCATCAACTTTTGCAATTAATTATAAAACATCTTCGAGCCTTTCTAATTCATAATTTCCAATTATCATTCAAACTATGTAAATAGAATGCCCTCCTTTTAATTTTAGTGACAATAATAAAATTACATGGGGTATTTACATAAGGGATCGCCAAGTGAGTGATTCAGAAAACATAACAAATTGCTTTCGTATTTATCCAGTGTTTTGATAGTTAGTAGATGTTACAGTGTTGACTATTGTGTATTCTTCATTTGATTTATTTTTGGATACAAATTTTTATCTAATCAAAATACCTTTTACAAACTCCCGCACCGCTCTGAAAAGTAAGGAACTCTCGCCCAAAATGCAGCCATGCGAAACAGTGGCGTCTTTGAGTATGGTAGCGTTATAGCGACCAAAATTCAGCATGGTTCTCCAGTGAACTCGATTCGAAAATAGAATCGAAAAATGAATCGAAAATAAAGAAAGCTGCGGAAGGATATTCGTCAGCGCTCTCCCGGTTCTTCACTGGTTGCCATATTCTCGCCGTTTCCGCTTCTCGCTTATTTGCGTTCAGCCATAGGAGCAAATGGAGTCGAGTGGTTGTGTTCCGTTATCCGATGAATCAGCGATGACGAGGAAGTGTGATAAATATTACGCCGGATAATTTTGGTGGAAAGAGTGAGTGGGTGAAGGCGAAGGATAGAAATAATTAACAAATAATGATAATTGAATATTTAATTCACCATAGGTTTAGCTTAATATAATTGTTTATTTTCATTTTTATTATTATTAATATTATTTGTATTACCACAAACAATAATGTGGTTAATAGTGTTAATCTAATTGTTTGTGTCGAGAGTTTGTATTATACTGTGTTGTAAACGAAAATGGAAAATAGAAAATGGAACTTAAAAGAGTAGTTAAGTGACGTTCAGTATAGAAGTTGTGCAGGGTAGTGCTACTGATCTAGAAAAGTTTAGATTTTAAAATTATTATATGTAGTATAATCATATTATTATTATCATATTACAATTATTACATAGGAAGCACCGAAGATAACCTGCCATCATCAATCTGCACTTTTTTTTTTTTAGCTTCGGGATCCTTCCCCCCTCTCGTTCACCATTCAAAGTCACTGACATGTAGCAACAAGCTTTGTTGGTAATATTTGATACCTAACAATAAATGATCATTATCTTTTAATTCAATCTATTTGCACCGACAAACGAGGTACAGATTGTATTCCATTGGCATTGCCTACAAAGTTATACATCACTTCTCCTCCCTCGCATGTAATAAGATGAGAACTCAAGGAAAAGTGCGCAGAGCGTAGCCCAGTGATGTCAAGGTCTTCTATTGGCGGCAGTGGCACGCGTTGTGGCACCGTGACATGCCACGAGCGTCGGGAAAGGAGACTATTAGTAACCCCGCCGTTTTACAATAGTGATGGCGTTGTCTCTGGTAGCGGGGTAATGATCTGCGTGGAGGGGCGATTTCGTCGTAGCACTCGTGGCAAGACCTTGACAACACTGGAGTAGCTGCTTGGTTGCGGACTCCGCGTGGCGTGGCCGCCCTGCATCCCGCGCCTCACAGGCCCGCGCCGTGCCGCGCCGCGCCGCCCTAGCGCGGAAGACGGCGGGCGCGGTGCGGCGGGCCGGGAGAGCGAGGAGCCAGAGGCGATTAAACGCAGCGAACCGCCACGAGGAGGCACCAGCGCCACTCAGCGGCCCCTTGCTCCTATTGTCCCCGTCCCCGTTTTAGCGCTTCCGCTTCTCACGCTTTCTCATGTTAAGCCAGCTATCTTTTCTTCCATGCCCGTTATTTTCAATTAATTCTCGATTTTTCTGTTATCACTGTTTTCCCTTTTTGCTTCTCCTGCTGCTATCTGTATCCAATATCTAAACAATTATTTTCCTTGTTACTTTTGTAATTATTTTCAAAACTGGTTTCTTCATTATTTCCTTATAATTAGTTTTCGTTGTTATTGCAATGTTACTGTTGTCCACAGTTCTTGTGAATTATATGTCATTCCTATTACATTTCTTTACCTTTCTTGTTTTCTTCCTTTTCTCCCTTGACAATCACTTTCATTTTTCCTTCACTCACCCTCATCCTTGTCTTTCATAAGGTTTTTTTGCTTACTTTTGTATATTAATCTTTCTAATCATTGTTTTACTTCACCCCTTAAGTATGTTATTTAACTGCTAGGACTAATACACAAATATTTTACAATATTAATATTCACTCAAATTAACATCCAAATTTACTCATGTATGTGTACTAGAAGTTCGTTTCAATTGCACCACATATTTAAGAGCACTTACGAATCGTAAAGAATGAAAGTAAACGAGAAGAAACTGAGAAAACTCACGCTGAGATGACTCACAATAGAAAAGCAAAACACAAACATGTAAACCAAGGACGTTTGGGTTTGATCAAATACAGGAAGCCTAACTCTATGGTGTTTCTTCATTAATTTAAATCACCTCGTTGAAATTCATTTTATTCAGAATATAATGTCGAAATTTACTAACCAGCCTTTCAAATTCAATGTGCTTCCTTTCATTTACAATTTTGTTATTCTCAAGGCTTGCTTCCAGCCATTCGTAAATTAAGACGTGTAACTCAAATTAACATTTTTCCGAATTAATCCTACTAGTTTGATGCTCCATAAAAATGTAGTTATCATTAATGACTGTCACCCATACTACTACTACTACTACTACTACTACTACTAATAATAATAATAATAATAATAATAATAATAACAACACTTAAAAGCATTTGGAGTAATTCCTTCACACATTGGAGCAGTTGCAGACACCTAAATATAATTTCACTGAGATTCGAAAACAAGACATGAAGGGTAAACATTTCATTTTTTCTCATTTGAGCAAAACAATTATTTTTCCTTTAAATATTTTCTTAATAAGAGCAAGGTACGCTTCATAATGTCTTAAAGGTAACATTGTTATCTTATCTTTTAAACTTCACAAAATTACACGTTTGACGCGGGTGAACGAATGTTGTTCGAATGTGACCCGCCAAACATGACTGAATGATTGCCTACCAATCAGGGGGCAAATGGCACACGTGTAATTTTGTTATTTAAATTTCTCATCACGTCATGTTAGTTGGCAAAAAGTTGTCATCTTTGACCCCCTTATATGCTATAGAAGTTTGTGTCATTTATTCTGAGACAACCTGTATTGAAATTCAGTAATATTTGTGTGTTTTCCCAATGTTGCTCTCCCTGGCCGAGAGCGGCGTGGGCGCGGCCGCCGACGCAGGCTGCTGACACGCCGAGGGGGGAAGGGGGGGGCGGATGGGGACGGGGCGATAACCGGGCGATGGGCAAACGTTTGTGGTTCCGCTGGAAACAACGGAGCGACGCGCGCGCGCCCGCCCGCCGGCCCGCCCGCCGCCCATCCCGCACCTGCGACTGGCGGCCGCTCGCCCTTTCGCCCACTCGCCCATCGCCCGTCTGGTCGACCACACACCCGCCCGTCATCCGCGCAGCATTGTTGCTCTTAAATACGTTTAAGAGAGTTGAAAAATCACTTACGAAGCATATTGCCTTGCACTCTTTTTATCCTGATTTTTCACTAAGTTAAATTCTGACATCTAAACTTCCATTAGCAAATTTCTTCAACTAATTACTTGGACTTAAAGCAGCAAATACTGATCATCTATTTAGCTGCATTAAATGTATCTATTAAATTCAACTACTTCTAAAACAATTATTTCCTTTCTTTCCCTTGTCGCTAGCTTGTCCGTTTGCGCCACTTGCATTATTGCAGTATTGGCAGTCTTTCAGTTCTTCCTAAGAATAATATTTATTTTTATGATAGAAATAAAATATTATAGTTTCATTAGTTTAATATTATATATTTATCACAATCACATCAATCAATGAATTTCACAGTGTAAATGGAATCAGGCATAATGTTATACATTTCTACTCATTGAAATTTAATATCGTAATTATATTTGTGTTGTATGATCAGTGCAAACATTCCACACTTTGTAAACCTTTGTTTTTAAAGTCAAAATAGCTTCATAATGGAACCCAACGTCGAACGTCTCTGACTACGTGACTAGGGATTGAGGAAACCTTTCAAAAACATAATACGTCAAAAAAGATATCGTTTGTATCTTATGGCGTGATAAACAAAATTTGAGCTCCTTCAACGAGAGGAAAATCTGATTTTAATAGCAGCTTAGGCCACAATTTATCCAAGTTATGCCAGATAGTACCGTGAGTTAAAGCATAATTTGTGTTACGAGTTCCTTGCATGCATGCTCTTTTCTCTATAAATAATTCGGAAACTTTTTCTCTCTCATCTTAAATCTATTTGATGCAGGACAGATGTAAGCCTTTCTGTAAAGAAATGAAACAAAACTCATCTTTCAAAAATTAACTACTGTAACTTTTTCCTATTATTGGTAATGATTGCCTAAAATAATATTTCAACACGATTGCCCGCAAAAACTTATGTTTCGAAAGCATTGTATTATTTTGCGAAAGTTCAAAAGTTTTTATCTTCCTACAACTACGATAATGAATATATAAATGTTTTTAAAGAAATCTGTTTAGCAAAATCACATCTTCAAATAATTTTATGTTCAATTTTTTTTAAAATATGAGTAGTTTTGTGATAATTTTGCATGAAAAATGGGCATTTTTTACTTTAACTTTAATTTTTTCTCAAAAACAGCTCAATTTTTGTCTTTAAATGTTTTCTTGTATGTGGGAAAGAAGGGCAAATAAAGTGGCGATTGTCGTATTTTATTGAACTCTATGCATTTTCCAAAATTACAAAAGTTCAAACGTTTTTCAACGTCTTCCTAATAGAATGTTTTCTAATTAAATCTGATCATAATGAATCTTGGAATGTTCATGTTCAAGTTTTCGAAAATACGAGTAGTCTCTGCGTAATTTTGCATGAAACAGGCAATTTTGAAATAATTTTAAACAATTATTTTCTCAAAAATTTTTCCTTTTAATTTTATCCCTCATATGTAGCAAAAAGAAACGAGATTGGTGATGATATTGCCAACGAACATTCTGTATTTTCAAATATTGCAAACAACAACAAAATTAATATTTCAGAATAACAATATTGATAATATTTCGTTAAATGAAATCATCAAAAAAAGTCAGTTCTGTAAAACAATTTCATGTACATTTTAATATGAGTAGTTAAGCATAATAGTAGTAAGCGTAATATGAGTAGTTAAGCATTAAGCATAATAGTTTGCAAATTTGAATTTCCCGCGCGCCATTTGCTACCCTCTCATGGGATATCAGATTGGAATCGACAATGACACGCCGCGCCGCGATAGAGCAGTTTCAAATTATGATAATTCCTTCGTATTGTTGGAAGATTTTATTGTTGCATGAAACGCAGTTTTAATTGTCAAATGTGTGTTAAAATAATGAATGTGTAAAAAGAATTAATTTTCCTATTAAGTGCCATAGATATCATTGCACGGATTTTCAATGAAAGTTTGGAAGGCGATTTAACTCCCGAAGAATGTAAAATGGGACACAAGTCATCTATTTTTAAGAAAGGCAACAAGAACGAATGTGAAAATTACAGGGGCATCCGGGTTACTAGTACAATTGGGAGAGTGTATGACCGGATATTAAGGGAAAGATTGGAAAGAGAGATGGAGGAAACGGAGGAACAGAGTGTCTTTTGAACAGGAAGATATTTTATTGACAATATATTGTCTAAAACAAATTATTAAAAAAAGAATCAGTGTAGGCAGAGAGATTCATATGCAAGAAGAATTTGTAGATCTGAGAAAGGCATTTGACTTCTAGTTAATTTGCAGAATACCATGGAAAATGAGAATATAAACACGGTATATATAAATGCTGTAAAGCGTCTATATGCGAATTGTCAAAGCTGCGTAAAAGTTGGTTCAAGTAGTTCTTCAGCTTTTAAAACAAAGGCCTAAGGCAAAGTTGTTGTATATCTCCTACCCTATTTAAAATATATAGTAAACGAATAGTAAAAGAGTTCTTCGTATCTGGAAAAGAAAGTGTAAGGGCATGGGATTACCTTTTTGTGCAGATTCCTTATAAACCTTGTATGCAGACATTCATGTGGTCCTAGCCAATGAAGAGGATGATATCCACTACATGATTAGAAAATTAATTAAAGACTTAGGGGCAATAACATGCTATACTACTACACGTAAGTTTTGAGAAAGAGGAAAGTAAAGATTTAGACATTGCATTCTACACATGGATAAAGCACATTAATTTATGAATTGCATTGCCATGTTGCGGCGAACCATTAAAATAAAAACCCAACATTTAGATACATTTATATGGGGTGTCGAAATACATTTTATGTATTTCTAAATACTAATATTTCAATTTCATCAGAAATGTGGAATAGCACGTTATTGCCCCCAAGGTCTTCAATTGAAGAATATGAAAGGTGTGGAATTGATATTAATATATTAAAAACAAAATACATGAAAGTGGGAGGCGACGGTCAGGACCAGTTAACTCATCGGGGCATAATTAAATGCAGGAATTCAACTGTCTGGGTGTAACTTAAACAAGTATTGAGAGCAAAAATATTCTAAACAAACTTTTCTCTCCCCTCTCCCTCACCTATCTCATCCATATCTTTGTCTTTCTATTTCCCTCTTATCTCTCTCTCTAGAACGTATCCTGATGCCTTTCCTATTCATTATAATGAGTATGTGTAAAATTACAGTATTGGGACATTCTCAAAACAGGATAGACCGTAAAAGCCCTACAACTACGATTGTTTTGCCTTCGATTATTAGTAAGAAAATAGTTCGCTATCCCAACCAGCATTTATCAAATTAGAAGAAAGTTTACAAGAAGCGCAGAGTAACTCAATTGTGACAGTTACGAATTTTTAAAGTGTATTTCCCGAAAAGTTTTTCGGGTAATCCTCGTACATCATAACTTCATTTCTTCTTAACCAAATGTCTGAAAGAAAGATTGGCGAAATATAATTTACGTAGCATCATTCTCAATTTTCTCGCTTGACTTTGACAGCATATTAAATTTGTAATATTGAACTTTAATCTTGAACTTACAGAAGGCTGCACTAAACAACGTAAACACAACGCGCATCGTAAGAGAACCTGACGTGAATGCAATTCTCTCCACGCCAAAGTGTCACTAAAATACTTCCCATAGTTCATGTGTTATCAATAAGAATTGAAAATTAATAATTCTCCTATTCTTAAAAATAATATTATTAAAATTTTTTGTACCAGCATTTTAGAAGTGGTAACTACTCAGAGCAAATTCTTTTGGAGATAACAAAGGGTTCAGTAGTATAATTTTTAATATCTATCCTAGCCTCGGACAAGACATCTACCTTTTGCCAAGCTATTTTCAATCAAGCTGCATGCATTCTATCAGCATTATATTTACTAAATGAGACTCGAATTCCCCACATGAGACTCGAATTTTCCAATTGAACACTATTCACATTATATACTCACAGAATTATTTGTTGAAATAATTAAAATCATTCAGTACTCTGCTCGCCATTTCTTTTAGTTTTCTACTATCGCCACTGCGTACATATCTTATTGACGGAGCATTAATCTCAGATGCATGAATTACAAGGTCGTTGTATACTTTGAAATGAACTCTGGATCAGATGTTAATCGTTCTTACGTGGTCTGAGCATTACATGATCGAATCTGAGAACATTTTAGTTGCGCCGAATTGAAACAACTGTCCTCACTGCTAAGAATCAGTTTTCCCTGAGAATGTTATTCATGACATGCAATATTGCCACAACATGAAAATTGAAGATACGAGATAAATATGTTTAATTTTTTGCCTGACAAACGAAATGCAGAAATCATACTCTTTACAATTGAGAGTTTAAGGAGTAGGCATTACTTAAAGGTTTCTTAGTTTGTATATTCATAACTATTATACAATTTTGTAAAATAACGGTTATAACTCAAACATCGTGTTCTTGGAGTTAGGCTTGCGTTGCAGATCGTGAACGATAGCTCTGAGTATCTACCAGAAATCATAACTTTCATCTATGGCTTTGTTTACTAAAAGTGTGCATTTTCATGTTTACTTCGTGAATAAGTTCCCTTGTCGAAATAATATAATTCCTGTATTGTTGAACTTGTGTTATAAAGCATCCAAGTTGCACACTAAAATGAAACGCAATTGCAGCGCATTCTAGCAACAGAGTTAAAAACAAGCTTCTAAGAAATGACTGTCTCGCGAAAATGCCAACAGATGACACCAATGTCGAAAATTTCTACATCATTGGTGTTCACTCATCACTGATCTGTGTTTGAATTTCCTATCTTTGTATGTCGAGAATTAAACCAACCCCACCTAAATAGATATATGCAGGAGGCGTTGATTAAACCCCATTATTTCGTGGTTATTTTCAGTCCACGACACCATACTTTTCTTCCATGATGTTGGCAACACAGATTTTTGGCAAACGAGTAAAAATTCAGTAAATATTTCCCGGCAGAATGTGTTGTAAATTCTGAAGTATTTCATGCGTATTTTGTGTAAAGAATTTGTGAATGTGAAGGAAACAAGTGAATACGAAGGAAACAAGGACTGTAAATACTAAACAATACATTTCTTAAGCGTGCAAAAATCAATTTTCATTTCAATGTGACTGTGTGTATAAGTGTGTATAAGTTATAACTTATACACATAAACATACAAAATAGTAACCCTTTAATGCTTGTATATATGTGTGTATATATATCGCCTTCAGAACAAAAATCAGTGTTTGTGGAGTTTTAAAATCTTAAAATAGGGGACAAAAATATGGAAGTGATAAGCAACTCAGGAGAATCAAATGTACTTGTAGAAGATTTTGCGTCAGAATTTTCCGAACTAATTGAGAATGATCTTATTTTAGCATTAGAGATTAACGCAGAACAACAGTTTGCAGGTGATCATCTATGTTCATATTAGAAAACAAAACTTAAAAAATATAGCTGTGATGTCGCATCATTCAAATACCTGTAAGTATTTTTTTACAGCGATTATAATTTGAAATTTCCATATTACCAGTTCATATCCCGTTTGGAGTTAATACAAAAGGCCATTGAATGTTGGGAATTTTTGAACGGGAGTATAACTTTAACAGCTACTACGATTCATTAGTAAGTCCAATGCCAAATACTCTAAGAACATATTTGAACAATGCTACGCATGAAAGAAATTTTCTACACGTGAATATACACTTAAAACAATTTACAGCGTCGGCGACGCCACATTCAACTAGTATTAAATAACTCGAAAACGGTGCTTCCAAGACCCATAAAACACTAGTTTTGCTCGTTCGCATTAAACATACTTTTTTCGGAAGCTGTTCTTCCAGAGAGGAGCAATTCTTACTAAAAAATCTACGCTGAAAATCTTACGAGCAGAGGCACTGCCACTTATTAAACCTCACAAAGCCACAAAAGCAACGCAAAGACGAGATCCCGCGAGCGGTGCGAGAGAACGGGAGAAGCATCGCGCGTCTTCCAGAGGTGTTCCATCCCATGAGCACTCTTCGATCGCATGACGCACCGTGGACCCAGAGCGAGAGGGAATTTTCTAGTCACAAGTTGCAGGCCTCGTCCCTCAGGGTTAAGAAGAGGGATAACAGTTGATCAATATTACGTTATTTAAATAAGTTTAATGTAAACTTCAATTAATTAAATTAATACCCAACAAGTACATATTATAATTTTTTATTTTACGTCAAGTCATGAAAAACATAAAAACAAACTTCACGATCATAAGAACTTCAGAAAAAAAAATTTATTCGGACTAATAATTTAACCAACAAATAAGACGTCAGTGTCAAACCTGATACAGCCCCGTGTGATTTCAGGGATTCTATGTGTATTTTTTCGTCAAAGACGCTTACAACTTATATACTCTTTAAACTGTATCGTTTACCGAATTTTTGTTTACAGAAATGTTGCGATCGTATTTAACATCTTTTTAATTAATGTGTCAGCTGGCATATGTACATGCGCGCATTATCGGAATATGTACCAACATTCGTTCACCACAATAACATATCCAACTATACAATCAATTATCCATATATCCAACTAGGCTTTCTATCACGATTACCGTCGGAGGTGGCTCAGAGCAATAGTCTTTGTCGCTGCAGCCTCTCTGATCAGAATATCCGACGGTTCTTGTCCTGAAGGCGGCTTGACTACATAGAGGTCGAATTCGGTCATTGGCTGGAGGAAAATTGTCACGGCCGACTGCTGTGATCGGTCCCCGGCCGACTGCCAGATCAATACCTGGCAAAAACCGGTACAGGGAGCGGTACCCTGACCTTTTCGGTCTTATCCAATCTTCACCTCCTTACGCTCATCCACACACATTCACCTCAGTAGCACACATGACGGGAGGACCAGACGGGTGCTTAGACCTCCTCTGGGTTGGGGCAGTTCCGAGCGGGGGAGGTATCTGGAGGAGGGTCACACCATAAGTCTACGTGTAGGTCGGCGCGGAAACTCACCATCCAGCGGGGAAGGAGCGCCGCCAACTTGTGGGCAATAACGTGCACTACCCTTACAGAAGTTATGACCCTATACTGCCATTTTTCTAACTTTGCCCCTTGAAGGCCCGTCTTCACGACGGAATATTCACGGTATTTCGCGACGTTCTCAGTTGTGCCGCCAGATATCGCACGATCGCGACCGTATCAATCAGTGCTTGCGATCATGCGACTTCTACCGACATGACGCAGAAAGACGCGAAATGCAGTGTGATATTCCATCGTGGCTACAGGGGCTTGAGGGGCAGAGTTAGAAAAAATCGCAGTATAAGGCCCGGCACACACGCTCCGGTATACCGGTGATGTTTACATGAACCGGCGTACCGGAACGTGTGCGGGGCCTACCAGTAGATGGGCTGGTTGCGCGTGGACGGCAGCACGTTAAGGCGAGCGCAGCGCGCCATGTTGCAGCTGCAGACGAACCGCATCTCGGCCGACGGCCCGCTGCCGCTGCCGCTCACCAGCTTCCGCAAGCGGCGCGCCGCCCTCGCCGCCCCCGAGGCCGCCCCCGCCGCCGCCGCCCCCGACGCCGACGCCGCGCCCGCCCCGCAGGTCGGTGAGCACACCCCCGCCCTCCGCCCCCTCCACCTCCTCCTCTGCATCACTGCGCGTTTCTCAGCTTAGTTCTAGCCTGGGCTATGATTTCTATGTAGTTATTTGAGTCGTGTCTAACTAACTTATAATAACAACAAATTATAATTCTAACTTATAATTCTAATTATATATTAAAGTTAAGTTAACTTATAATTATGAGATAATAAGTTGTTATAAGTTATAATTATAATTTATAATTATAACTAATAATTACTACGTGTATATCTAACTCCGTTCTTTGTAAATATGTAATGAGAGTGATGGTAGTATTTATGTGTCATGAACTTCAACTTTCCCAATTTTTCGAGACAATCAAAGAGAACAGTTTATTTCTTGTCAATACTGTTTATTCTTTTTTGTTTCATGTAGCAGAGTTTTCGAGGAACGTGATTCCGTCGCATCGTCAGACATTTCAAATAGCATTACAGTAAATTAGTTAAAAATAAACAAGGAGGGGAGATGGCTTTTAGGCGTGCTGACCTTAGGACGTAAGATGTTGATCTCGTGGCGATGTTGAAAAAACGCGAATGGAAGTGTCGTAGAACAGCAACAACTGTTTAGAGAACTCTCCGGGAATTTTGGAAGCATTTGATGGGAAATGTAGAAGTGCGTGTCTCAACACGAACATTTTTTGGTATGGAATAATTGAAAATTGGAGGTGGAACGATTTCACTTGGCTTGAAGGAACGACGGTGAAGGGTGCTGTTCGACTATTACAGGGAAGTGAACGATGGGGAATTATTCAAAATTAACAAATGTAGGAAGATCAAGTTGGGTTTGAAATTTAGGATTAATTTAATATTTGAAGGAAGGGTTCACATTATTTCTCATAAATTGGATATTTGTATGTTTAGGTGTGTAATTTACAGGTATATAAAGAGAAAATGTTATAAACGGAAGTAAATATTGTTGTTATTATTATTTATAGTAAGGAGAAATCCCGACCCCGGAATAACAAATACGTACGTAAATATTACATGCGAGAGTTTGTATAGACGGCCTGTCAAACCCGTTCAAATTTTTTTTCCATTGCCCGCATTTATCCCAAAATATTGTTATTATTTCAATATAATAAACGGTGGAGAAAGAGTAAAAGAGAGGGAGGAAAAGAATACTTCGGCCATACAGCCTATCTTAACTTGGCCTAGAAGCAGCTTCCGTTGGATAATCATGACGTTTTTCGACGTAACAAAGTATCATTTAATTTGTATTTTGGCGCTTTATAAAATACATTATAAATATAATCGAAACGTTTACTATTTGTTTTTATACCGGTATCAATCTTCGAAGCGTATATTCTTTAAACCACATAAAATGCTAATATATTGACAATAAACAAAACAATAACGGCATAATCCGCAAAGAGGAAGAAAAGTCGAATCAAGAACATTTGGTTGACCGATGACCGATGTTGAGCGCAAACAGGCTCGCCGGGTTGAAGCGCCAACTGCAGGCGATTAGGCAACCTGCCAAGCACATGTGAGTTACGAAACGTCCAAAAGGCACGATGTCATGATTGCGAAACAGGTTTTTCACGCAGGCCTCCAGTAAATTGCCTACGTCTAGATGTATTTGTTTGTTTCATTTTCAGTCAGTGTTTTGAAAATAATTGTTGTCATCGAGTGTTAGCTTCAAAATTCCTCCAGAAGAGTAAACGCGCCTCCAAATGTGCAATAAGCGTGGAGGGTTGCCTAACCTCCAACCGGCAAACCTCATCAGTAGTCTCTTATTAACTAAAAATTTGTTATCATTAACTTTTTCTCGATTTTAATCATCAATAATTTTGATGGTAGTGTTTCATTACTTTAAACATTTTTTTAACTTTCACCCAAGTTTTTGGACCAGACTTCGGTTTCGAGACAAAGGTTTGCTCTATCCGACCAACAATTCCGCATACCAATCGTTTGGGAGAGTTACCATTTTATTTCTTAAAACTTGTATTATTTAAACCTTTCTTAAACTTACGTCATAGTTTAGTATTTCAAGGCTTATCAAATGTTTTCAAAACAATTCCGAACCGTTGATGAGCGTAATATCTTCGTCAAAATTCCGCCGTTCTCTTACTACCAAACCTGCCCATAATCACATTTTAATCTTATTACTTTCTCGCCTTACGAAGTTCTTCGTAAGAAGAGAAAGTTATGTAATCGTGTCCCGAAAAACGGCGAATTTCGCCAGAAAAACTGTTTTGGCGAGCCCAGTTAACGAAAAAGTTGATAAATCCTGTTGCTAAATTTAGAAAAAATCCTCTAACACGTGGTGTACCCAGAATCCATGTTTTGTTGGTTCTTAATATCTAAAAATCGATTGACAGCGAAACGTCTGTCAGTATCTGTCCGTCTGTTGTCACTGTCGTTGTAGAGAACAGTTATGAATTCGGAGCAACAAAGTAAATGTTGAACCAGTTCTTCAAAAAACGACGTGATAATTGTGCACCACGAAGAGGGTCCCAAAACCTAAATTTCCAAAATATTTGCAGGATTTGACTGTAGTGTAATGCTAAATCTATTGTAATGACTCAGTACAGCAGTGACAATTTTGATCAAAATGCTAATTATTTATGATATGTCAACAACCTGGACACTAGATGTTTTTGAAAAAGACCCCCAAATAGAGTCGAAACGTCATGATTTTATAACAATAAATAAATTGTTATCAAAAATACTGAGTTTATTTATTAAGGCAAGAAACCATTACAGTAAATAAACAATATAACAGACGTTCATATTTTATTATATTTATGTGTTCTTGATGGAATACATCGTTTATTATAATCACTTTAGAGATGTTTTTTTAGACTCATGCTAGTTGAAAAATCTAAGCCAACTTAATCTATTTAGTGAAGAGGATACTTAAGGGAAACAACCTTGGGGTTATGTATCAGGGTTGGCTAAGATTTTGAGAAAAGCTATAAACCGATGTAGGTTGGATTTTTTGCTAGTTTTAAGTGGGATCCTGCTGACATGTCTGTTAGGTTTTGGTAGAAATTGTGTTATATATGGGCTATTTGGTATTTACGGCTATTGTGTAGATGTTCGTTAATATATTCATTATGTTGGCGAATGTATCCTCCCCCGGGTGCTCACTGGTACCGGAACGGCGTCGGCGTGCGCCTGCTGATCCCCTTCCTTGTGTTGCAGGCGCCCGCCAGCTGGCTGCGGTAAACTGGCGGCCTCGGCCATCCCGCGCCGCGCCCGCGCCCTGCCGTCGCTGCCACGGCCGCGTCGACCTGTGACCCGCGGCGCCCCGCAGCCCCTCCCACCCCCGCCCCCGCCCCGCCCCGCCCCTTGTACATAGGCCCGCAGGCGCCCCCGCGCCCCGCCCCGCTCCCGCCCACACTCATCCCTTCTCCTCGTCTTGTTCTGTACGCTCTGAGGTAAACAATAATGCAGCGTAGCTGTGAAACCTGCTCGTGTTGTCTGGTTTCATTTATCCTCTCACCTTCCTGCACTCATGGAGCAAAAGTTTGTTTTATTAACTGAATGTAAGAAAAAATCTGTTCTGCTGGTTGGTCGAAAAGAATAGCAAAGGAGGCAACCTCCCTGTATGTGAAATTAGTGGCATAACTGTTTGTACTATGTGTTGATTAATGAGTTTATAACTGTTCTGTAAAGTGGTTAATATATGCATCACAAAAATGAATAAAACCTTTTCTCCATTCCGTCAATTAAGCTGATTTCAAAAGACAGAACACAATCGTTGAACAAGTGTCACACAATAACATATCGTAAAATTCCTCATCAAAAATATTTTCTAGAACATTTTGTATGTAAATGCTTCATTACAGAAGACAGACCCAAGGCCAGTGCGTCAGTGACGGGGATTGTAAAATGAGGACAATAATATTTTCGGTTCCTATTTAACCGACTTGTATTTAAATATAGTTATGTTTTGTAAGGACCTGAACAGTATTCAAGTCCTTATACAACAGGGTAAGGAGTAGATTAAGGCATTATATGACACATCTTAGCTAGTTAATACTCTACTACAGTGAACCTAACTAGGTTCCTTGCGTTCGAATTTAATCCAAATGACTTCGCAAATGTTTCATTCAATATTACGTTTACAGTTTATTACCTCCAGAATATTATCAAAAAAATTTGTTTCTTCATTTCCCTCCTCTAGAGATCTTTTAGGACAAAAAAAATACGTTTATTTTAGTCGGCTCGTATTTACGAAAACGAGATTAATTTGCTAGTGCCTTTAAAATGGAAGTTGTGTAATCTCAGTTTCTGTCATGCTTCAATTTTAAAATTTCTTCATCTTGTAATTTTTTTTGTGAACTTTATAAGATTATGCTGTCTTTTACACAACTAATAAATAGGCCGAAAAGCAAAAGGTTTCTGAACGCCAGGTAATTTTTTTTATTGTTACTACCTGACAAACCTACGGATATGTGGAGACATGCCGTTGAATTTAAAATCAAACTATCCTATGAAATTGGTGTATTTTTGACAAGCAGCTATCTTAAATCGTAGCTTTTAAATCAGTAATATAAAGACTAGTGTAGCCTCTTCCCTCACCGACAGTAAAGATAGCTTCCCTCTGAAAAAACTATTTTGATTAGACCACAGTGGACCCAGTAAGCGTGAACGATATTGACGTCTGCCGTGAAGTTTATATCAGGCACGTCAAATTGCGCCCGCACGAGCTACTTGCCCTCCTGAGAAACCCGGCGCTCCAGCGAGCACGAGCAACTTCCCCTTTTACCCCTTCTCCATTTGCCATCCAAACCTAGAAACGGATGTACATGCACAAGCTGTAACAGCGAAGCTAAGTGCAAAGTGTGTTCGAAATATCACGAACAATGGTTGCTTTACACGAATCAGTGGCGGCTGGTGCCCCAACAAATCGTAGGTTACTTAGCCATCAAATGGCGGAATTGTAATTTCCAAAATATCAAAACACTACTATGAAAAGTAAGCAATTTATGCCAATTAAACTACAATATCTAATAACCAATTGTGGGTGTAAAAATTAAATATAACAAAGCTCAATCCCTATTAGAGACTATCCATTTCTTGTATTACATCTTCCTCCTTACTGTCTTGTAGGTCAATTAATAAGAGTAATTCTCATACTTCAGGAAAATGTTTAATATCTTTATTCTAATAACCAAAATTATTTTCTCAGTATGGAGAAAACACTGATTCCTCTTCTACGGTGTCACCTAAAAAACATTAAATTTGTTTGTAACTGTTAATATAAAACAGTAACATATAACAGAAACTGTACACAAAAAGATTTTCGTCAATTCAATATACTTAAAATAACTTCACTTACCTGCAGGTACTTCGCAATTCGCAGTATCAAATCTTAGTTACATACATTTTACCCTCTGCTGCTCACTTTTTTTAAACTAATATAAAAAATAATTATTGCCCTTTGCAACGAACTTTGCAATGTGGTAATCTTGTGAGGTTGTAAATTTGTACAGTGAGAGTTCATTGACTTGGCCGTAGCTATTGGCTTGCACAATATTCTAGTAACTGTTTATTAGTACAACTATTCCCAGCAATGAGCTAATTAAATACAATAACAACTAATTAAATTACTTCAAATAACTGTAATTTTCAGAATCTTCAAATAATTAATTAAAATTAAGTATTAAAGCTGATGCAAATACTACAATATAATAATCTAATTACTAATTATACAATTATTATAAAATTAACTAATAACTAGCATTAATTGTAATGGTTACTGAAAAATAGTTAATGATAATAATAATTGAATATAACAAATATAAACGCTAAACACTTTAATAATTAAATAACGGTTACCACAAATGTCGCAAGATAATTCCACTAATCATTAACTACTTTCTACAACAAATAACTAAAAGCAATTACCTAAATAACTGAAAAGAAACAATAATAACATCAACTCTTTAAATAACTAAAAACAAAAACTAAAAAAAAATAACGATAAGTTCAAATATGAGTGATGTATTTTATTTTAATGGATAATGTCCCTACTCCAGTTGAGGAAATGGGAATTAATATCGCTAAATTTGGAGCAATAATTGGGAACTGCTGCTTTTCCAAAAGATTGCCATGAGCCAAGTGTTTAGTAATGAATAACTCTTACTTTTAAATCTCGCGCCAATTTCTCTGGACGCAACGCCCGCTAACTCTAGTATAGTAGACAGCTTGCCACAACCTTGACATGTATGACTTACATTTTTTTTACAAATTATTAGAAACAAAATATCGTTTAAAAATGTGTTTTGAATTTGTTGTAATATGAATGTCGTAAATTGTCATTCAAGTGTACTGCGCGAGATTCAGATCTGTGTAACTACTCGATGTTTAATTACTCAAATTGTCTACTAAATTAGTGAGATTAGCACGTGTTTTGCTTCTTTCGTTTAATTCCATATTTCCTTTTTTCAATTTAAGTTTCCTCTCACGTCTTTACTAACTCATATCCAACCGTTCGGCGCCAGACACCTTAATTTACGAAATAATATTAAATGAACGATTTTGATGTGTTCCTGTTACCTAGCGCCCGAAGACGAAAGATTTTTTTCTGGATTTCTAAACGGATTTTTTCTGTTCATTTACCTTCCATTGAACTGTGACACAAAAATAATTCTTTAATTCTTAATGTTATTAGGTAGTTTTTAAAATGCATAGGAAAATTATGAATTAATAATCCTGCAGTTAATTAAAAGCAGGTTTGACACTTTGAAACACTATCGCATTCGATATGAGCACACTATTCATCTTCAGTGCTCGTTCGAACTCTTAACATTAGAATAGAAGATATAGTAACACGGTAGACCTCTGTTGTAAAGTTCTACAATTATTTTTCCCAACTGTGATGTCAAGAGTGAGTTGCTATATTCCCATGATGCGAAACCCAATTGGTGGGCGATACTTAATTGGTGGGCAATTCTAATCGAACAAAGGCGATCAAGTAGTGACAAGAGAAATGAACAGTAGTAACATACTTAGCATTGCAACATAACGAACTGCGGTCACAGTTGGAACTACTTCCATTTTTCGTAATCCTACAA
>JAHLJT010009355.1:62334538-62365262 GCA_031308135.1 Acheta domesticus
AATTCTTCTCCAGCCTCTCTGCTTGTCCTGCTCACGTTTTCAATATAGACAAATCACCTAACCCTTACCCACGTATTCGTTCATGTTATGCTTAAGACTTATTACAACCTCCATAATTAGCTCTTCCTTTCTTAATAAAAAACGAGCAGTAATATTCATAAATTGTAAAATTTATTATTACCTTGAATTGTACCCCTAATATCTAATAATATTAAAACTTATTATATGTTATAGTAATAAGTTCTTAGGTTACTTCTGTAAGTTTTCCCTCATAAGCTCAAATTGTTATTGTATTTACTACAACCCCTTGAAAGATAATGCACAATCGAACACGGATGAATAAATTATTACAAAAAATACATTTCTAATGAAATTAATCAAAATTAATTCTGCATAACATTTTTTTGGGGAAATTACGAAAGTTTTAATTCACTTTGGTCAATTTACTCACATCAATTTACCGGTTTCGAAATAAGCGCAAAAACTGGAATATGCATACGTACATTTTGCTTTATAAGATAGTGAATGAGGATAGGGATAATATTTAAGAAATATCGTGCGACAGTAACTTGTTTTAAAGTCTTTAAACTTTTATTAAGATCGGACTTAAACACCACATTTGTATGAAAAATAATCAGTCCTTATTTTTTCTCTAAGATAAAATAGTAATTTAAAAATAGTAGCGGTAAGTTATCACCGACAAAATTCTATACCTCTCACTGACCATCCCAACATCCTAAGTCTCATCGAAATTGGATCAGCCATTTCAACATTTTCACCGGACAGAGACAAAAGTCGTAAAACAATTGAAATGTTTTTTTATCACCTAAATAATTATAAGACAGAATAAACGACATATATTTTTAATCACCGATTGACTCTCCAATTTTAGTTACATAGAAGATAGATTGTGAAAGTATTCAGACTTAAACATTATCATATTATGGATTCACATTGTAAAAAAATATAGGAAAATTATTATTAAATTAAGCAATACGTTATAGAGCCACTTTTATTGGCCAAATGGTTTACAAAAAATGAACCCTATTCACTGACTTTCCAACGGGTTGCGATACATACATAATATTTTCTTAAAATCATTATTTTTAAGGAAGTCTTGTATTATAATCAGATTGACAAAATAAATTCCTTATAATCAATATGTTTAATTTTAAAACATTGTATATTTGAAAAATGAAATTGTAACTGTAACTGTTCCCAGTGACGTGCAACAGAAGTGGGGCGTAAAAAGAACCCCATCATGTGACATATTTGAATCATTCTTTACAATATTTTTATTTATCAACAGCATGCGTGAACTCAGAGTGTGCGGTAATATTTTTATCTCATTGCATTTTGAAAAATAACTGAATGGGATGTTAAAAGAAGGGAAAAAAGAAAATTTGCTGCCTAAAAATAAATGGTCTGTGTGAAAAAAATTGTTTGTAGGTTAAAGGAAACTGGAGGCTGGGAAACAAGAAAATTCTTAATGTTTTTATGTAGTTTTGAGGTCTCATTTTCGTTTTCCTATGTACAGTTCGGGCGAGATCAATTTGCCTGTAAATTTAGAGAAAAAAACAAAAAGCAAGAACAGATACTGAAAACATGCAATGAACAATCAGAAATGAGTAAGTTTCAGGCGGAAATACTAAATCATTATCTGAGAGCATTACTAAAAATAAATTAAATAACATGCCATTAAAACACGTTTTTAAAACTATTAGGTGTGTACATTTTCAAGAAAAACTGTAATTGGTATTATTACTAATGTAGTTTAATAATAATCAAGAGGAGCAGTTAGGGCTATTGGCAGATGCAGGGGATGGTGGAGTTATTGGGAATATAGGATGTACGTAGTCGATGTGGGATGGTAGTAGTGTGGTAGTAGATGGCAGTGGATGTGGACGGTAGTAGGATGTGGATGTAGGTAGGTGTGGGGTAGCAGGAAATATTGGAATGTGAGAGTGGGAATGTGGAAATGTAGAAGTGATTATGGGGAGTATTGGGTAAGTAGGTGGTGTAGGGAATACGGGGATGTAGGTGGTGTGGGGGGTGTGCGGGATGTAGGGAGTGAGGGGATGTGACGGATGTGGAGTGTGAGGAATGAAGGCGGTTGTGGGTGGTTGGGAGATATAGGAGAGTTGAGAGGTGCGTGTGTGAGGGTGCAGGTGGGTGAGTGTGGGGAAATGCAGGTGGAGTGTGTGCGTGGGGATGTTGGCGGGGCGGATGTGTGGGAGATTAGAGAGCGATGGACGTAGTGGCATGGGTGAGTGAGGCGTAGGTGGGGTGTGTATGTTGGGATATAGTTGTGGTGATGTAGGTGGGGTAGGTGTGGGGGGTGTGGGATGTAGATGGGGTGTGGGTTTGGGGTATGTAGGTGGAGTGTGTGTGTGTGGAATAAAGATGGTGTGAGTGGGTGAGGGATATAGGGAATGTGATGGTTGTAGACGGCATGGGTGCGTGGGGGTGTGTATGGGGATGAGGTGGGGTGAATGTATGGGGATGTAGGTAGCGTGTCTGGGGGATGTAGGTAGGCTCTGTGGGGGATGTACGTGGCATGAGTGTGGGGATGCAGGTGGGGTGTTTGTTGGTGGGGTGCGCACCTGCTGCTGGCGGCGGCGCAGGAGCTCGGCGCGCGCCTCCTGGATGGGCCTCCCACAAGCTTGGCCTCGGACAGGATCTGCCGGCTGAGCTCCGCCACGGCGGGCTCCGAGTTCAGCTCCACCAGCGTGCCCAGGCTATCGTCCGCGCGCTTCTTGCCGCACCCTTGCGCACGCGCACGCACACGCACATGCCCCCTCAACGCACTCGCACCAGAGAAAGCGTAACACAATTCTAGGACATGCAGGAGGTCGAAGACGATCACTTTTTTTGCAATGAACATATGGGGTGAAATTGCATATGCTAATGAAGTTACATGTATGACATGTGCCCCTGAACTAGTAGGCAACTCCTCATGCCGTGTTTGGCGGGTCACGTTCTGACGCCGTTTTCGCCGCTAAACATCACTGTACGCCGAAATGGCCACCCAACAGTGACAAATGTCACACTTACATTGTCACACTTACAAATGTCACATGTATAACTTACACGAAATATTCGAACACGTGTATACGAAAAAATTTGATCATCTTCCACAACACATACACCTTGATCTGAAAGATCTCTTCAGTAACAAGCCATCAAACCGATTCCAACATTCACAGAGAACTACGGATAAATACAATTAAATGTCATATTTACAAAACTGCGGACAATGTGCAACTCAATTCCTCTACTTTAATCCATTCTTTTAATTTAAGTCGTAATGCTATTCTCTTGCGGATAGAATCAAATTTCCAAAGATACAGTTCGTCCACCTAAATAAACATAAAAAAGTTCAATACAAAACTGACTACACAATACCCCACATGCGTTACTTTAAATATAATCAGGGCTAGATTTCTCGCGGAACGTCACAGAACGACGTTTCCGGTACCTCGAGAATAATTATTAAATTATATTATAAATATATAATAACTTCTTCTAATAAATTAATAAGTAATTTGGGGCGCGTTCCGGTATCCAAAATTTTATAAATCAAGCACTGGTTATATATTGAGTAAAATTAATAATATAAAAAATACGTTTTTTAAGATGACGATCTCGATATGTTAGGAATGCCAAGTCCTCAGAAACGATTTATAAAAAAATGCTTACAACAAATTCAATCCCTTTCAAGGCTGTTTCCAAAAGTCAGTTCCCTGTTTAATCCTTTTAAAGGTTAAATGACCGAAGAAGAAAATATAATGAAAAAACAAACCACTTCAATATATCCCCTTTAACATTACAACACTGTTGCAACTTTTGTTTCGATTGCTTGTTTATGTGTCCAGTCGTTCAATTGTTTGTCTTTTAATACGTAGTATACAAGAATCTCCTTGACATAATTTTTTCGAAACATAAAAGTGACAATATTGTTTTCTTTCCTGCTGTCGGGGAGTTGAGATATACGGCATATGTGCGTAGCAATTATTGAAAATTAGAATTGTTTTCAAGTTCTTTCGTGTAGTATAATCTCCGTGGTAGGTATTTACTTATACGTACATCAACAAGTGTTTTTGGAATATAGGAACCATCTGTAAAGGCTACAGACGTTTTTCAAAGTGAGATGCGTTAAAGAATTGCATTATGAAACTTTGCAGGCCACTTCGGAGCGATCGCTGATTTCATCTGTCGGGACCAAGAGAAATTCTGTGGCCATTTCATTGAGTTTTCCTTGTCTCACTGATTGCATAGAATGAACTTTACAAAAGAAGAGAAAGCTTGCTAGAAGACAAACTCTAGTTTCAATGCCAGGGACAAAATCTAAATGAAGAGACTCCCACGCATAGTTATCGTGAGCACTCCCTGAATGTCAACTGAGTCAGCGGCAAAGTGCGCCTTTGCGGACCACCCACAGTCGCTCTGCCAGGCACTAACCGCGCGCTCTCTGCCCAGCGGGCGGCACTCAGCGGGCACAGCGGCCCCGCTCAGTGCGCAGCGGGTGCGGCCAGTGCCTTTCAGCGATTCTGCTCAGCGAGGAGTCAATAGACACAGCCGCCATATGACGCTGACCCGTGCCGTGAGAAAGATTTACACACACGTGCTGAGAATAATTTGTATTACAAACTTCTAAGATTTGGAGGGACGTCAGAGATCACTTCTGACAATAAACATGCCGTGAATAATTTTATAAAACGAAGCTATTGAACGTAATTTGGCTCTGATTAGTAGGCAACTCACCATGATTTGTTTGGGGGGTTCACGAAAACTATTTTAGTGTGTCAAAACGTTACCGGCTTAGACCAACTCATGATTATTAACTTCATAACGTAACTTCATTATATAACATTTCCCACCAAGTGTTCATCGGCAAGAAGTAATAATCTTTGACCTCCTTACGTGACCTAGAAGTTGTAACATTTATTCTAAGACACCTGCTGTGGTAATCGGGTGACCAGTGCCCATTCGTCAGTCATGCATGGTGGCCGCCAACCGAGGCTAATGTGATGTTATTGGAGGCGTCTCGGTCTCCTGGTGGAGAAGTGATCATGTATAGAGCATCCATACACAAGTTTCTAAGATACACGTCTAAGAAAGGATTTTTTGGGGGCTGTTAAGCAGGGTTTTGGGGGACATGAGGCATCTTCAGAGGTGATCAATAGTTCATAAAATTCCTCTTGAGAAGACAAATCGACACATAGACACTTTCTCTACGGGCCAGTTTCCTTATTCTAGGTTCCTTGGCCAGTTTCCTCAAGGGACTCTAGAAAATACATGGTCTTGATAGTTTCAATGCATATCTACATTGGCAAAACTCTATGAATAGATATACTCAACTTCCGGCATAACATGAACTGTTAAGACTCTATTAATTGACATTAACCTTCATTTTGTAGCGAAAAAAATGTTAACGAATATTTCAACCGATACATTTTCATTTAAGAGTCTATGCCTGAAAATGGACGAGCCGGACAACTATAACATGCTTAAAATTTATTTTTAGTGTGATAATGCAAAGCACAAATATTTTTTTTACATGAACTACCCATAGGAAGTGCTCGAAATAGGTAATATTAACAAGTTCGGTGGTGAAAGAGTGTAAGTTCAATATCATATAGAGAGCACATAAAATCAAGACAATAAGCACACGACCAATTCAAAAATTAAGTATACTGCAAAAAGCTCAGAAATCTAAAGACCTTGATAATGAAATACGTTTTTGAAACAATCACCCCTTAATGCAGCTACTTTTGTCGTGTTAATCGTCCGTTGAGTTTCTCAGATTATTCCAGAAAAAAAATTACTTACTGGTTCGGTAAGATTGCGTAGACGTTGTGCGTGTAGTGGGGAATTATGATTGTTTATAGACAATGTCATACCTCATCCAAATCATTCATATTTCGGCTTTGATTCGTAATATACTCTTACTGATATTAGTAAACAGTTCATTTATTCGCGATTTTTTTCTAGGATCTTGAATTACCCCTGAACATCCCCTTTGTGCATCAAATATTGTATCAGAGGGCATACTTTAAATACTGAAATAAAGAACGATATAATTGTAAAGCATGTTTTGTCAAACTCGAGGTTCTGAGATAAGAGATAAATTCAAGAGCCGCGTAGAGGCGAATGAAATTATCTGGGAAACTCAGAACCTCGAGCAGTAGTTATGAAGAATATTTCACGAAATAAAATAAATATATAGTTAAAGTAAATATTAATATCAACAGTATCTTAATAATTAATAATGGTATAAATTAACCAACATTTTAATAGCAGATAGAGGCGGCATCGGACGTGATGTCAAGGCACTCTGTACAAATTAGCCAAAGTGAAAATCGGTACATCATGTCAGCAATGTAAAACATTTATTTCTTAAAGTAGTAACATTTTTTAGAATAATCAATAACTCGCAAAAAGCAAACAAACTTAGGTGTATGAATGTAACATCTCCCGGCCATGCGAATGCCTCCTCTTTAAAACCGTGTCTGCAAATAAATGAGCAATACCATTCTTCAATTCTGAACAAAATATGCAATTCAGTAACCACAAGTTTTGCTCTAGGATCAAATAAAACTTCACCAGCTACGAATAATTTCTACAACTGCACATTTCAAGGGTGCTCATATAATTAATACATTCTTGTTCTTGCATTCCGACATAGGCCATACGTGACATTATTGTCGATCGACTTGAATAGTTAGTAAATTTTGTGTCGTATCCAAACCAGCTTTTTGAGCAAAAATATTGGTCCTTTAGAAATTTCATTCTGACCAAGAGACCAATTCTTATACCACAAGTTAGATTTTAGGTAAGAAGAAAGAGTGATAAAGAGACGATTCATTGTCACTTGTTTACCGAATTTCTCCATCAACAATGCGTAAAGACGTAGGTTATGTTCAATTGGAATTTTCTTGGCAACGTTGTATTGGAAACAAGTGCACGCCGTGCCTCGACGATAAAACGTAAACGATAAAATTGCACGGGTCAAATGCCTCTGATTGGACGAGGCAGATGTTATTCTTACATTTCATTGGTGGACATCTCATGAGTGAAATAATTTGTATTAATTCTATTTTAATCACCGAAATATAATTTATTTCTGATTGTTAAAAATATAAAGCCCTAAGGTGGCTCATGGGCAGCATTCTAGCTTCCCATGGTGCGATCCGGGGTTCGTTTCTTGGTTGTAGCTTTCCTTTCAAATCGTCTCACTTTCTGCAGCTTTGTGACGAGTAAAGTTTAGACAGGAGTTTGCTGGTTACGGTGAAAGAAATACGTCATGTTCGCCACATGACTCTTTTACACCCAAAGCGTGGGAATCAGGCATGGGGCAACCATTAGCTACCCGGCAAAGTGGGACATTCGGCCCAAAAATGCCCAATACATACAAAAAATGTCAAATGTAAATTTTACGGAATTAATAAATTCGGTAATTATTTCTTGCTTATTATTGGAGACCGACTACATCTGATAATCTATGAACATTAACAACATTAAATAATAAAAAAAATTGCCAGAATTTCAAGAAGATCTCGGGCATTACGATTATGTAAGAACGTTCCAATGGAGGTAACCTTCCTTGGAAGGTTCCTATTTTAGCAGAATAAATTAATGGAAAAGAGATACAACAGGCTGTTACATAATTTCTGGAAATAGAATCATTAAATCTTGTAATTTACAGCAATTGTTTCTCTAAACATTTCTATATTTTTTACTTTTGTTTTGTGTAATAAGTGTTTAGTTTGAGATATTGTATTTTCTTGGGTAACATTACGTATTTGGAACCGTAATGTATCCAACAAAGGTTAAATTACTGTTGCCAAATCATCAGCTGGGCAGCATTGACGGTCCTATACAAATGATACAGATGATTACGGGATTACATCAAATAACGTCCAATCCAGGCTGTTTCTGCTTATCCCATCATCACATTATAGGGGTCTCTACTATTTATGAAAGAGACATCCAATTTCTCTGGGTTCAAAGTACAATTTAACCCACATATCTCATTAAGATTGTAATGGACAATGCTGTAAACTGTGACGCGAAGCCATTTTCTACTAAACCGTTTCAGATTAGTTTCTCTGTTAGATCAAATTGTGTTTGAATTTCTCATTGACTCGTATGAGAACAAATTACTCATATACTGGAACAAATTGGTTGTCAAAAAGTTAACTCAGATGTTACTGGATTTTAAATCGATGGAAATGGCAAAATAAATCAACTATTAAATAATAAGCAGTAAATTTGATGGATAATTAATAGGACGCCAAATTGTCAAAAATATTTAAAATATTTTTTCACATTTTTCCTACCAGTTTCCGGAGGAATGTTCCACAAAAAATAAAAACAATTGATGTTATCTGAATTCAGATGAAGCACTAAGATTCGTATATATTTTGAAATTTTGGAAACCCACAGCATTCCTAGAGAAGCCAGCCAACTCTGTTGTCACGGCAGATTCAAGTTTCCATGCAATTATCTCAGTTGCGAAGAAAATGTAAACAAGAAAGAAAATTAGACATCATCATGAGCGCTGTTAAAAAAAAACTAAAACACCGACTTCTTTTTACAACGGAATAATTCAGAAAATATATCATTGACAAAGAAGAAATAAAACTATTACCAAATGCGATGTTTCTAGATTACAAATTTGCATAAACAGGCGAAGTCTTGTTAGGCTTTTCTTCATTATTTTGAATCCGTATATGACTGAAAAATTATACCTTTGAACATATCGCTAATCACTATGGTGAAACTTTGATCATATTTAAATTATTGGAATAAGAGGGTTACGTAATGCGTAATTTTTGGTTGACACATTCGATTTCATAGGCGATTGCAGTTTTCGGAACGGTATGTTGAAATGTTTATTCCAATAAAAATATTGTTGATCACAGCGGCGAAACTTGGTATGTATTGTAGTACAAATAGAATGATGATCCTCATTGCTTTATAAAAGGGATTCATTTTTCCGCCAAGTGCCGTGCTGAATGTGAATAATTAGTATGGGATTGCTCTATTGAATATTGTTCACATTTTTTATTTTAATTATTTTAGGTCGCATTATAAAAACTAAGGTCATTAGCGACCACTATTAATTTACATATCAATAATCATCTAGCTATTTCTGGAAGGTTTATCATCTAGCTATTTGTGCAAGTTAGAAATAGCAAAGTAAGTATACCTGTCAATAAGATGCCTGGCATATTCTCACCCCATATGGCACAACGTCGCCTCGTTTGACGGTATTTTAGCAGTTGTTTCTAATCTTTTTTTAACTCAATCTAATTGCTCAATAAAGTTATTTTTTCAATGTTATTTTCAGGGTTGCTTTCTTTGCAGAACTTCTTTTTCTTTTTGTCTTGTTTGGCAAACTCTTGAGCTCTTATTTTTGTACTGTTGAGGAGCAATTCCATTATTTTGCTGCTAGAAGTACTTGTAATTTGTGCCACTGTTCTTTTCGTGGATTTTCCATTGTCATTTGACAATCTATAGGGAAGTCCGCTTAAACAGCTGCATCTTCCCGACTGCTGTCTTCAACATTCATATTTTTTGTCTCTTCTGTTACGCCTACATTAGTGCTATTATTATTGTCTACATTTGTATTGGTTTTTGCTACATGACCTACTTTCTTGCATTGGACGCATTCAGTAATGTCACTGGATAGATTTACATGTACTTACATTTACAACATTCTCTTACCTCTATATTCAATAGCTTTAATATAAGGTATATTTTAATGGTACCTCCGGCACATACATGTAACTTTGGAAGCTCAATATCTGAGTAAATTGCTTTTTTCCAAAGCCAGCAAGTAAAAATGGCATCTATGAACTTCTAACCACATTTAATTTATAGATTTCTTCTGTATTTGGGTTTTGGGAAGCAATGTGTATCATTGGAGACACATTTGATGATTCTATTTGCCTGTGCCTTCTAATAAATGGTCTCATTTTCTGTTCTCTTCAATCAATATTGATCGTTTTCAGCAACTAACTTAACTGGTTAGAAAAATACACCCTCTGTTGAGGCGTACATTATATGACTCGGTGACAAAAAGGAACAAAGGCTTCTTCATACCTTTGGAGAGGCTGTAGTCTTTTCTGTCTATTAACAGACCTCAATCTTTATCAAGATACATAGAGTTTTGTACTATTCTTGCAAAAATTGTGTGACCGTGGAATTTTCTTTGGGCGGGTATGTGTGACTCCTGTAGTCAGAGTCAGTCCTTCAGCAAATGCTTCAATGATGGTCATATTACGCCTTCATTTACTTATTGAGAAAGCTCAAGTAAACAGTATTATACCTAACTTGCTGCATTCACAGTAGCAACAACTAACACTGTCACTTTCGACACTTCGACGAAGGAAAATTTCGAAAAAGTTCCATGTGCTTCATGTAAAGTATCCTTAAAATTTAAAGAATGTTTTTCAAAATAGTCTCTCAGTCATGAGAGATCGACTGGGGAATATTCATTTTGGAACAAAATCCTACGAATAGTTTAGGCGTCAACGGAAATGAAATATGCACCATTCTTTTAAGCATCCTCCGTAAAAGTTTAGTAAAAAATCGTGTTTCTTTTTTGATAAAAGTTTGAAAATGGTTTTGAGGCTCTATGTAAAGTACCCTTAAAAATCAAAATATCCGTTTGAAACTCCTAAAGCCTGGAATTCGTTCAGATTGACCGGTGAATATTAATTTTGGAGATAATCGACAGAACGGTTCAGGCGCTATCGTTGACCACATGATGGACAGATAGACTGGCGGACTGACGGACAGTCAGACGATTTACTGTCAATCGATTTTTCGTTACCAAGATCCCACAAAACATGCTGCCTACAAGTTAGAAGAAGTAATCCACTATACTATACAGCAATAGGATTTATCCACTTTTTCGTTACTAGGACTCAGCAATAAATGTTTTTCTCTACAAATTCGCCTTTTTTCGGCGCATGATTAAATAACTTTCTCTTCTTACAATGTAACTTCGTAAGGCGAAATGCCTTTGTAAGGGTGAGATAGTAAAAATGAAAAATATAAAAGCTTACTGTCAACCAAATATTATTTTATCTCGTATCTAGGAAATTATAAGCAATAAATTTAAATGGTTCGTTAAAACTGTGAAGGCGAAATAACAAGCATTTGAATTGAAAAGTATTATTTTAATATTTATACATGTAACCTGTTATTTATTTTGAATCTCGCGCCTGATGTGAACTGATTTGATATTTCTACTTCTTCTTATACCAACACTGTTATATGATTAAGGGATCTATTGTTATAGATACCTTAGCAGAAATCGGATCCACAACTAAGGTAATCTTCGTTTTAATACATTACATAGTAGCCTATTTGTTTTTGTGGAGAAATATAACTTTATTATTTTTCTGCCACAATTCAGAAATGACCGAGGTGGCTGAGAGCGTGTACCAACTCAGCGCCTCGATTGTGGGTTCGAGTCCCGCCTTGGGCATGGTGGTTTGTCCCTTGTCTCATGTGTATGTTCTCGCGGAGAGCCTCGCGTTCTGCCAACACCAGTTTTGAGGAGCCTCTAAATTGTGTTGGTGTGTAGTGTACGGTCGAAAATGCATCCCGTCGGGACCTAAAGTCGGCTGTCGGTTGAAAAATCCTAGCAAAAAGAAAAAAATATTCAGAAATTAAAATGATAAGTCTTTTCCAGGCGTTCAGTGGAGACATTAGAGTATTCAACATTTTTTCTCGACTTCTTTAATGATTGCTTTGATTGATTGATTGATTCATGTTTCCGGGCGCATCAACTGCTTAGGTCGTTAGTACCGTAAGTGTAGTGCGTGTTTTTCTCTCAGGAGGTGACGGAGATCTTTTCCCCGCTGGATGGCGAGATCTGGACTAGGAGATTTTCCCGCAACCAGGTATCTCCCACCAGCGGGGCACCGCCCCAGCTGGGGAAGGTTGTAAGCTCCCGACCGGTCTCCCGGCATGTGTGGTAGTGTAGTGCATGTTAGTGCAAGTGTATGTGTAAGGGAAGAGGATAGGACAAGGAAGAGGAAGGAAAGATCGCGCGCGGTCCGTGACCGTTTGTTAGGGTACTGCTCCGCCATCGCCTGGTGTTGATTGGAGAACCCACGCAAAACTACCGATCGGAGCAGCCGGCCGTTAGAATTCTCCTTCAGACAGCGACTGAATTCGACCTAGCTGACAAGCTAGTGTCGAAAATTCTGTCGCCGTCGGGGACTCGAACCTAGGACCTCCCGGTCAGAGGGACTGCAGTGACATCAGGTTGATGCATGAGCCATCACTCCCGGGTTTATTGCATCTGAAGGCAACGGCGTTCACCTGAGCGGCGACAGGTAGCCTCGCGTGCGGACGCTCCGCAAGCGATCGCGGCCGGAGCCCGAGTCACGGCGAGGCGGGGGGCGGGGCGAAAGCGGCACGTAGCACGTGCGACCGCGGGGGGCCCCGGCACGTAGCGCGACGTGCGCTGGGGAGCCTCTCCCGCCCCTCGCACGCGCCGCCCGCCGCGACGGGCTCCGGGGACGCCCAGCTCCTTTATTCATTACCGCGCGCAGGTGACGACCTACGGGGCTCGCGTGCGTGATAGGTCTCCCGGGAACGTGATGGAGCCCGTAAGTGGCTCCCAAGAGTTATAACCCCTTGCGCACTCTCAGTTCTTTTAGATCCAAATTCAAGCAAAGGAATTGCTTCTAGAATGATTTACGAAAAATGAACTGATTTTTGTCAAGGTTAACAAGGAATCAAATACTCTTTTTGTTTCAGAATCGGAGAACAATACATTGATTTACGACTAACAGAGCACTTGCCATTCTGATAAGCGTGAAAATTGATATTTTGTAGATGTTTAACGGAAAAATTTGTCAGAAAATGTTCGTAATAATTTTAATATCAGAAATCCATTGGCAGTTATTGAACCTTTTCACTTCCACATTAATTAGATGCATTAAATTAATAATGTAAATGCATTAAAACAATTTAGTTCAAATATATTAAATGTTTGCTTTATACCCAACGTTTTAATAGGAGGAGATTTTGAGGTCTGATTCATGGAAAATTGTCTACTACATCTACTATTTTAAAGTGCCGAACACATGGCAGTGCCAAGCGCCATATTTGTTCTAGTTACTGTGAACTGGGAGAATCTAAGTTTTGTTTTTTCATCTCAAAAGATACAGATCGCAATGGTCTCCTTTCTGCCAGTCGACGGCACCTGGCATGCCAGCGAGGCGTTGGGGGAAGGCGCGAGGGTTGGTAGCCGGGAGGGGGTTGAAGCCGGATATTGGCTGGTGGGAGAAGATGTCGCAGCGGCCGGGTTGTTATCGCGCTCACGGCAGAATCTCGCGTCATCTTATACGTGCGGCTAAAGTACTGCAAGCTCGGGCTACGGTGCGAACAGAAAATTGGGCCTGACGAATTTGGGTGACTGTGAAGCTGAAAATATCGAGTATTCATCTTCGTTAACAGTTCATTTTATCATAAGAAGTAATCAAAGCGATGACTTGTACAGTGAACGGTAGAGGACCGAGCGTATATTGTCGAACACAACTTTGTTGCAACGGTCACCAAGTTCCCTGAAATTTCTCGGCTTTTATTTTATTGATATTTATCCGTACGGTACAATTGTGACCAGTCAGACAGTTTTGGGGCAATACAGGCGACTAGGAAAACGATTGTGGTGTCAAATTTCTACCCTGGTCACGTTAAGTCTGGATGTTTACTTTAATTATACAGATTACCAACTTCTAAACAATCAGTATTCAATTACACAATAGTTGAATCTTGCCTCTTCCTACAGAGTTAGACCCTTTTAGAGCAATAGAAAGGTGCAATGTATAGTTTCAGAAATTGTCTTGCTATAAATTAAATTTTCAATGATTTCTGGATTTTTTAAAAGAAAATTGTAAGTCTCAGTTTTAATTTATCGCATACTACATAACTAGAATAGAGAAACTTATGTAATGCTGCACCGACCCCTCCTTCTTCCTTATATTCCATTCCATATTAAGCCTGTCATATATATTTTTTTCCAGACCCTCTTTATCTTCCGTCACTTGTTCTATACGTCACCTTGTAATTGATAACAATACAAACTATTCTTATTTATCTTTATTATCGAGCAAAGAGGTAAACAAGCGTAATTCATTCGCATAGAATACCAAGTAATTAGTAATTTCACATAGAGTTGCAGATTCTACAGGCTCTGAACAGATTGGATAGAATCGAGAAGCGTCAAACCAGTAATAGAATCGTCAAGAAAATCTCATCCTGTAGATTATGGTATAAGAAATGTTTCTTTTGAGGCCTTTAGTTTCTAAGGCCTTAGAACGCTTCGTTTAAGAGTTATTTAAGGATATAGATTTCAAAATCCTGGCGTGCATTGCAGGTTGCATTTTACATGAATATTTAGATGCGTCTTTTAAACAAATCCTTGATATTTTCAAAGTAGAAGTGCATTTCTTCACGTTTTCGTTAACTTCTCTTTCTTTAGAAACCTAATTTATAAAGATTGGTTGCATGTGAGAACTGCAACAGAAAGGTAAACTACTGAAATAATACAGGACACGATTACTTCTTCTAACACGTTGTATACTAAGAATTCACGTATTTTGGATCCTTAAACGAGAAATTGGTTTACGGCAGAAAGTCTGTCAGTCTGTTCGTCCGTTCGTCAGCCTCTAAACAACGGTAGCGGCTAAACCGTAAGGAGGATTTTCACCAAAAAAATATTCCACAATTAATCTGATTGATGTAGCGGTCCCTTGAATTTCAAACCGATGCTTTAATTTTTGGGTGTATTTTACATGTTGCCTCAAGAACATTTTCAATTTTTTTTCTCAAAAATGACCCAATTTTTGATTAAACTTTTTCGTCAGATAGCTTACAGAACGCTTAAAATTTGGTGCAGTTCTCAGTCTCAGGGCGACTTCGAGGAACGACAGTATTGAACATAAAATTGGTGACTGCGTTATTATAATGAATGTTGTGTTCGTAGCTTTGGTGGTGTAACGGTTATACTGCGATGTTTCTAACTTTGCCCCTCAAGGCCCGTCTTCACGATGGAATATGTCAGGGTATTTCGCGATGTTCCCAATCGTACCACCAGGTATTGCATGATCGCGAACGTATCAGGCAATGCTTGCGATCGTGCGACTTCTAGCGGCACGTGGGAGAAAGGAGCGAGATATCGTGTGATATTCCATCGTGGCTATAGGAGCTTGAGGGGCAGAGGTAGAAAAATTGCACTATAGATTATCAGTTGGTTATACCCAATTTAGAAGCTTCAATCCCGATCAAAGCCATAGTTTTTTTAAGGACGAAAAAATCCTTCGTATGCTTTCCTTTAGAGAGGAGGTAAATCCGACTGTCCCTCGGTGTAGATTTCCTGCATGTAAAAATATTCTCAAGCTTAAAAGAAGTCTTTGGACAAAATTTTAACCAACTATTTCGTCGCACGAGTGATACCTTCTTTCGTTGCAAGGTGGAGAAAGAAGCGTAGCAACATTTGTGGAATCAGGAGGAAGAGCAGGCCTAATGGCCTGAGCCTCGTCACATAAAATAAGACCTCATTGAATTGAATGGACATTCCAATTTGAACTACATAAGACGGCTGTTATAGCAAACATCTGGGGTAACATTTATTGTTCACTCAGAGGTTCATTATATCTGATAATTACAAAATACAGGGTGACCGACGGGAACCGGACGTTTTTCAAATGGTTAGTATGAAGCCCCTAGTGGTAGTAGGGAGAGGATTCAGATATCAGTTCCCTTGCTATATAATGCCATCTCAGTAACTATGGAGCAGTGGACTGTAGAGCACCGTATGCTCGCTTATGACGCATATGTTAAAAATGCTGACTCGGAGCCCTCAGCGGTCTGCACGAAGACACTCACGTGAATTAAACTAGGGGACATCTTAAGTCATGCGTTTACGCTCACAAGCCCCGCACCTTGCCGGATCTGGAGGCAATCAAGCAGGAAGTGGCAGCAATTGATCGTGAGATGTTGGACCGCACACACACCGCGTTTCTGCAAAGGCTGGAAATGTGCATTCAAGCAAGTGGACACCACTTGCCTGACATTATATTTCATTCATAATATGCAATTCAAATGGTATGTAATTCTGAAGAATTTTATATAATAAAATGGCTTTTTCGTCAAATAACACATGAGTACTGCTCATTTAAAAACGTTCGGTTCCTGTCGGTCACTTTCTATAACAGTTTTTCAAGTATTATAGTTTTTCAAGTATTATTACATTAATACAGTAAAATATGTAATCGCTATGAACTCAAAATTCCAATGTCATCGTTCTTTCTTCACTTATTGTCCACACACTAAGCAGTGTGCCATCCTTTAATGACTCTTGAACATTTGAAGCCTTTGTTTTTTTGCGTAATATTCATCATCACACTCCTCTTTTTCTGTTCTTCCCTTTCACCGCATTCACGATACTGTAACTAGATCTCATTTCACTAGGTTTTAACTTGCGGTCCTTGATAATGAAACCTTCAGGCTGGATAGAACTATCATTGATGAGCTAAAGCAATTCCCTCAGCGGCACGGTCCCTCTTTCCTTTATCCTTTTCTTTCGCCGCAAATGTTACAAAGACAACTTTCGATACTCTGTATTTGGGAGCACCTGGTATTACATTAATTCGCGGTAGTAATGCACATTTTATCTTGGAAGTGGTTTTTCTTATGTTAACCAATGTTGAGAGTTGAATATAACAACATTTTATAGTACTAATTTTTCATGTATGTGGATAAGAGCTAGTGATTTGTGCATTTCCCTATAAACAAAGTTCGTTATATCAGACTTAAATATGTCGAGTCGACTGTATGAATGAAAAACTTAATAATCCATTTCTCTACAATCTGAGTTTCTTGTAATATCATGTCACTTGCATTTCTAAATGTAACTCGTCCCCTGAACCACAGGGAGTCTCCATGCTTGAATACAACAGCCCTTGTTGCAGAGTTGTGTGCAATCCGGACCATCTTGCCCAGAAGTTCCTCCGCTTCCGAGTGTCCGCTGTCGTGGGGGGGGGGAGGGAGGGAGCGTTGAGAGGGGGGTGCGTGCGGGACAGCTGGTGGGGGTCGAGGCGACGGCGGCGGGGTGGTGGTGACTCAGGCGCTATCCGGGAGGTGCTTGGCACTTCCGGCGCCGCCGGAAGTCCGAGATAAGCTGCGGGGAGCCGCGCGCGAGAGAGTCCGCATTCGAAGCGCCGGCGCTGGGACGGCGCACCCCAAGGGCCGGGCAAAACGCTCTCTATTATCGAGCGGCCGCTCTGGCTTGCCTCTCGCAGATGCGGACAGCGCGGGCGCGCTCTATTATCCGCCTCTGAAATCTATATTTATATATAATTTATTGCTTTATATTGGTTACATTTGTAAGCTCAAATCTAACTTTATATAAACTTACAACTATTTCTATTAAGATTTCTAGTAAGATGAGTCTCACGCCTGGGGGGTAAGAAGACATGGCAAACATGACGTATTTCCTTCACCGTAACTGAGAAACTCCGCTTGCCTGAACTTTTCTTCGTAACACGACTACAGAAACTGAGAAACTATTAAAGAAAAACTGCAACTCTAGTGTTGACCTTGAGCGGGACTAGAACCCGGGATGTCTCCACGGGCAGCTAGTATGCTGCCCATGATTCATCCTAGAGGACACGTTTTAAGCCTAGGATATCCATTAAAAAATTGATAATATAACAAAATTTGTATTGTTTATAATTTTAAAAAGGAAAAAGAGGAATATACAAAATATCAGAATATGTATAAAGAAATTATTTCATAATGAACGGTTATTAACCTACCTCGTACATAAAATGAGTCTGGCGTACAAAATTTGAAATTTTGAAATGCGAACACCAAAGAAATCTTATTAAAATTGCGTAATTATTTTTGGAACATATTCATGGAAACTCTCAAGTGTATACTCTTTCTTAATAAAGGGTCGGCCACCATATGGATTCATGTAACCCCAGTGTTTTGTGAACTTCGCAGTACCCAGTTGTTGTACATGACCGTGACATGTTTTACATAACATTTACAGTTGTTTCACTGCTTTAGACGTACCGCAAAAAATGCTTTTTAATCAATAAACAGTGAAGGCAAATATTACTCTCCATGCAAGAGAGCTGACAAATACTATTCCTACATTGAATGTGGGAGAGTGGTGAGCGTGTGTCAGCGTGATGAGTGTGGAGGGTAGGGTAGGAGTGTCACTCACTGGTGACGGCGTTGCAAAAGGTCTACATTGCATGTTAGAGCGTGTGAGCGTGGAGGGCTGCGCTTGGATGGGTGAGCATAGAGGGGTGAGAGTGAAGGGGAGAGGGGTGAGAGTGGAGGAGTGATCGTAGAAGGATGAGTGTAGATGGGTTGGCGTGCAGAGGTGGGCGTACAGGGGTGAAGGTGGAGGGGTGAGCGTGGAGGGGTTAGCGTGGAGGGGTGCGCATGGAGGGGTGCGCATGGAGGGGTGAGCATAGAGGGATGAGAGTGGAGACGTGAGCGTGGAGTGGTGACGTGGAGGGGTGAGCGTGGAGGGGTGAGCGTGGAGGGGTGAGAGCGTGGAGGGGTGAGCGTGGAGGGGTGAGCGTGGAGGAGTGATCGTAGAGGGGTTAGCGTGGAGGGGTGAGCGTGGAGGGGTGAGCATAGAAGGATGAGAGTGAAGACGTGAGCGTGGAGTGGTGGCGTGAAGGGGTGAGCGTTGAGGTGTGAGCGTTGAGGGGTGAGCGTGGAGGGGTGAGCGTGGAGGGGTAATCGTAGAGGGGTGCGCGTGGAGTGGTGGGCGTGAAGGGGTGAGCGTTGAGGGGTGAGCGTGGAGGGGTAAGCGTGGAAGGATTAGCATGGAGGGGTGAGCGTGGAGGGTTGGGGTGGGCGTGGCACTCACCGGTGAAGGCGTTGCAGAAGGGCCGCTTGCGCTTGGGCTCTGCCGCGAGGCGCTCCAGCTTCAGCGGGGTCCGCTTGCTGCAACAGAGGTACATTGTCCGCGTTAGATCGCACGAAACATTACTTTGACGCGCGTCACTTAACCCTGAAAACGTCAGCTGCGCCGACGCTCGTCTATGCCTGAGCACACAAGCGTTGCTTCTAATACTAGGCGCCCACAGAGCACTGGCAGTGTGTATGCGCGCGTCTAGGGCGCTACTCTTTACTACTACTTTTTACGGAGTCCATAAAACCAGTATGGACACCGTCGATACTGGTTTTATAGGTTAAGTGACGCTGAAAATGTTAAGGAAAAATTCCAGGAGAGATTGGATGCATCGAATTAACTAAGTGAAAGGCTCTCTGAGAATGATTATTTCACTCTCTTGAATAAGCTGCGAAAGGACAAACAGGAATATCTGATTATTTTCGAATGTCAGAAGAATCATTCTGAGTTGCTCTTTAAATTAAATAGCTTTAGAATTTCAGCATCTATGTCCATTTCTCAGAATAAAGATACTAATTGAATACATTATAATAGGGATCAAAAGAAATAAAATATTACTTTCCACTGAAGTACGGTTTCCAAGGATCAACGCGCGTTCGCAACAATCCACTTTGCCAAGAGAGCTAATGTGCCGTTCCGCATAAGATACAGAGTTACCTTGCTTAACGCGCGTTAACGCAACGCTCGTGTGTATAAATCATCAACAGCGTTCCCATTTTGTGGCTATGTGCTACAGACCTACACAAATACCCATCGTACTATGCCTATAACTATCGTGCAAGCAAAAGCAATCAGTTGGGAAAGTTTGTCATAATCAGATGAACGGTACTGTAAAATAACAAAAAAACAACAACAACAAAAATTGATTTTATATATTAGATTGCGAATGTGCGCACAAGGGATTTAGATGATGTTGAATGATGTTGCTTGAGAACTCCGAGAAGTTTTCTGTGAAAATGAGCTCCAAATTGATTATTCTCAGAGACGCTCAAATATAATTTTCTCGAAAATGACTGTACATTTTTTAAAAATTTTAGTACTAAATTCACTATAAAAGATGATACAAACGCCATATTACAGAATTCTTTTGTTTTTGAATAATATTATTATTCAAATGTATATTTTTAAAACAGCTCTCGCTTTGTTAGTAATTACATTATGCACATCTTCTACACGTTATCGCAATTGCTTGACATAATTTCTTATGAAGTTTCTCGAAAACTCAAAAGTTTTGACTGAATGAGCTCAAGAGACCTTTTCTCAAAAATGGCTCGAAATTTTTCAACGCAAATTGCATATAGGGCCAGGTTTTGCTCTCCTGTAATGTTCTTAAAGACTAATTTCAAACCTTTAGGAAGCCAAAAAAATGAGAAAATGTAAATAGATAGACTACAATAGATGGAAGCTGAGAGGGTGAGGCAAAACCGAGGAGCTAGCCGAGACTAAAGAGATAAGGAATCTAACTAATATGAGAAAGTCTGTGCCTTTCTGTAGCACCAGTACTTTTTGCTTTAGGAGCTAGTGCTTTCCACAGTGAGGCGGACAGGCACAATCGGATGTTGTAGACACTTTTTGCTGTATCACGGACCCCTAAAACATTTATTTCCATTAATATCTTACTATCGATTATTTTGCAGCATTGCTCAAATTTCCCTATTCTTTTTAGCCCTATGTACTCTGAATGTATACTATGAATACGATACAGTAACACATACTATGCTTTATGTCCCAGCTTATGCCTCAACCCTCGATTAATGACCTAGAGATATCGTTGCATCTGCTTGCTTTAATTTTACCTATGTGAAAATGACAAAGAATGAGCCGTCGTATTTGTATATTTTTAAAATTCTGCACTTGACGGAGGTAATAAAGTTTGGGAAACGGCATTTACGTAGAATTAAAAGGACTCAAATGTCACACATTATTGCAACAAAATTGATGTAGGTGTTAGTCGTCGGATTAACGGAAACAACAACAAAAAAAAATAGCCAAAGCACGTACGTATCTGACAGCCAGAACGGGTTGATTAAGATGGCCATTCGGCAATTGTCACACGCGTAGCAACTGTTATGGTATCGGCCTCGCAAGCCGATGTTGACGGTTCAACGCATCACAAAGAGATTAATCCACTTTTATCCATCGCCCATGCAGCACGTCGACAGCTTCGTTTGCATTTGTGCCGTGGCGCGAGGCCTCTGTTCTCATTACGGCGTGTTTGTTCTATTTGGCGCTGCGACCTAGCCACGAGGACCTGTTGAATCTCGGATGATCAATAGTCACTTTGCCATTATAGTTGTGCTCGTGGTTTGGTTAAATATATGGTTTAGGATGAGCCTACAAATTAAATTTATAATACATGCTTAACTCAGGATTTATGGCGATGGCGCTAGAACGAGCAGAATTTCTGAAGAATTCTGATAAGTCAGCCGGAGAGACCACAATTTTCTGGTCATTGAGAAGGAGGTAAAAAACGTTTTTTTAAACATTTCCGCTACTTTTCTGTTGATAACAACCTCAGCGAGTGTCAGTGAAAAAAATGCAATTAATCTAATTAACGAGAATTGCTTGGAATATCCTTTCTACACAATAAAATTGCATTTCCTACTTTTTTATTAAATTGTCTGATATTTGAAATATCTAATATTTTATTACTGGCCCTAGCTCAACAGTTATTGTCTGTTGAATATCAACATTTTTTAATATATAGCCTGATCATTTCATGCTTTATATATGCTGTCTTCTCGTCAAATAATGCAAACAAATGTTCCCTATGCTGTTTTGATGAGAAACATGTCGTTATTGCACAGTACGTTTTTGAAATTCTCTTCTTCTGTAATATTTCAAATCTTGTGCTTAAATTGAGTCAGAGCACTGAGAATTTTTCTAAGTATTGTCGAAGAAAAAAAGTTTTTTTGTGACACGAACGGCGAAAACCTATCATTTGTGAATTGTGGAAATTGTTGTGTGTAATGAGTTATTAAGGCACGATTTGTGGGAAATTACATAAGAACAAAGAGATTGAGAAATCTGATTGGGAAAAGTAAGGGAAAGTTTTTGGAATTATAAAGGTTATTCATTGGAAGAAGTGGTAAGGTTAAGAAGGGATTTATTTAAGTAAGTAATTGATTCAAAGGGATAAAGATTAGTCATTGTAGGAAAGTAACGAAAAGGTAAGACATTCATTAAAATGTTATAAACTTGTTCAGCTGGATGATTTTCCTAATTATTTAAAAAGGAAATTCCGACTCTACTCAACCCATGCTCCCGCAACAGCGCGTGCATACGTGAAGTGCCCGCGATCGTTTGAACCGCTCAACAACTAAATCAGCTCCACTCAGCAAACGTCTCTGACGATTGGCCTCTCTTTTGAGGTAATTTTATAAAATAACACTTAAAGTTCAAACACAAAGCAAATACACGTATTGTTACTGACGTCGTACAGCCACAATCAATCGGCAATTGTTACCTTCTCGACTTTCGCGGATATATTGTACGATAATTTAGAACAATGTTGTCAAGGTCGATGCCCCGAGCAGAAGTCCGTGGCACGAGTGCCACGACGAAATCGCCCCTCCACGCAGTTCATTACCCCGCCACCAGAAACAACGCCATCCATACTGTAAAACGGCGGGGTTACTAACAGTTTCCTTTCCCGATGCTAGAAGCTCGTGCACAGAGAAACTCGTGGCATGCTACGGTGCCACGACGCGTGTCACTGCCACCAGTAGAATATCTTGACACCACTGATTTAGAACCACCGATCTACAGTGCGATCATTTTATAAATGTGCCGGTCGCGCGGGGATTTGGTCTCGGCGGACGAGGCCACGGATGCCGGGGAAATCAAGACAGGGCGGCCGGTAGAACAGCCGAAAAGGAAAGGTGGCTTTTCGCTACTGGGAAGTTTAAATTGTACTCACGTTATAGTGAAAGCTATAACTACTCACCATTGCCTCCGATGCATTTCTGACATCTACACAAGTTAATATTTAACCGGCCTTCATTCCGGCATGTATACTCTCGTGAACTCAAACAAGTCTCCCTCAAAAACCTTGTGCTCATGGTAACCGACGCTTCATCCCTCACTTGTTCTTTCCCATGAGTTCTTACAATTCGTACAAAGTTTATATTTTCATATCGTAACCGAAATTTAAGGGAAGTAACGGAAGACGAATAGCAAGAAACAGGAAGGAACAGTGTGAACGTTCAGCAGCCTTTTGTCTGCTGGACGTGTTCGAAGTGAGACCAGCCTGAAGACAGCTCGAAGTGAATCTGTGCGCGTCCGACATGACTTTGGAGGCCGGGAACGAGGAACAAGGTGTAGGGCATTTTTGTCAGCGCAGGTAGTGTCAGGACGTGAAATTCATGGCGAAGTGTCTATTGTATTGTATTGTGAGCACAATACGTCACGTGCGTGTGTGGTTGAGTGGAATAAATGATTTTGGTGTCGGATGTCATTGGAAGACAACAGTCGGTCAGGATAGGTTCATCGTGTCAATACCACTTCTGTCATTGCTGCGGTGGATGTTGCCGACAAAAGTAATCATTGACGGCGGACTGTGGAAGATCTTATGTTAAACATAATCACGGTATCACTCACGCCATCATGACAGAACATCAGAAGTTCCGGAAAATCAGTGCGCAGTGAGTTCCCTACAGCCTGACGGAGAAACAGTTGAACAAAGTCGAGGTGCATCATCTGGAACGGTATCATGTTTAACCTTCAAATGGGCGCGCGAAACATTTTCTCACCAGCAGGCGCGTGCCGTAAATTTTATGTTATTCAATGACTTCTAAATAAAATAAAGAAATTGTAGAACAATGCAATTTTATGTCGCATTATAATATCTAAGAATGCTATGTACTGCCGAAAAACATATCCGTTGATAAACATTCGTTTTCAGTATCAGAAAGCTCTTATTCCTATCCAGTATCATGCTGATACTCGGCTATGTTTTCAATACTCAGATCACTGCCATTATCACTATCCAATACATGATCTTCGTCCCGATCAGACAGCTCTTGTAGAATATTCTGAATTTCATTCACATGAATTCCTTCTCTGGACATATTCCACAAAATTTCAAATAGGCCAAATTTTAATACAATATTTTAAAACAACAGCAGGCGCGTAGTGTAAAGTTTCTGTCACTACACACGTATCCCGAATAGAACGTTAGAAAAACTGAATATCGCGTGCAAACTAAACAGTGTAGGAATGCATCACCAAAGATACCGGCAAGAAATACCAAGAACGCAGAAATCTTTACCAACAATGAGTTTACAGAAAATGCAAAAAATATGCTATTATCGTGAAATTTACGCCCGTGTCCCCGCTGGACGGTTAAGAATATCGTTTCCTGTCCCGTCGATTTGGTTCGGAGAAAGAGGTGCAATCGTTGTTCCGTAGGCATCTCTTACCATTTTTCTCTGAAGATATTGACTATCTTCTTCAACAGTGGGATAAATATGTAAATAGTTACGGTGATGACCTTTTCCAAACTCTTGTTTTCATTTGACTGACTCTCATAGATATTATTTGTACATACATACGGGTTTTTATTTTAACTCGCAACCCGCATTTGCAAATCGAGGCCGTGTCATAGTCACTTGGCAATTACATACCATAAACATCCCTTTCAATTTCAGTGATCCTCCAGCAGGCGTGTGCTCTTCGGGGTCATCCATGAATTACGTAACGCTAAAGGGGGAGGGAGGGGAATGAGGCTGCGTTACGCTGCGTTACATAGAGATAGGAAAGTGCGTTACATGTGGAAGGGTGTATTGAAAATACTAGAAATTTGCGCTGCGTAATTTATGGCCCCTTCGAGATGAAAGTTTACTTCGACCCTTAATCATTAAAAAATGTACTATATATATATATATATATATATATATATATATATATATATATATATAGTGTTGAGTCATTATACCAATATAACAAGCGTAATTGAGAGGCGCGTGAGAGAGCCAGAGGCAGAGGCGCGTCCCGCGCGGGCGGAGGATTCTCTTGGAGCGCAGCCCCAGGGGGTGGGATGGGGCGGGGGCGGGGGAGGCTGGCGGGCGTTGACGTCAGGGCCGGGCAGGGAGGCAAGGAAATTGCGGGGGACGGGGCACGTCAAGTGCAACGCCCGCCCGCGGCGATGCCCTCCCCCTGCCAACACCTCCGCCCCCCTCCACCTCCTCCCCACGCCCACGCCCCCACACCTCTACTGTCCTAAGAAGCGTCACAACACAGAAACTTGGCTTGCTCTGCTGTAGTAGGTTTTGTGGAAAAACAAATGGTGAGGAAAATGAAAGGTCCTTGTGTTTTCAGGAATGTATTTGTGTTAAGAAGCAGAAGTAATACATTTTAAGGGATAGAGATAAAATGAGAAAAGCTAGTAGACGTTCGTGCATAAATTTATCAGATCTCGATTCTAAGATAAGGTGCAATTAGTGACTATTGGAAATCAATCAATGGATGGGTAAATATATATATATATATATATATATATATATAATATATATATATACACATCCATTGCTATATCAATATCTGCAAGTCTTTGATGGGTTTGGATAGAATGAGCAAATCTAAACATGTAATATATGGAATAAGTTTTTTAAAAGCGTAAAAGTTTTTTTTTAGGTTTTCAAACTCTTGGACTGAAAGAAGTTATGTAATAGGAATGTAGTTTATCTATGAACTTTGAAGTATTTATTCACTTTATACTTCTTTGTGATTGAAATCATCACACTTTTATAATATATTTAAACCATTTTGCTCAACATTCTTTGAAGCAAATGTGTGTTCATTTAATCTTTGTTTTTTCACTTTTAAGTTAAGTGTTTCCTAGAAGATATTCAATTCAACGTAGGTGGATGACTGGACAATGATGAGTTGTGAGGTGGAAAAAGAGGCAAAAGAAACGAGCGAAGTCTCAGAAAAGTGTTGCAAAGTGTCGCAATATCTACTGTACAATTCCTAAGACAGGGTTGGCGGATGTGAATCTCAACTCCAGAGCTGGCAGACAAGCAGCCTGCAGGGCGATCCACACCAACCGAATCATTCGGAGTGAACCCCAGGAAAGCGCCAGCTGCTGCGTGAACCCCTTGCGACCCCTCCATTGACACGAGCAACAGGCGTCTTCCGCCCCGGCGACCCGCCCACCCCCCGCTGCCCCCACCTCGCCACACCGCCGCGCCTCCTCCGCCACCGTCCCCGACCGCTGCCCCGACCGCCACCTCCACCCCCGCGCCGCTGCCCCCTCCTCGCCGCCCCGCCGCGCCCCCTCGGCCGCCGTCCCCGACCGCTGCCCCGACCGCCCCCGCCGCCACCTCCACCCCCGACCGCTGCCCCCTCCTCGCCCCTTCGTGTATCACCGCCGCCCCGCCCCCGTCACTCTCCACGCCGGCGTTGCCTTCACCTTAGCGATGCGGCATCGATGTCAATGACGACATCGACGTTTCTGTAAAAACATCAATATTTTAAACTTCGATGTGTTGAAGTCGCTTTTTACTTTGTCGTTTTAAATTAAATGTTCTGTGCTCCATAGTTTTATATTTTTGATGTTTTGTTCGTGGATAAAAAAAATTCATACTCACAATTTTCTCAAAAAGAAAAAAAATAATGATGTAACTATTGTTTGTTTGTGTGTTCGAACCAAACGAACACGGTTTGTACTATCTTCATCGAGCAGACTATCACTCGCCGAAGATGATCCTCAAGTTCTGATACCTTCGTCTTTCCTGGTATTTCGTACATGGAGAGGCGTTTTACAACTTTTTCAGTCACATTTCATCATAAATTAATATACATTACCGCCACCAAATAAAATTTGTTGCGCACGAATTTAATGTTAGATGTTACGAAATCAGCCCGCTCCATCGCTTTACTTCAGCTTCCGCAACTGCTGAGTTTGCATGTATTTGCAGCGAATCTGACCGGGTGATCCTAGAGTACGAGTCTTGACGGGGTCGATTTTTGACATAGCTAGACTTTCTAGCGGCCAGGTGTTCTGTTGTTTTATCTATATCCTTTTTTACCCATACTTTTTTACCTATACCGTTTTACCTATACCTATAAATATAGTTTCTTCGCGCGGGATCTTTCCTTTCATTCCTTTCCTTCATTGCCTCCTTTACCTTTACATACACACATCTAGAGCCGTTTCTACAAACAGGGTTTATCCCGTGGTCTCCGTCCGTGGAGTTAAGTTATCCTTCTGGTATAAGCATCTCATGCATTCTACAAACGCATATGGTATAACTATCCCTCGCATGGAACACAGTAGCAGTAGTTGGCAGTACTGAAGCACGAAATTGCAATGCTTTCTGGGTATTATCGACGTTCCGTGGATAAGATTTCAGCAGAGCACGCTGACTTCTCTCGGGCGGGAGTGCAAATTGCGGAGCCATGAACGTATAACGAACGTATATACGAAGACACCCGCTCTCTAATAGCTCTCTCTCGAGACAAGTTATTTACATTAAAATAGCCCAATTAGCAAATAAATTAATGTATCTTACTGACATTTTAATTAACTGTTTATTATAAATGTTTAAATAATAATGTTTTATTTTCAAAACATATTTATTAGTATCTGAGAAAAAGATGTTTACTTTTGGTATTGCCTATCACTCCAAAATAAATTAAAAATAACCAAATATTTTTTTAATTCTAAAAGTAATGGCTTTAGACAAAAATGCTACCATAATTATATTAATCTACGGTCTCTTAACAGGTTCCTAAATTATTACTTTAATTGATTGAAAATTAAATGGAGGAGATGAGTAATTAAATGGGTAAGATGGAGCTTTTTAAATATGTGAGAATGTAAGGAAAATGAATTACCGGGAAAGTGAAAATGAAAATTTAAGATTGCGCATACACAGTTTATAATTACTTTCAACATCTTTTTTTTTCTTCTTTTATTGACTTGACTATGCAAAATTACTATCCAAACAAGACTATGCAAAATTAAAATTGCCTTGTTTTTTACCAAGTGTAATACCCTTCACTTTTTATTCTTGGATTATTTTTTAAACCTATTGTAAATCTTTACATCACATGTTTTATACATTCTTTTTTCTAATAATAAAGTTGTCTCTATAGACGTTTAGTTTCACAAGGCGATTGAAAATCTTTGCATCACCATCCGACAGTATTATTGTATATCTAAAATTATGAGACAAGACCCTCTTCCTCAATATTTCAATTGCAGCTACCCATACTTATACTCTCTGCAGCTATCTCCATTGCATTTGAAAATTCATTAAAATTATTATGACACTCACCACTTAAATCATGAATTTCTTTTAATTTTTTATATTCACAGCTTTTTTTTCTCCTAATTTGCTCTTGTTCTTTTCACAAGTGCACAGTATTTTGACAAAATGAAATCAGTAGCAAGACCAGTCAAGGTATCGATAACAATTCCCATTCCATAATGAGGTGTATGTATGAGATGTATCGTTTATGCCATGTTCCATGGTACAATACTGATAAATTTATAACTTCATCACTAACTGAATCTAGTACATCTGTGTAAGCTTCATGTATGGCTGCATATGAAAGCCTCAAAATTCCCTCTTTCATTTTTGCATTATTTTTAATAACAGCAAGAATACGAGAATTGTAAGTTGAAACATTCATTGATGGTAAACCATCAATTAATCACCTTTAAATTACCATTAAATTTAATGGTAAATCATTACCATTGAAACTGCTCTATTGCTGAATAGCCCCTACCTATTTGCAAAGAAGCATCACAATTTTCCTACTCACTTCATATGGTGGCCTAGTACAAGATGATGTTACAGGAGGACGAGGGCTAGTTGAAACTTTATCTAACACTTGTTCACAATTATTATTACACTTGCTCACTAACTGATGAGCAAATGACATTGATTGTTTTACTTCAATGCATAGGAGATTTGACGATCCACAGACAGCACTCCCACTCATCCTTTTAGTAAATGTTTCCAAACACACTTGTGAAGTAACATGTAAGTGCAATTCTCTTCTTCAGATATTTCACTGTTCAGCAGGAAAAACATCAGTGAACTTGGAAAAAATGTTCGCACTGGCTGATGGTGTGATTTTGTCAGATAATGAACAATGCTTGACATCTGATTCTAAAAAAGTTTCCTCTTCCTCAGCACTGGCACTTGTGACTGCACTGTGCCGTTTCTTCTTTACAAAAGCTGCATTTTTATTACCAGTGCACCGAAATAAATGTAACCTAAATTAGCCGACGGAAAATAAATTGAGAGAAGTTCGAGAGAAGTCCGAGCGAATTAATAAATTGAGAATATTTATATTTATTACACAACACCTACCAATTAACTAAGTTATAGAAAAGTTAAAATAAAGAAACTACTGAGACTAATAGTTTGGAAGTTTTCTTGTAAATCGAAAGTTAACAACAAACCTTGTCAATTGCATTAACGACCACTTTAAATTAGAAAAATTAAATTTCTGACAGATTTCGAATGAAAGTTTTTTGCCATGCAAGTCCGATACTCTCTGCTCCAAAAGATCAGCTGTAAACCACTGCTGACCACTGCCGCCATTTGCAAACTTCGACCCGGAATTACCGGGGGATAGGGCCTAACCTTAGGCCGAGTGGTGGGTTACGAAACTCCAGTAGGAGGGGATATCCACCTGGAGGGGATAACCCGTGATTGTAGAAAGCACGAAGGAGCGCTGTACCGGAACAACGTTATTCTGTGGTTTAAACCCCAATTGTAAAAACGACCCCTACACTTACAAGTGCAATACATGTTGGGAGCTCATAGATGGCCCCGTCGCACACTGCGCCAGGCAGAGCCGAAACCTGGCCAAAACTCCCCTGTCCAAATTCCTGCATTTCCAGGGAAAGAAATGGAAGGGAATTGAATAAATGGTTAATGGAATGCATATAAATAAGTAATATCATCTGTTATTCAACAGAAATATATATTTATATTTTATACAAGGGGATATTTTATGCGAGTTTTTCCTGCTAATTCATCTTCGCTGCTTGAAGTACTTTCACTTTCTTTTTCAGGACAAGGAGAAAATTCATCTTTATCAATAATTCATTTAAATCATTAATTTTCTTTGGAGTTGCTTTACAAATATATTTCTGCAATGAAGTTGTTGTCAAAGTGCTTCGTACCTTTCCATCTGCCATAATAAGTAGCATGTCGTGGAAACCACATTACATAGAAAGCCGTCAATCCAAACAAGAGAAGACCCAAGTTGTTTAATTTTATTTTGTATAATTTGTTTTTTCATTTTTAATTAGCTGAGCTGTTTCTGTTTCGGAAATGAAGCTTAATCGGTCTGCAATAACGAATTTATGGAGGTTGAGGATTTTGCCGTAAAACAGTTTTTGTTTCTTACGAAGTGAACAAAGTAGAATCGATACAACAGTTAATAAACATGTCTATATTACTGAAATAGCCTGTTTTTACTCATTGTGTCATAGTGCTGCCATCAAAACCCCTCTTGGTTATCAAACTTGAGCTGGGCGCCGAAAGAAATTTGGTGAACGAAAATTATTCGAAAGCAGTATGGTAGAGTAGAGTGCAGATTTACTTCGGTAACAGTTCTGTAAAGTGAAGTCATGCTAACATCGTTCCTTAGCAGACCCTACTTCGTTATATGTGGGGTACACTAAGGCCGTTCGTTGAACCAATTCGGGGAACTTGGAATTGGTGTGTACTGAGCTGCGCATGTAAGCTTGGAGTTCTCAAGGCCTCTATCATCAGCTAAGCTGCGTCC
>JAHLJT010009355.1:62366262-62419816 GCA_031308135.1 Acheta domesticus
CCGCTGCCCCTCCCCCTCCACTGCCGCCCACACCGACAGCCGGGCCGCGTCCACGGAGTTGTTACAGTTACTCGCGGTCGCATGCCCTGGGTTCCTTCCACTCCCCTGCCCTACTTCTATCCAGTAGAACGGTTGTCTTCTTCCGAGTTGGCGTATGCAGGTCACGAGGGGGTAGGTATCAGCCCATTAATATTACAAGCAGAAATGGGTGCTTTGGGGGTGCGGAAATGGGATTAATTTTTTATTTACTCTCACCCCAAACATTGTTTTTTCTTCTCCTTCTTTTCCCTTTTTTCCTCTTAGTTCTCCTGCTCTCTCTTCCGCTTTCTCTCTCTCTCTCTCTCTCTCTCTCTCTCTCTCTCAACCACACACACACAACACATCCACTAACATACACCACAAACATTTTTACTTTGTAATTCCCGTACATTCAATTACACCAACTCGGACAAGCACTCGTGCATCCACAGATATCTGTAACTATGAAACACATTTCATTAAAATAACCGGTTTCATTGTTTGTGCAAGTTTCCCCCCCAGCAGTCTTTGTTTCCATCCATCCATCCTGCCCACGCCTCTCCCCAGGTGACCAATCTCTCGCTGCCCCTTCTCTTCCCTCCTGTTCCCTTCTCCCCCGCATCCTTCATCCTGCGTCCCGTTCCCCGCTTTCAGCCCGGCCGCTTTGTTCGCCTGTTCTTGTCACGCGCGATACCCACCCCCTGAGAAGGAGACTTCGTGGACTCCAGAAAGTTCGTTAAATGCGTTGTTCTGCCAGACAGCCAGGATAATTTTTAGGCGAAGTTTTATCCACTTTGTATCAAAACATTAATTACTGAAATAAATAACTCTTTGACATTGTATTATCAAAAATATAAATGGAAAAATGACAACCAACACTAATTAATGAACCTTAACAGGAGGGGTAGAGTGAGTACATAGCCTATTCTGTAAATACTCAAGCGTTAGTTGGTCTTCATGTTGTTGTCTCCGTCAGCTTATTTGGACCAATGAAAAGTGTTGTTGAATCACTTTAAAGTCAAGTCTACTGTAATGGAAAAACTCGAATTCAATCGGACAAATTCTACATTTAGCGATGATAAGCACAGAGAAGTTATATTTCAGTTCAAGCACCAAGGTTTCATACAAGGGAAAATACGGACGCATTGAAGAATGTTAAATAATGTGAGGTTAGGATTAATGCAATACGTTGTTTTCCTCCGGGAGGAAAATGAATTCAAGACATTAATAGCCAATACAAAATTCTTGTAGTTTATTCATTTATTTAAAATAAATTAGATAAAACTCTCCTAAAAATAACAAAACGGATTATGATAGGAAAATAAACGATTAAAAAACTTTAAAAGAGAAAGCAAGAAAATATAAACGTATCACATAATAAAAACACATAACAATAAATTATGTGACTACTATATTCTTATCAAATTGGAAATTATTTCCTTTTCTACAAAGGTGTACAACTTCCGACAATTATGGTGTCTACGCGAACTTTATTAGAAAATAATAAATGTCTACTGCGAGGGTTGCTTTCTGCCTAATCCTTTCAAAACTTTAATACAAATACATAAGCGGTTATTCAAACACGTACTCTTGAGAGTGGAAATGGTTCCCATGAGTTTGTCAGGAGAGAAGGTTTGAAAGGGGGAGAGTCTGAAGAAAAATGTTTTGTTTCAATGATTTTCCAATTTATTAAATCCAGTACATACTGATGAATAATTCACTTTCCAGGTGTTAAATATTTGTAAAGTCACTCGTTAAAGTTACTTTTGAATCCATTAAAATCTCTATATTTATTTTTAGTAAAAATTTAACATTGTTCAACACTGAATATTTGAACACTTACGAGTATAAATAAATATGTCGTATTTACTGCCATATGTCCCTCATCCATTTGGGTTGGTTAACATGAATAACGTAACGTAAATTCCGAGGTCAGAATCAATAATTAATTTGTGTGTTTTCTCACTCAAAATATTCTATTATTTTTTAACAGCTGAAAACAAAAAAAAAGCGTTTGTTGCGAAAGCGGAAACACCGCCTTCCGAAAGTAAAAATACCATTATTTGTTTAAGTGACTGTAATAAAGCCAGTGTTTATCAATTTCATCTTGAATGATTATGAAGTGCCATTAAGATCCATTGATTACAAATGTATTTTTGATGTACCTACCTATTACATTTCATATTTTCCAGATATGTATTTTAATATTATTCTTAATTTTCGGTAGCTTTCTATTCAAATATTAAAATTCTTATGAAAGGGACTCTTGAAAGAAAGAGTGAGAAAAGACTTGCAAGTAGTGTATAGCGTGTCAAAAGTCGATTCTGTTATGCATATTAGCCCGCGAGTTAATGCATATGCATTCAAACTCCGTTTTACATTACACAACAGTTTAATCTAAACCCACTTTTGAATTCTGTTTTATTTTGCTTCCATGAAAAGCAGCTTGAAATCATTATCATTAAAAAACTCATTGACGATATTTGCGAATGATTTACTATTTTCGGAACATAAGATTCCTTACATTTTTTCAAATACATTTTAAACACATATGCTACGTAAAATATATAATTTAATTTGAACTTTTGTAATTTCAAATCACTTTATTTCGTGTTGTAGTACTAACGAAAATATGTGTACTACAATCCTGAGCATATAAGGAACTTGAAAGCAAAGAAATGTTTAATTTTCGTAGAGCCTTTGCAAATAGTACAGAGTAATCGAAGTGAAGTGATAGTGAAATGAAGTGTATTGTAATGGAGGGGGAAAGAAGTGTTGTAAAAGGGAGTGCAGTGTAATGTAGTGAAGTGGAGTGAAGTGTTACATAATCTATAAGTCAATTTAGAGTTAACAAGAAATTGATAAGAACTAAGTTATCAATCTCTAATTCTAATAGTAATTCTAATTGTAAAATATTTATAATAGTTTTGTAATTGTTCTAATTCTAATTGTAATCATGTTACCCCCGAGTATTACCTCAAAGCAAACTTTAATAAATCTATATCTGTCCTATCTATCTACCTATCTATCTATCTATGTTATATCTGTCTAGTGCATACTGCTCCGACATTCGCAAGTAATTGATCAGAGAAACCACGGAAAATGACCGACCAAGAGCAGCTGGCCGGTAGAAATTCTCCTCCAAACAGCGGCTGCATTCTTCATAGCTGCGTATCCAACGTCAACAATCCGCCGACGCCAGTACTCGAACCGAAGAACCTCTCGGTTCGAGTCATTGCCTGAGAGAGCGGCGATACTGACTCTGAACTAACTCAGTCGGTCGAACCGCTCGGGGAGAGGCGGAGTCGGAAGCGGAGCGCTGGAATGAGGAGGGGCTCCTTCTCGGAGCCGCCGAGCGCCATCCTGCGCCGCCCGCCATCAATCTCGCCCACGCGGCGGGTGCCGCGCGGCCACGCCCACGGCAGCCAACGCGGGCGAAGCGGAAAAAGATTCCTACCACTGGGATGACCAGCTCCGATGTTTCCTGGAATCGCTATTAGTTCTTTTTGCTTTCTTGCTAACGCTTATGGAGTAAAGTTACTTTCTAGCTATCGCTTACGCAGTAGAGAGAAAGTTAAGTAATCCTGCGCGAATAAACGGCGAATTTTCGTCAAAAATCTCTTATTACAGGGTCCTAGCAACGAAAAAGAGGATAAAATCATTTACTAAATGTATAAAAAAATCCTCTCTCACGTGGTTTAACCAGAATCCATTTTCCTGTGTGTCCTTGAAAACCGAAATATCGAATGATGGCAAAACGTCTATCTGTCCGTCTGCGAACAAGGGTAGCGGCTGAAGAGTTCAGCCGATTTTCTACAAAATTGATATTCTTCAATTGATCTGGCTGATGTCGGGGCCCCTTGAATTCGAAATATTTTAGCTCAGGGGTACTTTACATGAAGCCCTAAGGACATTTTTAAAATTAAAAAAATGGCTTAATCGTTTTTCCTTAAATTTTGTTCTTGGATAGTGTAAAGGAATTTTAAGAGCATGGTGAAGGTCTCATGTTCGCTGAAAATTTTAATATTTTGAAAATTGAAAAAAAATTAATTTTTTTCAACGTCATCCTGCACTATATTTATGAAGGTGGAGATTTTTTCCTTTGATGAAATCTGTTCCTTAAAAATATAGTTTGAAATAAGATCACGTAAATTTTTCGAAAATTTGAGTACTTTTTTGCGTAATTTTCCGTGGAAATAGAGCAAGAAAGTACGTGATGTTTTAGCACCACTAGTTACTTTCTAGATCACGTAGACTAGAGAAAGTATTACAAACCAATTAAGTCAATATTTTGATGGATTACATATCTTAGGGATCCGTAACACCTAAAACGTGGTTTTATAGAATCGTTTACCAGTACGTACGTTCTTCCGATCCAACTGTTCGACCGTGGAGAACACTAGAACATAAACTGCTCTTAGAGTGTTTGCAAAAATGGATATTTCAAGATCAGTCTGTTTCCATTCAAGATCTTGATATCAAGAATCTTGATTTGAATCAATCTTGATCAAGATCAAGAAATTTGAAGCGGTTTTAATATTTTGAGTTATTTTACATGAAGCTTCTAGAAAATTTTGTAAAAACAGACATTAAAATTAGGCCATTGAATAATCTCGTGTACATATTTTTGAAAATGTAGTTTCCGACAATTTAAATAATATAACAAAAATTGTATTAAAAAGGCTCCAAATTTTGATTTTATTTTTTTCTTCTCTTCAGCAAAAAGCATTTAGTCCTATTAAGTTAAATTATGAGAAGTTTTTAGGTTCAATCGCTGATATATTAAATATCATTTGTTGACTTGTATCTGGAGGAAATATTTGAAAAGTTAATGTTACCACTTAGACGACTAGGAGTAGTGATTCAAATTCTCGGACAAGCTAATAAAACTAATTTTTCTATATTTAACATTTGTGTGAGGATAGATCAAAATTTGTGAATTTAGTAGTAAAGAGCTCCAATATTTAAAACTTGCCAATTTCCGAAAAACTAAAGTGTGTATATAATTTTTACGAAACTTCCGCGCTTCGTTTGGTTCGAAGTTTATTTAAGGTGAAGTGTTCGGGTGTGGAGGGTGTGGCGCTGGGGCGGGGCGGGGAGAGGGATGGGGTGCGGCGCGGAGCGGGCGGGCGGCGGCGCGTGGCGACGCGGCTTCCGCCTTTCGATGGGCTGTCCGCCGCACCGCGCCGCCCGCGATGGCGTCATTATCGAGTTGATTACGGCGGCGGTGGCGCGGAGGCGCGCGTTGCGCTATCGCTTCCGACTGGCGTTCGGCCTCATCAGCCGGACGCGCCCCGGTAATAGAGGGCTCTCAATTTGCAACCGCCCGCGTCTTGTGCACACGCTCGCCGTCCGATTTGGGCGGCAATCTCCGAATACAAAAACGCTCAGAAAGTATTTGGGGTTTTTACGAAATAATTTCCTACAATCTGTCGTTCGTTATCGTTCATCCCAGCATGGAATGTCAAGTACAATCTTTGCTAAATTGCCCGACGGCTATTCAGGAATGGATCCATATCTTTGTGAAGCTATGATATGCGAATATGTGGCTTCTTACTAAGAAGATCTCTTATTAATTAGACTTATTATGCAGTTTCCACCGATAGTGTGCAGCAAATAAGTAATTACGTAATAAGATCCGGATTTCAATGCTAGTTAATATTATTCTCTGCAATAAGAAAGTATGCTCACGGTGTATGTGTAAAATACACAGTATTCACTCTTATGGGTATGATTTTATGGTGCATATAATATATATTTTGCCTTATTTCTTAATTAGTAGCACATGACTGAAAATTGCTAATTAATCTGTTATATTTTAGTTGAAATTATTAATCATTCCACAAATTTATTTCCGTTTATTTTCATTCGTGAACTTTAGATTATTCTTAAAATTATATTTATAATATGTGTTTGCATTTACGTAGTTAATTATAGCTAATATAAATTTTCTGTAAATGAATTTGGCAAGACATTGATCTGGGACAATCCTTTCGATGAATACTGACGTCTAGTCAATCTCGAATGTTGGTAAAGTCTCGAGCACACGTGGCCTCCAAAGCAACCCGTTCCAGATGGACATCTCTCACAATAATGAATGAAACGAGATGCAAAACAGAAACGGACATTGTCTTACAGAGGTTTAAACATTGAAATGACAAATTTTAGTACATTTTCAAAGTTTTTACTGCACAAATGCATACACATTTAATACATTTTTAAAGCATAGAGTCCTTAGCAATTAGTAACCAACATTTAACAGACATTGCAGAGAAAAATATTCGAGGACATCTCAGTTTCTCGGGGTATAGATGTGTGACATTCAAGCGTGTAATGGAAAATTTAGTTCCATTAAAAATTCCTTTAACATTGATTCCACGTTTTATTGAATGTCCAATAAACAACTAGCCATTTGAAATCATTTTAATTCAACGTTAAATACCACAATGAATGTACACAACGTGGTCGTTATCATCTCGTAAAGGACTTTTGGATTTTATGAAAACAGGGGGAAAAGACTGAAAACAAATTAAAGAGTGTTTTTCTCATCGTTTTGTTTTCCCTTATACTCTACAAGTATGATGGAAAGTAATTCCTGAATTTTTATCATACAGTCAATGAATAAAAGTTTAAATTCTCTTCTTCTCTCCATTTCCAGTCATTAAATTCTGTCCATTTCTCTCCCTGCTCCTCTCTCTTCACTTCCACTCGAAGAAAGACTGGTTTTATTGGATTAATGCACCGGCGAACACTGCTCTTTCAAGTACCTCAGACAAGAGGACATCAAACATATTGAACACAGCAACCATTAAAACATGTCGGGAAATTTTCACATTAATCTTAGTCAGGGGCGGATCCAGAAATGAATTTTGGGAGGGGAAATTTTTATTCAAAATGTTTTGGTCGAATGTGTCATATTACAGATGATGTAGAATGCTAAACTCAGCTCATCATGCATTGTTATTTGTTTTCATGTTTATACGAAAATATTTTTGGTTGAAAGTTTCGGGACAAATTAAAATTAATAGTTACTGAAACATTTTGGGAGGGGAAATTTCCCTCATTTCCCTCCCCGTGGATCCGCGCCTGATCTTAGTATAATGACCTTGCGTATTGTTTCTATGCAGCAAAGAGATGATAAGCACCATTATGAACTTCGCCGATACACTAAGAGATCTGGATGTTTGTTACATAATGTCTAAATGAATTCACAATGTAAAGTTTTTCTGTTTCTTAAGTAAAGCATCTGTGGAGAAACTAAATATTGATACTCTTTTCTGTCTGCACGTTCAAGTAATTGATTTAAAAATATGTATCCACAAAAAATATGTTATGAGCGAAGCCCGGTCCATCATTTAATACATTCACTGCCGGCAATCTACACAGAAAAAAACGTCTTTTCCGCCGATGGAGTGTGGTTTCGCAAAAACATCGCGCTTTTGTTCGCGCAGCCTCGATCTCGTCAAATGGCGTCTTTCATTGGCTGGCGGCGGAGCACCGGCGCCTGACAGCGCCGCGGGGGGCGGTGGCGCTGACAGCTGAATGGCGCGGCGCGGCGCGGCGTCGTCCTCCGCAGGCGCCGCGCCGCCGCCGCCGGTGCGAAGGCGGTGGGTGGCGGGGGCGGAGCGAGCTGGGAGAGGACGCTCCCAAAGTCTGCGTCCGCGTGGGCGGCGGGGGCCGGAAGGCGATGTGGCAAGTCGCGGGAACACGTGGGGTGGACAAGACGGGACGAGTGTGGCAAATGGCGCGGATGAGAGAGGGCAGGGAGGCGAAGGCGGATAGGTGAAGTGGAGGGGAAGTGACGTGGAGGGACGGTGAAGTGGAGGGGAGGTGATGTGGAGGGTACGTGAAGTGGAGGGGAGGTGAAATGGAGGGGATGTGAAATGGAGGGGGAAGTGAAGTGGGGTGAGGTGAAGTCGAGGGGAGGTGATGTGGATGGGTGGTGATGTGGATGCGAGGTGAAGTGGAGAGGATGTGAATTGGAGGGTTGGTGAAGTGGAGGGAATGAGAAGTAGTGTGAAGGTGAAGTAACGGGGATGAGAAATGTCTGGGGTGAAATAGCGAGGATGTGTCGTGGCGGGGAGCTGACATGGCGAGGAATTGAAGTGGCGAGGGTTGAAGAGGCAAGGAATTTAAGAGGTCGGGGAGGTGAAGTGGAGGGGAGACGAAGTTGCTCGGAGAGAAAGTGGCGGAAAGGTGAAATGGTGGGGAAGTGCAGAGTCAGGCAGGCACGCGAAGTGGAGGGGACACAAAGCGGCTAAGGCGGGGCGAAGGTATACTTGGGTTTTTATCTCTTGGCGCGTCGTAGGGTCTTGCCTTCATGATGGAATATCTCACGATATTTTGCGTGGTTCTTGGTCGTGCCGCTAGGAGTCGCATCATCGTGACTGTATCGAGCAGTGCTGGCGATCATGCGATTCCTAGTGGCACCACCGAAAACGAAATACCGTGAGATATTCCATGGTGCAGACAAGCCCCCACGCGCTAAGAAATAAAAACCCAAGTATACATGGCGATGTTGTCGGGAAGGCGATACGACGAGGAGATCTGACAGGAGAGAGATGATGAGGCGCTGTGGCAGGGCTAAGAGGCTGGGAGGGAAAGTGACGGGGAGGCGATGGATCCCAGAAGTGAAAGGGGGGGACGATGTGGCGACGGACAAGTGTGTATGTGTGCGCTGCGTGGCAAGGTGGCGGGACGGTGACGTGGAGGGGTGGCGACGGAGCAGGGCGGCGGAGTGTCGAGTATACTGCGATTTTTCTAACTGCGACCCTCAAGGCCACTCAAATCCCATCTTCGCGATGGAATATGTCACGGCATTTCGCGTCTTTCTCAGTCGTTCCGCTAGATTTCGCACGATCGCGACCGTATGAAGCAGTGCTTGCGATCATGCAACTTCTTCCGGCAAGACCGAGAAAAGACGCGAAATGCCGTGACATATTCCATCGCGAAGATGGGATTTGAGTGGCCTTGAGGGTCGCAGTTAGAAAAATCGCAGTATAGGAAGGGAGTGTCAGCGGGCCGCGTGCGGTTGGTTCATCCGACCGCTCTTCGCTGAAGGAGGAAGCGCGAGGTGGCCTCGTGTTCGCGGCTCGGCGACCACGTGTTGCTCCCTCTCGGTGGCGGAACTCGAGGTAGATTTCGCACGAGATACCTGTGCTCCCCACGACAGTTAACACTGCGAGCAAGACACACGAAACGGGAGGCACTACGCATCCGCATTAGTAATCCGGATCCCCGTTGCCAGGGGATCAACGCATACAATCGCTTTTCAGAAACATGGAGTAGACCAATGCAAGTCAGGGATTGTAATCAGAGTCCGGAAAATATGGAGTACGAAACACAAAATAGTTTACATAAATATATAATAAAAATAATAAGAATATGTAACGAATATATGAAAATGGTTATGATATGTAATATCTCACGCTCTTGTTATAGAACAGTTCCAAAATAAATCGTGGAATCTCAATGACTGGCAAACATATTACTGCTACGTTTCCTTCCTCGTGCTACACATCTGCGGCAACCACTATCTCTCGTAAATGGGAAGTTAAGATCAAGAAACAAGACGTTACACACCTAAGGAAAACATTCTCAGCACTTACGTGCACTTGTTGCAAATGCAATAAAGATGGAGGCGACCCAAGCAGATCGCGTGCATCTGATTGCATTTTCACGTGGGGCATCTTGCGTTGTCGGCACGCAAATTGATTGTGTATGAAAAAATGAAATATTGTTTAAATAAAATTTATTTTTGAAAGTTCATTAAACATTTTTTGAGAAGCACATTTAAAAAAAGTATATCAAATAATGAAGATTTTACAAAAAAGGTAAAATATAAGAAAAAATGTAGCACTGTAATACAAATTATGTAACGAGAAATTTGGATATTGTGTGAAGATTGCCTTGATTTGCGATGATCACAATTTTGAGATAGACAAAGAATGTAATTACATGAGAATTAGGACTCTAGTAATCATCTAAAAATTCGTTATGCTTGCATTAGAAATTTGGTTCATTTGAACGCGCTGTACGTGTTCTTGTAGGGAATATTATACGAAATGGAAATGTATTTTTTTTGTCGAAGCTGCCTGTCAAAAAGCTGGGAAATCGATGTTTTCAGATGGTATTCAGTGTAGTAGGGTACAGATTCCTCCAGCGAACCCTTTTGTCGCCTCCTTAAGGAGTTCTGTAACTGATAGATATCTGTGCGAATCTTTCACTGACGCCATCATCGTCAGCGATCTTCTATTGAGATAAAGTAGAATTTTTATGAACTTCATTTTTTTTACTTGCTGGTTTTGGATTAAGTGTTTCCGGGCACATCAAACTGCTATGATCACTAGTCCCGTTAGGTGTAGGGAATGTATTATCCCGACAAGTAGCGGTATTTTTCTTCCCTGCTGGATAGTGAAATCCGGCGCCAACTTACACGTTGTATGGTGGGGCATTTCTCTACTGCAAATATCGCCCCCATCGGGGCATTTTCTCCTGCTGGGGCAAGTTTAAGCTGTCAACTGGTTTCCTGACATGTGTTGTAGTATAGTGCATTTAGCTGTGAATGTAAGGGGTGATAGTTTAAAAAAATGAAAATATCGTCGGCAGTCTGTTATTCGCTCAGATATTTGCTTAGTATTGATCGGAGAAACCACGTAAAACTACCGGTCAAATCAGCTGGCCGCTAGAATTCTCCGACAGCTGGCTGTCGGCCGTATAACTAGTGTCGGGATCCGAAACCTAGGGCCGCCTAGGCAGCGCCAGTGCGGAAACAGAGGAAAACTCGAGTCTGACTTTAGGCTTTTCTTTACCTTATCTTCATCTTAGTTTTATTTTTCTCTCATATTAGGTACATTATTATGTTAATGAAAGCAGATGTGATAGCATTTGCCAATTAAGAAAGCACTTTAAGTACCTGCAGCTCAGAAAGCCCAAACAAATTCTAGAAAACTGGCACAAAAAAGTTCATTCACGTAAATGCCTACAAGATCCAAACAGCAATCTTCAAGTAACGATTGCCAAAACCCACTTCATTAATGCTCTTAAACAGGACAATCACCTGGAACCCTTCCTTGCTGTAAAATACGTAGGTATCCTTCACAATCGACAACTCACCTGCAGATTCTACATCAATTTCGTCCGTCAGAAAGCACACGGCAAACCAATTCATTTCTATCCCCTGCTCAGAAGAGCATTCCCACTAAAACAAAACCTCCGTCATCTGATACAAAACCTTAATCCAACTTATATCTACGATTCCCTTCACCTAAGACGCTGTAATAACTAAACTTATAACAAACAATTATGATTGATGATGGTTCCACACGCGTCAATTTCTAAGGTAATTAGACCCGTAAGTGCCATGCATGTTTTTTCCTCGGGAGATGGCGGTGATCTTCCCCCGCTGGATGGTGAGATCCGGCGCTGACCTACATATCGGCTAGAGGAGATTTCCTAAACCAGGTATCTCCCACCAGAGGGGCACCGCCCCAGCCGCTCTAAGCTCCCGACTAGTCTCCCGGGTTGTGTGGTACGTAGTATAGTGCCAGTAAATGTGTGTGTAAGAGGAGAGGTTGGGGACAAGGAAGGGCGCGCGGGGGCAGTGTCTCGTTTGCCAGGCATCCGCCTTGTTCGGAGAAACCACGGAAAATACCGATCAGAGGAGCCGGCCGCTAGAATTGTCCTCCAGACAGCGATTGAATTCGACCTGGCTCTCTAGCTAGATTCGAAATTCCTGCCACCGTCTCAACTCGAACCTAGGACCTTCCAGTAGAGTAACTCAGTGCCATCAGTTGATGCCCTGCACCACCTCTCCCGGTAAAACTTATAATAAAATTCACACTATTTTGTTAAAAATCGCATAAAAACAAAATCAATGATTTCCAGCTTCCCCAAAAAATTAAAACCTAAAAACCCAAACGATCATCGACTGGTCTCTGAGACCTCCTACCCCGCCCCTTGGCTATTTTGGTGTTGTTTCTTGTAAGTTGCGTTCTATGCATAGCATGCGTAAGTTGCGTTCTATGGTAAGCATGCGTAGTATTTCGTAACGCAGCTGGCGAGTAGGTTCAAGTACAATGATTGGGGTTTTGGTGAGAGGTCTGTTGCACCGATGTGGCCGGTCGATGACCTCACATTTAACGACGCCGCTTCCGCAACAGCAAATAGAATAATATTCATTCCGAGGGCGGCACAAATCGTTTCACATTTCTTGGCAAAATCAATACCCGCAATACCCATAGCCTTTCATTTAAACACGTTTCATGCGAAGTCTAATTTCATTTCAGCGATTTCATGTTACGTATAAATATATCGTATAAACGCGTTTTACACTTTTGTGTTGTTCTGCACGGATGTCGCTTATCTGGAAGTTTTTTTCGTTAGACGTTTTCACAATATTTTAACTTTAGTCATTTTGCTAATGAATCCCGTACTCTACTTATTTACGAATTATATGCACATGCATTTGAGATGTTAGTTAGACCTGAAATGTACATTTTCTTACTAAAAGAAAAATGCTCAACAACATAATGAATGTAACATAAAATATTTTTACAATCTGACATTTACATAATTTTTATGGCTTATACTCGTTTCGTTTTCAAAACTATCACCTAAGTTCACCGAAAACCAAATAAATCATGGAAACAAAAGAAATCACATTATTTTCTATCTGTCGAAATTGATAATGAATAAAGATAAACAAATGCGCTAATTCTTAATAATAAATTATACTAATAGAAAAATATTGAATTATTCCATTTTTCTCTATTTATGTTTTAGAATTTGGATTTAGCTTTATTTAATATTTCTTGTACTTCAGTTTTTAAATTGATAATTTACTGTTAAATTGAAAATTCATATTTACTACGCCCAAAATTTTATAAATCAATAAACTAACTCTCTTAACTTCTTGGAGTGAAATTCAACTCGATTCAACTCAATGAATTTTCACCCATCCTTCGAGCCAGAATTGAACTTCGAGAATCAAGTGGAATCCACTCGATTTTTAAAGTGAAATAATTAACTTGACTTTCGATGGACTGCTCCCTCGATTCGAAGGACCTGGACAACCACTCTTAGAGGATTTTCACTCAATATCGAGTATTCCCGGCATCCATTCGGAGTGTAATAGTTTCTAACATCTAATGTAAATTGTCAAAATGATATTTCTGCTTATACATTATATACATTAATTTAAAATCAGAATCTATAACCTTGTGGATGAATTGTGAATTTCAATAAAAAAGTATTTCAAGAAAAAGTATGGTACTCGTGTGCACGAATACGGCGAATTTTTGAAAGAAAAACTCTTAATGTCGGGCCCTGGTACCGAAAAATCTTGTTCCTCTATTCAGTAAATCCATGTTTTGTGGATCGTTGATACCGAAAAATCAATGGACAGCAATACGTCATGATTCCTGATGGTGGCAATACCTCTGATTTTGAAATTTTGATATTTGCGAATATTTTATATAAAGTCTTAATTAAATTTTCATTTTTTTTCAAAAATATCTGCAAATTATTTATTTTTTCTCTTCGGATAGCGTAAAAGATTCATAAAAAATGTCTTGAGTATCTTTTGCATTGAAATATAAATTTTCTAAATTTGCAAAAGTTCGGGGTCTTCCTCCAACTGCAACATTGAAGATAGAGATGTTTTCATTAATGTTCCGTTCTTTCCTTAAAAATCTGTTCTTTAAAAATACACCTTGAAATACGGTCCTCTACAATTTTTCGAAAATATTTTTGCGTAATTTAGCGTGAAATATAGGCAATTTTTAAACAATTTTTGGCTCCAAATTGTTCCTTTAAATGTTAATCTCGTATGTATCAAAGAATGGTATAATATGTGGTGTTAGTTCCATTTTTGCAAATTCTCTGTATTTTCAAATATTGCAAAAATGTAACATTCCAGAACTATAAAATTGAAGACAGATGTTTATGATTTATAGATGTTTATAGATGTTTATTTATAGATGTTTATGAAACATAATTTGTTCTAAAAAATGAACTCTTGAAAAATGTTCGTGTGCAAATTTTTTGGAAAATCTAGTCTTTTTTGTGTAATTTTTGCTTAAATTAATTGCAATTAAAAAATATTTTATCAAAAAATATTTCATATTTTTTAACTTTTTCCTGGATAGAACAAGAGACACTAAGGAATGACGGTAGTCTCGTTTTTGTCTAACACTCAGAATCATTGAAAAATTCCGATTAAGAAATAATATAAGAAAATATACGCTGTTGTAGCACCACTCGTTTTAATACTAGTAGTTGTTTTGCGGTTCATATTGAGAGTCTTCGGACAATGAATATTAATAATTTGTATCATTTTAAATATACTACTTGCGTCTGTAAACTCCTCTTGCTTACTGATTCTTAACGCTCGAGTTCAAATTCCAGAGAAGACAAATATTTTTTAAAAGTTTTTTGTAAGGCTAGATCACAATACTCGCAATTGGATGACAGATTTCCATTTTCAATAAAATTGTTGAATAAAATGTTTGTATGTATTTTTCGAGTAATTACTGAAAAATTGGTGGGAACATAGTTGCAATATTTTAATACTACGTAACTGTCAACAAGAATTCTGAGCTAACCGACAACTGACATGCCATTTTTGCACTAGTTTCTATTACGACTTAAAACTCTTTTCCAGTATTGTCTTTTCACCACTGACACGATTTGAAATATTTTGTCGATGGATTCGTACATCAATTTGCGAGATGCGCGAAATATGAAATTGACAAATTACGAAACAAACTTCGTTTTCTACTTCTCTTACTTCGTAGCCAATCCTCGCAGGCAGAATAAAACGCCGCTGCGAACAATCAGCGCCGGCGGAGGGACGGCGCGGCGTTTGGAGTGCGCCCGCGCGCGCCTTCTATTTCCGGCCGGCGGCTTCCTACGACGCGCCTCGCTCGTCTATTATTTTATGCACGCTCCAACAAAGCAGTGGGACATAGGACTTTTTTCTTCAATTTATTAACACTTGTTCGCCTTACTTAGTCTTTCAAGGCATTCAATTCATTCATAATTTCTACTTTCACACCATATTTTTTGCGTATGAATATACGTTTTTACTTTCTCGTGTACGTACGCAATATACGAAGTAATATACGAAGTGTAGGGAAAGTTATATAATGATGCGAAAAATCATTTTAGAGATTTCAACGGTAATACACGTTTTGGGGTCGTTTGATTCCGAAAATCTATTATTCTTTCAAAACGTCCGTTTGTATGTCCGTCAATCCGCCTAAACTATTCATAATTTTTTTTTCCAAGATTAATATTTTCAGTTTTGAGTCGGTCTTATCGACTCCCAGTCAGTCTGGCCCGACTAAAAGCTCTTCCAGCTTAAAATAACATTCTTTAATTTTTGCGTAACTTCACATGAACCCTCGAGGACTTTTTCGAAATTCTCTCAAAAATGGCTCCAAATTTATTTTCTAATTTTTCTTGTGAGAATAGAGTTCAATACAAAAATATAGATGGGATAGGTCCGATTTCAACTGACAATTCTGAATATTCAAAAATTGTGAGTATACTTGCTTTAAATTATTTCCCACGAAGTTTCTTGAAAAGTCAAAATTTTTCTGTGAAAAAGAGCTTCAAATGTCGCATTTAAGAAACACTTGAAGAATTTTTCTCACAAACGACTCCAAATTTTTCAACAAAAATTTCGTTGTATGAAATGTTTTATTCCTTTTCAATATTGTCATGTCTCGGTTATATCATACGGGGCCGAAATATCGAGAAAAGTTTTCGGTCCCTGAAAAGATAGAAGACAGCGGCGGTAGAAGACAGCTAGAAAGATGATGGGACAAGAACAAGAAGCTAGCCCAGACCAAAGAAATTAGAAAACTAACTAGTAGGAGAAAGTCTGTCCTTTTGTAGCTCCACTAGTTTGCTGCTTTGGCCTTATTTCGTAAGAAGAGAAAGTATCTTATTCGTAAAGCTTTCGTAAAGCGCATTTCCCGAAACCAACCATAAGAGTGCGCTAAAGAAATCGTAACGGACTGTAGCAAGCCAAAAATATTTTATTATAAATTCTTCCGCACATTAATACATCATATCAATTTTTCTTTTAATTGCAAATCTCTAGAGTCAAGCAGACATTTGATCCGCTAACTGACACTCATTCTGGAATGAAAAAGTAGGTAAAAGCATTATTGCAAGAATATAGTTAGAGCAATTTTTCGCAGCATCTTTAAAACAGCTACAACGCCAGGCAGCAGTTGTCATCACGTGGGCGCCTCATCAGCCAATTGGAGCCGCGATATTGTTATTCCTCTTGGCTGGCGCCCCGGGCCAGCGGGAAGTCGCTCTATTTCCCGGCGCAGATTACAGCCGCAGGGGCGCCTTCTCCCCCGACGCTCCTCCGCCCCCGCCCTTCCCCTCGCTCTCGTCCCCGCTCCGGCCCCCTCCCGCTGCCACGCCGAGCTGAAATAATGAGTGGGTGCTCAGGCAGTGGGCGTCAGTCGCTCGTACCGCGTGAGCTTTAAGACCATATTACTATTCCTTGGATTAAATGTGACCGAACGGTATTAAGGAAGTCTAGTCTAAATGATCATAATTAAGGGCCTTGAAAAGAATATGACAAACACAAATACAAACTCGTCTCTGAGAGGGACGAAATCGAGAATAGGATAACCCAGGGTTTGATAGTATTATTGTTCATGTGTTGTAAAACTCACACGCAATAACTTTGCAGACTACGTTCAAATAATTAACACCAGTCTGATAATTCAGAATTAGCTATTCAAAATTAAGAATTGAAGGAACTGTATAGGTAACGCTTTGAAACGTAACCCTTTTAATAATATGTATATTTAAATCACTTGTTTATATTTGCCAGTCAGTTTCACTTTGTGACACGAGAGGAATAAGATTTGTCTCCAAATAAACACAATCACGTCTCTGAGAGGGATGAAAGCGAGAATAAGATATTTAGTATTATTATTCGTGTGTTGTAAAACACACACTCAAGAAATTTGCAGACTACGTGCAAAAATTAACATCAGTCTGATAATTCAGAATTAGCTTTTCAAAATTAAGAACAGAAGGATCTGTTCAGGTTACGCTTCCAAACGCAACCCTTTTAATAACAGTATGCTTAAACCACTCGTTTATATTGGCCATTCAATTTGTGACACAAGTGGAATAAGATTTGTCTCCTGGTAGAGATGCCGTCATATGATCCAACGAAACCGATTGCGTGAGAGGTAAAGAACCTCAGTTTCTTTTCCTGCAGGAGTTAAGAAAGAGTGAAATAATGTAATTTGGTACATTCATTAATGTGGAGAGTTACTTTAGTAGTATCATTTAGTGGTTGTTTATTTATTTAAATTTACCGTTACATTATATTAGATTAGATTAGAGTTATTATTAATTCTGCAATTAAGTATCATTACTTGGTGGCAGAATATCTTAACAAAACATGCATTAAGCTTACATTGACTAACAATAAATTACAAGAAAGTAGTTAATTGAAAAAACAACAACAATAATTAAGAATAATAGTACATAATTTCACAGCGTAAACCTAACTCCAATTCATTTTACTCCACTTCACTTCACAAATTTAGAAAACAAATTTAGAATAAAAATTTAGAAAAATCATCATTATTACTTTCTTGTACACGTATGTGTATATAAGGAGTAATATAGTAAAGAGAAAGTTATAAGTAAAATCAATTTCAAGATTTCAACAGAAATGCACGTTTTTGGGTCCCCTGATAACGATTTTGTTTTCAAAACGTCCGTCCGTCTGTGAACAACACCAGCGTTTAAACTATTCTAAAATGTTTTAGAATGTAGTAAATCTCAACAATATATTATTTTCTAATTGTTTTCGTCTTTTCAACTACAGCCTTCCATTCTTTTCTGTTGAACTTAAGCTATCCACTTTAGCTTGCCGGCTAGCTAACGTTGCCTCCCCCATGCCTGGGCCTAATTTAATTCCCACGCTTTGGGGATAAGAGAGACTTATGTATTATGCGCATTACATTCATTGCAACTAGCAAACTCCGCCTGCCTGAGCGTTTGCTCGTCACACAGCTACAGAAACTGAGATTTTAAAGGAAAGCTATAACCTAATTTCGGCTCCGGCCTGAAATCGAACCCGGGATCACACAAGGAGAAGCAAATATGCTACCCATGAGCCATCCATTATCTCAAGTTCATCACAAGGTCTTCATTATAACATCTTTCGTGCTTGTTTTTGATTTTACCTTTGACACAGTTGACAAAGGATGCCATTCTAGAACTTTCTTTGCCAATGTAGCATTTTTCATTCTATAAACTCCCAAAAAAGCTTAATCTCAAAGCTATTAATTTAGTTAACAAGATTTCAGTGACTAATTAGATTGTTTCGCCCCGCTCTGCATTGTGTTTTGAAATTCGATTAACTGGGCTAAATAATTAAAATAACTGCAAATAAATACGTCATCATAAAGTCAGTTTTATTCAGAGAAATTTTAACTTTTTATAAGCGATATAATGTTTGTACGAGATATTATTATTGTTTTTTTCAGAATTAATGCTTGTTTTTCGGGTCTTGTATAAAATCTTACTTTTCTTATATTTTCCTTTGAAATATGGACTTAAATAAATTTACTAGAAGTAAATTTATACTCCATAATATTTTTCAAACTTGATTGCATTTTGACGTAAGTTAATGGAATGTTACGTCTCTCAAATAAAATTTACGATGGAAATAATTTTAACTCGAAGCGTATGTAAATGTTTGTATTTACATTTTCCTCGAGCGCCTATTTCATAGGGAGCGGAAGGGAATGTCCTGAGGGATTGCGTTGTGTGCAAACGTTAAAGGGATGAAGGGTAAACGATCAACTGCGTGTTAAAACAGTCAATCATGTAATTGCTGCATTTCGCACCCTCTGAAATGAAGGTTAAACGTTTGGTAAGTTCTTTCACGCAGAAAGATATTTGACTAAGTGAACTGATTCAGCTCGTAGATTAGAAACAAATATACATTTTTAGCAGACTATTTAATGCGTTCTTCAACATCCCAAATTTTTCAAAATTATACTTACACATGCTTGCAAATTTGAGCTCTGCACATTTTGACAGGAGAAGAGCACTTTTATTTATAAACGTTAGCGAGTAATTTGAAATTCAGACATTTGTAGTGATTGAGTTTCAAGGAAAAATATTACGCTCAATTCTAAAACAAAATACTTTTGAAAAACAAAAAGGCGTTAGAATATTTGCAACATGTTTTAGACCGTGGAAAGGTGGGTATTGTGCAAATGTTTGGAAAAGCAATTACAGTGACTGCTCTGCTGCGCATCTCTAATAGAAGTTGTTCTTATTTGCTTTGGACGTTGTCTCGTAGCGGAGCAACATCGCAGTGAAAAACCGCATAAAATTCAAGTCGCCCACGCGAGCGGACGTCTGCATATCAGAAACAATCTACAAATATTCAGGGAAGCGACGAGTAACTCAAGCCGGCGCTGCAACGTAACTCTGGCCGCGCGTGTGACAGCACGAGAGGATGGAGGGGCATGGAGCCTGGAGGAAGGGAGGGAGGGGGGTTCGGAGTTCGTTCAACGGTAGCGGCGCCTGTCACAGATAGCGCCCGTGCGTCGCCACGCTGCAGGCAGCAGGTGGGCGCCCGTGGCCGCCACCGTCCACTCCACACTCGCGTCACGCGTTTTATTACACTCGCGGATCGCCAGCGCTGACTTTTACTGGACCGGAAATAATTGGCGTGGCGCTCTTTAGGTGTCATTTCTTTACGGTTATTGGCCAGTTCAGTTTGCAAAATAATTTATTATTTTTGCTCTTTAATGCTTAACTTTCTGACATATCTAATTATTTGTACTCTAAAGGATAGGCCTCGAAATGATGAGTCAAATTCTTTTATTGTTTTTGTATTGGTGGATTTTGGAGTTGATTTAAATTCTTCGTTAAAATAGAAAATGGAAATCTCTGATAATAAATTCCAATTTTGCTAGGATGGGATTTGTTCTATATGTTTTTCTTAATTGGATTGGGAATATTTTAAATACATTTATTAGCAAAACATTTTTTTTTGCCTTGTATTTTCGTAGCTCAATGCATTCACATTGAAAAAGTCTCCTGGATTATTTTATCTTGGGTCGTTTTCCACGACCGATATACAGAAATGAGTTACACATTTTCCCATTGTTTGAAAGGGAGAAAATACCGCAATGCCGTTAGAACACAAGGTGCTTCAATGAATCTGGATACTAGAAATACGTTTCAATTTTGTTTTAGCCCTGGGTTTTCCGAGATATTAAGATAAAAATTGTTTTGTGAAACAACAAATCAATTGTTACGCATTGTAGGATCATTTTTGTGTAATTTTGAGTAATTTTATTAATCTCATATACAATGTAAACTGCAGAAATTTTCACTTCTGCTAGCAGGTAATGCGAGAAGAACGTCATCACTTCAATAGTAATTTAATTTTTCATCAATTTCAAGATTTTTCACCTGTCGGATAATTCGTAGCAAAAGAGACGGGATACGCAGGAAAATCCGTATCTTCAAAAATGTAACAGGCCCAAAAGATCTCATTTTGAAATTCTGGCCTAAAAGTATAATTTGACCTCTAAGGCCAGAATATAAAGTTTTTTGTAATACTTTCTATTACAGGTAGTCACTAAAGTTTATAAAGTTATTTTACTATACATCGATACAAAAGCTTTAGAATTTCACAAATTGTGAAACACCTCAAGTCTAAATCTTAAGCCTGCAAGGCAATTATTCACACGTAAGACCAAGATTTTACACAGAGTTCAGAAAGCAAATGAAGATTGAATATATAATTTTACTCTCTTAAATCGTTTGTATGTGAACGAAAGATGATACTAATTGCCAAACATTTAGTTTCTACACGGTTTTATCACATATTTTATCTTGATCAATCAACGTTCTCGCTGTTGGGCACTCATCTTCATTACTCCAACCTGTAAAAAGGTTCTTCGCCGTGACAGTGTTTACCACTGCCGTGACCAGGATTCGAACCTGGGTTATTGCGGCCACAACGCAATGTCCTAACCACTAGACGATCACGGCTACCGAAGAACTGAGAGAGTGGGTTTGAAACACCGGGCTTCTTCTGCAGAAGTCGTTCATCCCGTGACCAGAAACGCCTCCGCCTGTGTCTCCCGAACAGTGGAACTCTCTCCCGCTCAACCACGACCTCGTCCGCGGAGGTCTACAACTTAGTTTTGAATTTTCCCCCCTTTGGGAGGTAAAGAAATCAGGAGATATTGACAATGGTCAACAAGTCTTTGTCACATTTATACACATTAAAGAAAACAAATCGTCAGTTATCATTAACGTAAAATTTGTTGACGTACATGCCAATTACTACGGAGATCTCCGGTGACGTTCTTCTGTATGTTTGAAACAAAAGAATTTTCGAAAATAATAATTTGTTTCGACAGAAAATAAATCATAATATCCCCATGATGTGTTTAAAAAATGAGACAAGGCAACATTAAAGTTAATAAACCAACAACAATCTTTAATTTTTCGATCAGTAGGTTAGGGCTACACTTATTTTTGGCTTGTTTTGGACCAAGGCTCTCTGCAAACTGTAAAAATGTCCCTACGAATATTTTAAATACTGTAAATATGTTACTGTTTTAATTGAAGAAGCTCGAAACTTCTGGGACAGAAAATACCTAAATATTACTTTTTGATGAAGTTCCAAACTACACTGATATTGAACTTTTTTGATGAATTCCAAAGTACGACTGATGTCGCATAAAATACATTTCCGGAAATAATTCCGGAGATCCTATGTGTAAGAAACATTTCACAAAGCTTAGTATATCGGCTGCCCTGAATTGCGGGCAACACTACTAGATTACAGCGAGGTTTATCACTTGGCCCCTTCATTGCGGACAGAATGCGCTGTGCAACTTTGAATGGAGCTGGTGATTGAATTCCTTGATTCGGAGAGGTGACTGCTGCTGGCTGGCAGGCTTTTGTCTGCTCTGGCGGAGCGACCGGGGGCGTCCCGCGGATCATTGGAGCGGCTCGCAAGGCACGCACGCAGCGCCACTTGCCTGAGGCGGGCGGCCGCTCGAAGCTCTACGTGCTTTATAACCGGTGTCGAGAGTTTCATTAGCAACGTATCTTCTAGATCAGGGTGTCCAACTAGCAAGCCCTCAAGGGCCACAACTATAATCTTTAATATGGTTGCGGGCCATGTTTTGCTTTGCTCAGGCGATCCACACCTACTTTCCCCGTATTGTTGATCTCAGTACCATTGCCCGGCTGGTCTGGAGGGGGAATGGGGGATATTTATTCTTACCTTGATATCTGAAGTATTCGTACTAATTATGAATAACATTCGGGTACTACGCAGGCATTCGATTCAACACATAGCATTTATTCAATTCCCGAGAGGTGGGGAATGAAGCTATGCGTGTATCAAGCCGGAGGATACATAGCGCAGTGAAACACATTGGAACGATTTTGAGTTTCTGAATTTACTTTTGACTAAAAAACTTGTCGCGGGCCATAATAAATGGCACCTTGGGCCTCATGCGACCCACGGGCCGCCAATTGGACAACGCCCTGTTCTAGAGCTTACATGTTATGGACGTGGATCGCTACTAGCATGCATTTCCGGCACCAGGAAGAACACCAATGGAAGGGGGTCATTGCTAGGCCTCAGAATAAATTTCAATATAACTAAAGGCTTTTTTCTATATTTAAGAATTAATACTACAGTCATTTTCTGCGTGTTTGTTTGAAATATGTTTAGTTTTCAACGTTTGGCAAGGGCATATATATTTTCTCTACATGGGGTTCTTTCCAAGGGGTAAGGTTGGTGACGTCCTTTTGAAAAAATAGTTCTAGTTTTCTCTAAATTGCTCCAATAGCACACATCGACAAATACTATAACAAGATTTTAACGTCATTATGGACAGGCGTCGTGTACCGGCAACACTTTTGTAAATATGCGCGGCTATAGAGGACAGCATGGCTCAATCTTTCTGCAGAGGAACTTGAGGGCTGCATCGAGTTGCAGCAGTTCGCGGAGTAAAAGGGGGGTCCGACAACGAGGTGGAATGTTATACGCAAGTTCGCGGGATCAAACCCGATCGAAACCTTGTTTTTTAAGGCCGAAAAACCCTTCGTACGCCTTCCTTTCGGAGGGGAAAGTAAAGCCGGCTGTCCCGTGATAGTAATTTACTGCATGTAAAAAATCCTCAATCCTACATGACGCCTCTGAGCTAAATTCAAGTCGCCTGTTTCAGTCGCTCAAGGAATACCTTCTTTCTCCGCTAGATGGTGAAAGGAGCGTAGCGAAATTTGCGTGGTCAGACGGAAAGCAGGCCTCTTGGCCTAAGTTCGCCCCGTAAAAAATAAGGCAATTCAATTCAACTCAATATCAGGAGTATCTGCGTGACATTTTGTCTGCCTGTACCGGCGCGTACAGTCGTCGGCGGGCAGGCAAGACGCGTCGCAAACGCGCTCTGTCGGCCGTCGCTGAATAATTCCGGCGTCTCCATTAGACATGGGCCCGAGTGGCCCGGCGCGCCCATCACCGCTGCATAACACAGCAGCCGCCCGCGGGGCCCGGAATTTCATGCGAAGCTTCGTTTGGCGCTGCGGCCGCCGCCGCCGCCGCCGCCCTTAGCGATTGTGCGAGCGATTGCGCGTTGGATGTTGGAGGAAGCCAGGGCTCGTCCACAGCGCTGGAGAGACCTTGCAGCTATAGGTGTTTGAGTGGTTGACAAATGGGTTATAGTACGGTTGCTGTAGGTTTATTGGTATAATTTTACCTCGGAAGATTTTGTAGAAACGTCTAATACATCGATGTATTAACACCAATTTGTTTTAAACATCGATGTTTTGTGATCGTTTTTTTCTTTCCGATGTTTTGTTTCTGAATGAAAAAATCACATGATCCCAATACTGTAAAATTTAAAATATGCAATAATAACTGATAGGAATTTTAAGTTCATGCATTGGAACTAAAGGAACGCTGTTTGTACGACCTTCTTTGACCAAATTCTCTCACCCGACATGACCTCCATGCCCTTGTATTCTTCATATTCATTTCGCACATTGAAATGTGGCCAACAAATACGCTGTGGGGGTTGAGTCTGCCCCCTCTTCTCGTACTTCGGCGAATAGATAAACACGAACATTAAATTTTAATGCAAACGAAATTGATGTTACAGGTAACTAAACCAGTCTAAAAAGCGTCGATATTGTAAAATATCGATTGCTTTTCGCCGGTGTATAATTAACATCGTAGTTTTAATTTTGAACATCGATGTTTGCTAATGTCGATGTTTTGTTATCGATATCGCATCACTACTCGGCAATGACAACTTGCTCTGTATTTTCTAGAAATGTTACAGGAATTGTTTGATAAAGGTACTCATGTACAAGGAGTCGGCGGATTCAGAATGAAAAGTAGTGTGTAGTGTTTGCATGAAATATTTCCTAATCTGAATAGGTTGCGCGTGACGAGAAGAAACTTGTGTTTTTGCCATTTCCATAATTATTGCCCTGCTGGGACTCGATGTAGTCTTACGATCGGGCTGACAGAAACCAGGGTCAAACCCGAACTATCAGATCTTTATTGCAATTTTCTCAATATATTAGAGTCAGATAAAATAATATGTTGAGGCAACATTACCTATTTATTAAAATGAAGTTTGGACGAGGTTCCTCTTCATCATCTGGCTGAAATACATTACATTTTATATAATTAACAGTATGAAATTGAATGCGTAGTTGCATATTGTTAAGACATTGAAACATGAATTATAAGTTATAAAAATAAATTAAATAACAATTTAAACCACAGTCAAAATGAGACCCATTTCGATTGTTATTTTAATTGTTAGTATACTTTCATAATTTGTAATTCATGATTCACAGTTTCAATATCTTAATACAATGCAACCAGTCAACCAGATTCAATTTCATGATTGCATAAAATGTAATGTGTTACAGTCACAATATAATCCCAATTTTTTCCAGCTTAAACGTTGTAATTTTTTTTGTTATTTTTGAAATAAGTACGATGGACACGAGTTTCACATTTTTAATTTTTTTCGTGGCGGGGGGATTTTTGAGCCCAAATAGTCTCTAATGCGATTTTTATAACTTTGCTTCTCAAGGCCTATCTTCACGAAGGAATGTCATGGTATTTCGCGTCTCTTAGTCGTGCCGTTAGATATCGCACGATCGCGACCGTATCAAGCAGTGCTTGCGATCATGCGACAACTACTGGCAGGACCGATTGATTATTCATGATTCCGGGCGCGTCACTACTTAGGTCATTGTTCCCTAAGTGTAGTGTGTGTTTTTTCCTCGGGTGTGGCAGTGATATTTCCCCACTAGATGGCGAGATCCAGCGCCGACCTACCGTCGACTAGGGGGGTTTTCCCTAACCAGGTATCTCCCACCAGCGGGGCACCGCCCAAGCCGGGACAAGCTCTAAGCTCCCGACCGGTCTCCCAGCATGTTAGTGTAAGAGGTGAGGATAGACCAAGGAAGAGGAAGGAAAAATCGTGCGAGGTTCGTGGCCCGTTTGTTACGGTACTGCTCTGGCATTCGCTTGTTGATCGGAGAAACCAGGAAAACTACTGATCAGATCAGCCGGCCGCTAGAATTATCCTCCAGACAGCGATTGAATTCGATCTAGCTGTAAAGCTACACTGTCAGAAATTTCCGCATTACTTTTAATGTAAAAGTACATTAAAGTACATATCATGTACGTAAATGAAATTTAATGTACACGTACAGTAACTTTCAAGAACGTGTGCATTAAATGTAATGTACGTGTACAATTAAATTTACTTTATGCGTGTTCATTAAATTTACTGTACGTGTAAATTAAATTAAATTTACGTACATGATACTTTATATGTACTTTTACATTGAAATTACTGTATGTATGCATGCAATTTACTGTACGTGTACTAACTTCAATATTTAAAATTTGTTCAAAGAATTGTCACCCCGACCGGATTCAAACCCGTGTCTTTTGGTTTACGCCAAGTTGCACTAACCACTATCCTATCGAGACAATCAATTCTTTGAACATGTTCCTAGGTCTGATAAATTGCCCGTTGGGATTTATACAATTGTCACATTTTGGACGCGTTTACGCTCGGAAATATGTCCCGCAGATGTAAAGAATACTAAGTTCTGACCTTGTACTGAGTAACAAATATATTTTGATATTTAAATTAGTTCAACGAATAGTAACCCCGACCGGGATTCGACCCGGGGACTCCTGGTTTAGACGCAGGCGCTCTAACCACTGAGCTATTGCGACATACAATTGCAGCAGCAGGTTTCTTAGGCCTAATGTATTGCCCGCTATATATATTAAATATGTATGAAGTCTACAGAATTATGTATATTATATATAATTTGTCACTACTTTTTCATCTGTTTTGGACGCGTTTACGCTCGGAAATATGTTCGTAGCCGTAAAAGAATACTAAATTCTGACGTTACAGTAATAATTCTTTGAAAAAATTTACATATTTCCGGAGAATTTGAAAAAATTGTTAACTAAAGAATTAGCGAACTATGTACATCGCTACAATTTTATTATAAAGATTTCTACAATTTTATTTGCTACCAATTGAATGTAAATACGAATTTTAAACATTTATATTTTTTGTATACATGTTGAAAATATATTTAAATTTATTAAACGTAAGTTCTAATAGTGGAAGAAAATATTTCTAAAACCTACACTGATTTTAATTTAAACATTAAATTTAATGTACAACCCATTAATTTACAAGGTACATTACGTTTAATGTAGTCCTACATTAAATCTACATTGATTTTAATTTAAAATTAAATTAATGCACAAACACATTAAAATCGTTTTAACGTACACGGTACATTAAATTTAATGTACTGCAGTACATTAAATCTACATTGATTTTAATTTACACATTATATTTAATGTACATGCACGTTAATATCGTTTAATGTACACGGTACATTTAATTTAATGTGAAACACTAATGTGAAACCATATTAAACTACATTAAATTTAATGTAATTTCTGACACAGTAGTGTCAAAAAATCTACCGCCGCGGGACTCGAACCTAGGACCTCCGTATCAGAGAGACTGCAGTTACATCAGTTGATGCACTGAGCCATCTCTCCCGGTGGCATGACCGAGAAAGACGCAAAATGTCGTGTGATATTCCATTGTGGTCATAGGGGCTTGAGAGGCAAAGTTATAAAATCGCACTACACCTCTCAGCAGCTAAAATGCAGCCTCGTGAATGGGTTGCAAAGAGCGCGGCGCGCTCGTCCCGGCGCAAGCGGAGCAACTCGCGAACAGGGTCCGCGGTGAGAGCGCTGGCGGCGACGCGGGAATAGAGCACCTAGATACAGAGAGTAGCGCATTCCATTGTTCCCACCGATCCTGCCATTTTATGTCCAGTTATCAGAAAATGGAAACTGTGTTTTATTCTGTATGTTGAGAACCATAAATCCACCCCAAATCAATATTAATATTCTTCAAAATCATCATAATGTCACCAATTATTTTAATTTCCCTTCAGTTACTCTTTGGTGCCTAACGGGGTTGTCGGGTGAGTGGATATTAAATGGCGGCGGTTGTACTACTCTCTGTGTCTAGGGACTCTGGAGGCGGGAAGCGATGCACGCGCGGCAGCGACCGCTGATGACGTGCTTCTCCGCGCGGGCGCGCGGGAGCGGCGCTGGCAGATTACGAGTCGATGCCGGAGTTTAGTGATAGTACAGTGGCCGCAAATGCTGCATTCACGAAATGTTCAGGCGGTGACTGAGGGAGGCGTCCCAGAACACGTGCGCTGATGAAGTCGCAGATTGTCTTTATTATTTCCCTCCCTCTGAATAATTTACCAGCAGGAAAGGTGGTTCGGTGTCTAACTGATGCCACTGCAGTATCTCTGACCGGGAGGTTCTATGTTCGAGTCCCAACGGCGTTAGGAATTTCGACACTAGCTTGTCAGCTAGGTCGAATTCAGTCGCGGTCTGGAGGAGAATTCTAGCGGCCGGCTGCTCTCATCGGTAGTTTTCCGTGTTTTCTCCGATCAACACCAGGCGAATGTCGGAGCAGTACACTAATAAACAGGCCAAACAGGCCACTGATTGAGAGCGATCTTTCCTTCTTCTTCCTTGTTCTATCCTCACCCCTTACACTTACATGCACTACACTAGCACAACATGCCGGGAGACCGATCGGGGGCTTGTACCGGCTGGGGCGGTGCGCCGCTAGTGGGAGATATGTGGATCGGGAAAAACCCACTGGTTGACGTAAGTCGGGCCCCGGATTTCGCTATCCAGTCGGGGAAGATGACCGCCACCTCCCCATGAAAAATATGTACGACACTTACAGGACTAACGACCTCAGTACATGACGCACAGGGAATCATTATCAATCAATAATTTATCAAGTCCATTACACATTTTCGAGGAAGTGATGACCAAAGTTTACATGTATGTAGAATTTACTGATGTAATTGATAAGCTGTTCAATGAAGTAATGAGCTGTATTGTTTATTTATCAACAATTTTTTTGAAATCACACTTTATGGAAACATTGTTCCGTACTCAGGACAGGTAATGATGAGAGTTTGAATTGACCTCGCCGAATACAAAGTCGTTCCTGACCAATGAAAATATCGCCAAATCCTGTCATATAAACCAGAATTGTGAATGAAAATCGAAGAATGAGTGTATAATTTAATGTAACAGTAGAGATACAACATACACCTAACACAATATTGACGAAATTTGTTAAATATCTTGAATGATATCTTGACGATATCATTCACAATTCAGATAAGTTATTCATAAACAATGAACCCTGTATGTCTGTCTTGAAAATTACAATTGAATTTTTCTTTCTCCTCTCCACATTACTATACACTTCCACCTCAATTTCTCTGCATGTTGACGTTGGGACATTTAAGTTGGCCGCGCGCGCGACAGCTTTGCACGCTCTTTCCGGGGAATCCCACCGGAACGGACAGTAACCGCGAGAGCTATTTGGGCGGCGAACGCCGACGCGCATTGACAGTGAGTGACAAGTGAACTAGACAGGGATCTGGATTTTCTTTACGAAGAGACTGTGACGAGCACATGGTATTTCGATACATTCAGGTATTTTGAAAATATCGAGACCACTTGGTTTTTTCTTCAGAGGATACAGAACATTGGCAAAGTGTATGGTTTTGATATAAATATAGAACGTTTTAAATCTTAGTCAATCACAATCCCCAATCTTTCCACTCACGTTTACTCAAGACTTCTAACTATTCAACATGAGAATGCAATGTACAGAAAAAAACTCTAATAACGCGCTCTAAAGCTCTCTAGGGGCAACCGCTAGACCGTGAGTCGTTAGCTAGAGTGGCAGATTCAGAGCACAAGAACTGTAATAAACGCGTAGAAATGATGTCACTTCATTTGTCAACTTATGCGACAAATTTTATTGTATAATGTTTACATTTGTGTGCTCCTATTGCTTTTGAATACCGCTTTCAATGCCAGTTCGCATCTTCTTACCATTTGAATACAAAATCGATTATGAATGACGTTGCATTTCGCACCGTTCCTTCAAAAGAAGCTGTGTGGAATCAAAAGCGGACAGACGACGCACATCAGAAAACGTTTCCTCTTTCTCAGACGTCCTTACGTAGCTACGTACACACCTATTTAAACAATGAAAGCGCACCCTCCTTCTAGGCTTCACGACCAGGTTGGTGGGCGGAAGGGCAGAGTCTGGACACAGGAGGGCTTTAACCTATTTCTCTACGTGCGCGAGCGCCGACGTAATCCGCGTGTTTGCCCCGTCGCGTCAAGGGGGGCGGGGCGGGGCGGGGAGGGGTGGGGAGGGGCGGGGGGAGCGGGGTGGCTGGGCAACGCGACGGCCGCCAGCAAACACCGGCGCCGCCTGCGGTATTTTTATTGCGCGTCGTAACCGCCCCCGATCGCCGGTCGCCAGCGTCGCCCCCTCCCCGCCCCCCACCCCCGCCCCCACGCCTTGGCCGACTCGCGCCACCGCCCAACACAGGGCCAAAATACGCACGACAAAGGAAAAGGAGGAAACAATTTAGGCTTTTTGAAAAAAAAAAAAATTAAAATGCAGTATGAGATTAATAAAAAGTGAAGTTCGATGGACACATTTAGATTGATTATTTCATGATTACTGACGCGCCAACAGCTATAGTCCCTTAAACGTGACCCACAAGCACAGACGGCTACTATGAAACCTCACAAACTTGCGGCTTGCGAACTAAGGGTTTGCGGGTTCAAATATCGGATAAGATATGGTGAATGAAATAAATGCATCAAGAGTTATTATTACTATAATATACATAACCAATTATTTTGCAAAATTCAAGTATAAAATACATGTATCGTATACCTAAAGAAATAAGTTTATGTAAATAGCATGTGCTTTAAGAATAGGAGTAGTATAATTTAGTATAGCATTTAACTTTTTAGAATGAAATGGGCAATTTTTCAGCAAACAGAAAAAGCTATTCCTTCTTAAGAGATACGGTTGGAGCCAAGAATTTATTCTTCAGCGCGAACGAACATTGTTTTTATCAAATGTTAACAAAGCTTGTTGCGACCTTTATGGATAATTTAGTGTGTATGGTAAAAGAGATGGTCGCTGCACTGCTTAGCTCAAGAGAACGTGTGCAGATGTACGTCACATTCACTTTTTACATTTCTTTGACAATAAATAAAAAAAATAATGACTAACTTTAATTTGTCAATGGCATACCACAAATGGCTATTTCTTAAAATATATTTTATTTTACCGTGACTTTCTCCCTCACTGTCAGACTTGTCTCTGAACAGATTGATGACCCAGTTATTTTAAATAGTTGTCATATATACAATATCCTCCATGAAAACATGGTACAGTTTGTTCAGCTGCAGAAGTCATGATCGAGTGTGACCATGCTGACAGCCAACCTTCTAAGAGGAGACGACTAATAAAGAAGATACAATATGCACACAAAGTTTCAAACATGGTGACAAGACTAGAAAATAAATAAAATTTGCAAGTTTGGAAGACCCCAGCGCTTGAACTTGCCTCTGCCAGATCGGCAGACTTGCGGTATTCTTTTTTCATCATCCTTGATAACAAACATTCCAAGGACGAATAATGGAACGTGTGGAAACGATTGTTATTTTGTGATTTACCTTCAGGAATACGTGTAAGAAAACGAAAGAGTTAAAAAGAAAATGTTTCAGAAGACAACTGGCGGGATCAGTCTGATTAATTTTAGTACGCAAGGAATATATTTTTGACATTATAATTGAAGTCATTTTTCATCGTGGCAAATTTGAACTCCAGCACTATTTCTTCATTTAATCCACCCCTAGACAAATACATGGTGGCGGCACAGTCAGCAATGCTTTTCCTTAGACTCTGACCTCCTGAGCAGCTGGCGGGCAATCGATGCGATTAGGAGAATTACGCTCGCGGCGCGAGGCGCAAACCAAGCAAGCCCAAGAAGCTTGCCCCCTCCCCCGCCCACGCAGGGGCCAATGGGGCGGGGCGGGGCGGGGTGGGTCACGGGGACCAGCGAATGCCCCATCGGGTGCGCAAATCCCTTTCGGCGCTTCCGCCGCCCGCACAAACAGAGAGGTATTTTTAACCCGCGCGCCGCGCCCTCGGCCGCGCGGCTTCTCAGCGGAGCGACTGCGCGGCGGCGGGCGGCCCACTGGCCCAGGGAACTCCTTATGCTGACCGGGAGAGGTGGCTCAGTGATGTCTCTGCAGTGCCTCTGACCGGGAGGACCTAGGTTCGAGGCAGGATTTTCGACACTAGTTTTTCAGCTAGGTCGAATTCAGCTGCTATCTGGAGGACAATTCTAGCGGCCGGCTGCTCTAAGCGCTAGTTTTTCGTGCTTTCTCCGATTAACACCAGGCGAATGTCGAGCAGTGCAAACGGGCCATGGATGACGCACGATCTTTCCTTCCTCTTCCCTGTCGTATCCTCTCCCCTTACACTCACACTAACACGCACCACACTACCATATATGTGGGGAGAGCGGTCGGGCTTTAGAGCTTGTCCCAGCTGGAGCGATGCCCTGCTGGTGGGAGACACCTGGTTGAGGAAAGCCGCGCTAGTCGACGGTTGGTCGGCACCGGATCTCGTCAAACAGCGGGAGAAGATCACTGCCAACTTCTGACGAAAGCATGCATTATGCTTACGGGACTAATGACCTCGTTAATTAATCTACCCAGAATCACTAAGAATCAATCAATCCTGTATGCTATGTACAGGTGTTAAATGAAAAACTCTCCAAAAAGGTATTCAGTTTGCTATAGCATCGCAGACATTTTGTCGCATAATTGCACACATGCCCATCAACAGGCATCGGTACTATCCTTTTTTCATACAAATACGTTCATTCGAACTATGCTCAAGTTGTTGCAAACTTTTCAGATACTTTTTTCTCGGTGCAGTGAATGAGTATATTCGTTTATAGTTTGATTGTTTCGTGTTTCCGGGCGCGTCAACTGTCAGCGGTCATTATTCCCGTCATTGCAGTGCGTGCAGTATGGACGGCGATAGATGGCAGCCGGGAAGAGGAAGGAGCAAAACCGAAAAGCTAGCCCAGACCAGGGAAATGACGAAACGAATTAGTGTCTGTACCATTCTGTAACACCTCTAGTTTTTAAATTTTGACTTGTATAATTTTTTTCGTTTGCTAGCATTATTAACGACCGTTTCCGTTGCAAGAAATTGTTCATAAAATGGCATTTTGTGGCACGGCCCGTTCTCACCGCCCGACCTTCCCTTTTGTCCTCTCGTCCATTATCCTCGCCTGTCCTCTCTGTCCGTTCTCCCACCCGTCGTTCTGCGCGTTCTCAGCGCTCTCCTTCACCGCCTGTCCATGCTGCCCGTCCTCACAGTCTGTCGTCACAGTTCATCTTCATTGTCCATCCTCATTGCCCCTTACTGTCCGTCCTCAACGGTTGTGTTCTCTGCCCGTGCTCTCTGCTGTCGGCATTTGGGCGTCAAAATACAAACATCTTATGTTGCAAAAATTGCTTTTGTAATTTGTTTCCAAAATTAATTTGGGTTCTTTTATAGATTTAAATGTTAGGCAAAAATGTATGCAATTTATTTATAATGTTGCTTTATTGCATTCGAACAAGTTTGAAAACTAGCTCCTTGCGTCTCACGTTTTGAATACGTACTAATATAATATTCACGTAGCATAACATTATTAACTAGATGTATAATAAACTATTGTTAACGGGCAGGAATGGGTTTGAATGGAGTTTTTCTTGTTCATTTTCGATTTGAAGCATATTTTATTAAAAGTATTTTATTTATTGTGTAAAGGAATAATGTAAAATTAATTAACAAGTCAGTATGTAGTCTATCTCCTCTAAAAAGTAGTATGCAGTCTATCTCTGAAATTAGTTTCGATTTCAAGATTTTTTTTCGGGGAAGCCTTACGAAATATTTCGTATCTTCACGTTTTCCAGGCAAGTTCTTCAGGGCATCGCTGCTCTCGCTGATTTAACGCCGGTGCAAAGAGTGCGCGACGCGTCTGTGGATTGCGAGCGTCGCGGGCAGGGGCGGAGGCGCGACGCGGCGGCTGCAGACAGGTGGTGACGGCTGCGCAGCGAGCAGCAAGTTTTAATGAAACGTCCGAGCGCTTCCTTCGCGCCGCGCCGTCCGAGCTCCGCACCGCGACGCAGCGGGACGCACTCGCCGCGCCCCTGGCGGCCAGCCTTTGCATTCACATTCCTTAGCAAATGTGTTCGCTAGGAGTAGCACCGAGCGAAGTGGCTCAGTGCTTAGCAGTGGATTCGCAATCGGGAGGTCCGGGTTCCATCCCCGGGCTGGCCATCTTGACCGGGGTTTTCGTGGTTTCCCTTGGTCATAAGGCGAATGCTGGCATGGTTAAAAAAATCCCACGAAAGACCTCCTACCTCTCACTACCCCACCTACCATATCCTACCATCATCCTAATCTTCTAACCCTTCATCATCACCCTATCATTTCAATAATAATAATAATAATAATAATAATAATAATAATAATAATAATAATAATAATAATAATATAATGGATGTACTGCACTTGGCGACAGCGCTTACGTGGGCAGACACAATCAACTAGCTAAAATTGTCCATCAACAATTGGCTCTCAAGCATGTGTCAAAATCGTGTCAAGTTGTGTTAAAATTCCAGTTGCCTTAATGTTTTAGTTAAGGCAATAAATTTGAAAATAATTCGCTGCGCAAGAGAACTATGTACTGTTTACTCAGACATTACTTTAAACAATAAACGAAAGAACACAGATCATTGCGGATAAGTTCTTCGATAATTACTGATATTTGTGATATTTTGCCGCTTTGGTCGTGATGGAAAATCCAAGGCCTTCTCGATTTTGTATTGTACTGCTTTTATGCAGTTTTGGTATTGAGTTCTACTGTTGACAACAACTGCATTCTACTGTTGACAACAAAAGTCCGGTTTAAATTTAAACATTCAATGCATTTATTCGAGACTGCTAGGAAAGCAGCTCATTCTTTCATACATCTGTTGATTTTAATGGAAACATACAAAAGTCGTGGCTCTTGCTTCTTTTGATATATCGGGCAGAGTTTTCATTATTTCCAATTATCTTCCATTTCAATATTCAGGACATTCTCGCTACCTTTATAGAAATCACAAGAACAACGATCAACAAGTATATAGCCATGCTAGCGGGACAAATGATAATGATAACCACACTCCATTTCATGTCATTGATATTATTTAATTACAGGAAAACATGCACAAAATAGGGTCTGGAATGAAATATTGTACTTGACCCGGCAAAAGACCATTTTCATGACTTGACAGGATTTCCCGCCTCGGCCTATCGCCTTCGGCGGGTGAATTCTCCTGGAAAAGTCGACTTTCTTGCTTTATAATGTAAATTACTATTCTTTTCCCGACATGTCAGAAGACTCATATTGTTGAAACTATTTATTCTACCAATTTACTGGTAGCCACTGACCCAATTTCTTGCTGTTTTGTAAGCCATAAAACTAATTTTCTAATTTTTGTAGTTCACATGATTTGCCATGCCAACTCCTCAATACTTTGGCCAACATTTTATTCACAGTTCTTGAATTTCTTCACATTGGATTGATATTTATATTTGTGATTATAATGTGTATAAGCTCAAGTGTCATTGAGGGGCAACACAAGATAAGCATTTTGAGATTTTTAACTTTTAAATTATCAATATTGCAACACAATTTTTATCCTTTTAGATGTGACATTGATAAATTACAAATATTGAATTTGTGAAATAGTAAATGTAAACTATGCCTGCATGATATATTTGACATTATATATTTGACGTCAGCTGCTCTAAAAATATAAATTTCCTTTAATGTTTTGTGGTGGTGGTGGTGGTATCCCAATGATCCCAATAATGTACTTTAAATACGCATTGTTTACGTACCTTTGAGTGTAATAGACTAAACAACGTTGACATACGACACCAATGCATTTCTTCCTTTATATTAACTGTGGCATTGCTAATAATTTTTTAAAAAAGTAAATTTTGTTGAATATAAGAAAACATTGATTCGAGTGTTCTTATTAACGAGGAAGCAGTGGAATGGATTATTCAGACCTTGGCCTCCTAAAGTGTGTTTCATTAATTTCTTCTTCTACGACGTAAGCATGAAGTTTCCACCTCCAAAGTGAACAACGATAAATTGTGACCTGTGACAGTCAGGAATCAATTAGAATTTTAGAGGTGCGAATATTTCTACTAGAAGCCCATTTTCTCAAGCATTACTCTTTCAGTGTAAAATCTTTATTACTTTGAATATCGACTATTTGGAGAAAATGTAAATGAATTATCGGTTATGAATGCAAGCGGTATCAGGCACTAGATAAATCAGAAATATAATTTTAGGCAACTGATATTTGACGTACTACAATTAACATTTTCTCGCAAATTGGAACAAGTGAATGTGATTCTTCGACTACAATTTCTTAATGGATGAACTTATTAATGTGTTTATTGGTTTACACATATTGGTTTATCAAGGTAGGAGGCAATTTGTTTGTAAAATCAAATTTTTAGAACTGGTGGAAGTCTTGTTACATGTGCTTCCGCTAACAAGAGAGATGTTTGTCGTAACTATGTTTTTTTTCTTCATCATTAGATGCATATATGTTTTGTGGTATAGTAGTCTCATTTCAATAACAAATGACTTTTATTGCCTGTTTCAGATGTATGCATCCATTTCTTTCTTTTCACTTGTTAGATATATCGGTTCAAACATTTGATTACTTTTTCGTTTGAAATCTGCTTAAATTAATGCGATATTTTTTGGGGGGGATAAACATTTCGCACATTGTATTTTTCAAGCCGCGCCGGAAGCTTGTGACCACATTGTACGTGATGTACGCAGCCCCCACGACCCCATACAGCTTCACGCGTCAATTCTCGTCTTCCGCCAGCGCCCTTAACAGGCAGAGGCTCGCCAGAGATCGGCTGCGGAGCGGTGCGTGGCGGGGTGTGGTGGAGCGGGGAGTTGCGGGATGTGACGGGGCGGAGCAGGGCCGGAGCGGGGGGGGTGGAGCGGGGCGGAGTGGAGCGGGGCGGGGTGTGGCGGAGTGGGGAGTTGCGGGATGTGGGGTGTGTGACGGAGCGGGGAGTTGCGGGGTGTGACGGGGCGGAGCAGGGCCGGAGCGGGGAGGGGTGGAGCGGAGCGCAGTGGAGCGGGACGGGGTGTGGCGGGGTTTGGTGGAGCGGAGCGGGGCGGGGCGGGAGGCGCGCGTGGCCGCGAAACAGTTTAGGTGGCGCGTCACTCCGTCAACCCCCGTTAGGCGGCGTTTTCAAGCGACGTTTGTCTCGGCCGCGACACTTTGCGACACGCTACGCTGCCGCCGCCTTCCCCCGCCATTTGCCTCCCGCGCCACTGACCGGCAGCGCCATTCTGGTGCTCCATATTGGCGTCAGCGCGTATTCTCATCTGTCATTTCCCAAACAGGCGTACCACACGGGCAGGACTCCAGAGAAGTCCTATCCAGTTCATTCTGAGAAATAAGATTTTAATCCGGCATTTCTTGTCATAAAAAACAACTGAAACTTCTTCGCAGTACAGTGCCATTTTTTACTTCAGCGCCACAATAAGTTAGTGTTAGGTCAGTTTGTATTTAGAACAATCATAGTCATGGAAAAGTTTGTCTAGAAGAAATATATTAATGAACTAACACGAGAACATCTGTGGCGTTCTTTAGCATCACTAGTTTCATCATCATTAGATAGATGTTTCTTTAGTTGAAAAGCAGACTAAGTTAAGTAGCACGTGAGTGTTATTCCTGCTGCTGCCTGTCATATATAAGATGTGTGAACAGCATTCTCTGAGGTAGAGTCCTTCATATCCAGGTGTCCCACCAACTACGGATAACTCCCATAAGTTCTAACGGTTAAGGAAATATCATAAAAAAACAATTCAATAGAAATGCAGTTTTCGCTTAAGAATGGGAATTCATGGATCAAGTAGTATGCTGTAGAGAAATTGTCTAAAATATTTTTAGTTTTCTAGAAATTTAATCCTCTTGGATGTTTTAAATGGAACTATATATTTTTCACCAGTAATGGATAGATCATAAAAAAGGAATAAATTGATGTATCATATGCTAGAATTTTGATAGTAATTTGAGTAAAAATTTTTTTAAATGGAACTATATATTTTTCACCAGTAATGGATAGATCATAAAAAAGGAATAAATTGATGTATCATATGCTAGAATTTTGATAGTAATTTGAGTAAAAAATTAGACTGTCTGCCATGTGATTTTTAAGTAAATGGACCTTTCGTGTAGCAGTCATTGCAACAGTCCCCGTTGGCGAAAGTGTCCTTCGCGGTGTCGAGACTGTTTCATGGAGACAAGGAGAGCGGGACGGGTGGCCCAGAGGGATAGAGGCGTAACTACAGCAATTCATGGTCTTTACACGAAGATCATGAGAAACATGAATATTAACTCTCAGAATGGGATATTTTTTCTCATTTGTTCATCTGAACTGAACTTTTATTCTACGAAAAGAACCAAATAAAAATAATTTGTAGCAGAAGGATGATAATAATAAAGGTCCTTTTCAAACTTACAAGAATCGAAATGAGTGTTATGGCAGAAAAACTCTATCATTTTGAAACATGTGAAGGGCATTAATGCTTAAAGATTTTGTGGGAAAGAATGCTTAAATATTGTCCGTGTAATTAAAAATCACAGTCAGAAAGTCTAATTTTATACTCAAATTACTATCAAAATTCTAGGATACTAGCGTACCCGTGCGAGAACTCTCGCATGTTAAATCCCACCCTTTCCCTATTTGTCTATCCGTTCCATAAAGGAGAGGAACTACTAATGTACTTACAGAATATCAAACAGAATAACAATGCAATTGATGTTTGAAACAAATTTTCAATTAAAGTTTATTCAACATTACAGAGAGAGATGTTCTTGGAACAATTCATACTTCTTTAAAAACAAAATTTGAAGAAATTTTTCAATCTTCTTTGAGAGTTAGCTTTTCACTTTCCTTGATAGTCAAGTAATAGAAAAGGTTTTTTACTCTTGTGAAAGCCAAGTAAAGTAGTGCGAAAATACCGGATCGGGCAAGAACAGACCTACTCATTGCAATATTATTTAACTTTCCTTGATTTGTTATGAAGAACCGCGTGGGTTTTGGAGAGTCAGGGTGCCAGCTTGCAGGGGTGAGAAAACTGAAAAGTTATTTGTTTACTAAAAAGTATTGAATTATTTTCTGCGACCTTACGTACCTCAAGAAAAACAATTCCAAGCCAATAAAATAATCAGACTAATAAGAGTCACCTTTGAGTACTAAATACCATTTGTTTTCATTAGAAACAATTTAGTAGGCATTAGTAAGCCTACTTCGGTACATGGGAATGTTGCTCAAACTATGTTTGTATTTTTAATATCGTAACGAACCGACACCTTGAGTTTAATATCAAACGGTGTTTTATTTACAATATGAGTTTGCAGTTGGGCGTTGGTGTACATACTTCCAGAAACCGCCAACATTTAAATCGTGTGTTTGGACTGCGATCTTAGGCAGTTGTCGGGTGACTTGCACTATTCTTTCTATAATTTTAAATTTAAATGTTTTTTAATTGATTCACGTAGTATTGTAGGCTAGCGCGTTTTGATTTTTGTTTTCCATTTATTTAAAGCTATTTTACTTTAGCTACTTTAAAAATTTTGTTCTTTGTGTTGTGCCATAGCACAAGTTTTCCCCCACTACCTCTGCGTACCCGTGCGAGAACTCTCGCATCTTAGACTCCACACTCATCCCTATCCTTGTATTTTCATTCTAAGAGGAAAAGTAGTTAACGAAACGTGTTTATTTGCTTAAAATTTATAAAGGTAACTTGCAATGTACCAACACAATTACAAATAAAAATAAAAAAAAAAACAATGCAATTAATGTGTAAAAGAAATTTTCAATAAATATTTATTCAATATCATGGAGAATTTGCTTGGAACAATTCCCAACACTTACTTAAAGACATTTGAAGTAATTATTCAATACTTTGTCAATTAGGTTTTAGTTTTTCGTAATAGTCACTAAATTATTAGCTTTTTACTTTTGAGAAAGCTACGTGTCTGAACCCGTTGACTTGAAAATTTCATCGAATGATAACGAAAATATTGGTACAGGTAAAGCACAAACAGTCTTCACTCTTCACTGAATACACACATCCTTCCACAATTAAGTACACAGCACTTATAGACCATGAAAAAACGTTAATTGAATAGTTTCACAACACGCATAAGAAACAATCTTCATAGGTATAGGTATCAAGCAATTATAATAGTACTTCTAGTTGTTGCTGGAGAGCAAATCTTGAATTAATGATTATGCAAATAAACCTCGTCAGACTGCACAAACTACGGTGTTAACAGAAAGCGAAAATAAAGATTGTCGAATCTAAGCCTTCTAAGCGTGTCGCCCCAAAAAATTGCTACCAGCAGGAAGGGCTGAAATATTGAGGTGGCCTTGATAGTACTGAAGCGTGGAACCGAAAAATTAATTGAATGGATCAGAGAATGTCTCATCTTGTAGATTATGGTGTAAAAAACGTTTCTTTGAGGCCTTTGGCCTCAAAATTTTACTTTTTAAGGCCCTAAAACGCTTTGTGTATGAGTTATTTGCCGATGTAGGTTGACATGTGATGCAGGTTGCATTTTACATGAATATTTCAATGCGTTTTTTAAAGAAATCATCCATATTTTTAAAGTCAAGATGGAATTCGTTAAGTCTCCGTGAAATTCTCTTTCTTTAAAGCCCTCATTGATAAGATTGGTTACACGTGAGAGTCGGAACCTAAAGGCATACTATTGAAATAATACAGGAGACGATGATACATCATTTTATTCTTCTTTCCATGATCTATCCATTGCCGGCGAGAAAAATATATAGTTCGATTTAAAAAATCAAATATGATTAAATTTCTGGAAATCTAAAAATATTATAGACAATTTCTCTACAGCATGTTACTTGCCCCATGATTCCGCATTTCTCAGCGAAAACTGCATTTCGATATACTGAACCGTTTAAAAGTTATGGGGGTGGTCCATAGTTGGTGGGACACTCTGTATACATATTTCTATGGGGATAAAACTAGTACGAAGAAAAAATATTATTTACAGAATCACATCCGTTATAGCTGACCTGAATGGCCGAAGTGGCTGAGAGCGTATTTCGAGTCATGGCGTCATAAGGGTCGCAGGTTCGAGTCCCGCCTTGGGCATGATACCTTTGCTTCTCATGCATGTATTGTGGCAGGGGGGCTTCGCTTTCTGCTGACACCAGATCCTCGCGTTCTGCTGACACCTAATCAGAGGAACCTCCAAGTGTGTTGGCGTCCAGTGTAAGGTCGAATATGCTTCCCATCGGATCGTAAAAGGTAACCGGCTTTCCGCTGGATAAAAGCCCAGAAAAACTGTTATAGGCATTAATGATGTCAGCGAGATTCATTAATTGATTATTCTGTTTCCGGGCGCGGCGTTTCAGGGAGGTGGCGTTCCTTCCCCGGTAGAACTAGAGTCCCCAGATACAGAGAGTAGCGCAACCGCCGCCATTTAATATCCTCTCACCCGATATCAAGCCGAATTCAGAAGTTGAAGTAATGATAACAATTGATGACGTAATGGAGATTTTTAAGAATATTAATATTGGTTTTGGTTCTCAACACACAGAATACCACACAGTTCCAATTCTCCCGACAACTAAGACATAAAATGTCGGGATTGGTTGGAACAATGGAATGCGCTACTCTCAGTATCGAGGGATTCTAGGTAGAACGTCATATTCCGCGTCAGCCTGTATTTTCTTCCTCGAGGCATCTCCCTCATCGGAGCACCACTCCCTGCGGGGCAACTTGCAAGCACACGATATGTGTGGTAACCATGTAAGTCTGTGTGTATGTGTGTGTATGTATGTAAGGGAGCAGGAAACGACAATTGTTAGAAAGGAAAGAACGCGCGGTCTCTGCCGCGTTTGATAGGGTTCGGGCATTCACCTTGTCCCTTGGGGCGGTATAGTTCAAATAAAGGATGTAGTTGAATATTGTAAACTTCGATTATCGCCTCGGTTTGTAACTAAGTCTGTGGTTTGTGATATCGGCCATATGTCAATCTATACTGTTGTCAATACCACTTTCTTATGGGAAAAAAAGTACGTAAACAAAAAATAGAAAAGGAGTACTTCTCACGCTATCTTTAAATACAACCCATTTGTTTCAATTGTTCTTTGTGGACGAGAGACTGCTACAATTCATAACGAACGCCGGCCATATAAGTAGCTTTTCGATCATCTGTTTGATTGCGGTAACTTGATTGAGAGTTCAATATTATGAAAAAATGTTTTTCATTTGTTTTCATGCCAAGTGATGGCAAATGAAGGTCAAAAATAACAAAAATAAGAACGAGAGTTTTACGTGCGTATAAATCATGGAAAGATTGGCAAAGTATACTCTATGTTGGCAGGTTTATGGAACACAGACTTTTAGTTTTCTCTCCGTAGAAAATACGTTAAGGTGAAAAATGAAAATAGTTTTTGTTTCGAGATAAAAAGCTGGTAAGGCACTAAAACTATTTTTCATTGATGACTTGCTCAGATTTTTAATACTTTCTTTAATAAGTATATATATATATATATATATATATATATATATATATATATATATCGTACATATGATATTATTGATTAATATCATCACCATTAATACCCAATAAATATTGAATATTTATTAACATAAGTATGAATAAAACATGCATTTGCTATTTTTCTTGAAAATTATTCATTACAGTTCAGTGTGTTTATGATACTTTCTAATTTTTTGGTTAATTTTATTAAACAATTCCCAACATTTTACGCGTTTTTGTTTGCAATCAAATGCTCCACGACAGTTTTCTTTATAAGCAGGTTAAAAACATTTAGCGTTGAAACTTGATGAGATAAGGATGAATTATATCGTTTTAAATGCTTTAACACTCTTGTTAAGAATACCAGTAACGTGAAAGTAAATGCAACAACTACGAGAGAGAAACTCTGGAAATATAATTGAAATGTTTATGAGTAAGAATTATATAAATTTAAAATTTGGCTTATGTATTAGTTACAGATACTTTGGCAGTTGAGATTTGTTTAGATCGTTATTAAGATTTTAATACATTATTTCAAAGTATGGTTTTTCGAAAACAAAAGCATCAACGGTAATTATCATATTAATTCAAAAGCTTTGTTTCAATGTATTAATCATTTTGAAATTTTGAAAGGATGCGGTAATAGCACACATATTGCATAAAGCATACAATAATAATTATGCATTTTAAATTTCTTACCGCTTAAAAACTAACGCTCAATGCAATACCTGCCATAAAATGTAATTGGACATTTTTATCATGCCAGTAACAGCGATTTGTAGTTAACTCTGAAGTAAAATAATAAAGCGCTTTATTTGGAAATGTAATGGGTTCAAAGGGATCGAGTAAAAGGTTATCTTTGAAAAGTACTATTGCAGGTGCATGGTCTAATTTGCTACGGTTTGAGTGCGAAGTAAATGCGAAAGAAGATGTTCCTAAAGATCTAGAACTATTTAAAGTTCGATGCAATGCTACTTGTAATGTCTTGTCGAAAGTTCTTTGAATTGAAAAGCCTTTAAAACTTCATATTACCATTAATTAACACCAGCCTCCATGAAAAAACCCATTTTAAGTTACCATTCAGAAAAGCTAGCATTCACACATCTCAATGGCAATATTAATCGCCTGCATTGATCATAAGTAGTATTACAGCACTTCGAGTGATATTTAGTGTGACTATTTCACGAATTAAGATATTTCATGAATCGAATGAATAATTAAAATCACAAAAGATTTATGAAAAATATAAATATTATTCAGAATTGATACCGGAATATGTGAAACCTTTATTCACCTCCAAGTTATCACGGCCTCATGGAAAAACTTACAATCAAGTAACATTTTAATAACAGTTTAATACAGAAAATCATTTCAAATATGTTTCAATTTTATGGCAATAAAACTTTCAGAAAACAATTATAAGAATGCTATTTATAAGAACATGTATTAAAAACACAATTATTGCACTTGTAGGAAGTTGAGTTTTCCAAGTCTTGGTCTTTCGTGGAAGTATTTGAAATGGAAGATGTACAAGCTGAATTAGCAGCGGAATTCGTCAATTTCGAATGTATTGAATACACATATGTACTAATTAAAGTATTTTTCTGACTAATTTTGGTTGTAACGTTCCACATAGTTTTGAAAGCATATTCTTTGTACTCTTCACCATCTAATCTTTGCATATTAATTGCCTAAAATATGTGTAATTTCTTCATTTGTAGTTTGTTCTGTCCATTTATAATTTCTTTCTTCACAAAATTCTTGAAATTGTTTCCACAGACTTTCTCTGTTTCTTTTACTGTTTTTTCGGCACTGAATCTTAAAAATAGATTATATTTCATGGTTTTAAACATCACCAAAACATTTCAAGATCATGTGGATGTTCACAAGCTATTATGAATCTAAAACAATTGCTATCTTTATCTTAAAAAGGCAAAACAAGTTATTACAGCGGAGTGCAAAAAGTAAACAAAGTGATTATCACATGGCGATAGACATTTAGGATTGATTTAATTTGAATATATGCTTGCTTAGCATTGGTCACTAGCGACACGGACAGACATGTGTGAAATAGTCAATGTATGATATTTGGTTTTGTTAATATTATTTTTATCTTTTTCTACATTTAATTAACCGATACAATTATATTTTTTGCGGTCGGTATCATTAGCAAAATTATAAATGAAATGAATGACATAATTCCTTCCACAAACAACATAAACTGTATTTAAAATTTAATAGCAGGGTAGATACTAGTTCATATTTCTATTGTTTGGAAAATTAATGTATTTTCAGGATTCGTCGATTCAAAAACAATTTACTTCATTATTTTCTCCTAAATAGATTTCTGTATAATGTATTAAAATCTCACACATTCAAAATATTATGTTACGTATCATTATATAAACAAACTATATTTAAAACTAAGTGTCATTTAGAAAGAAACTTGAGCGTTATACTTAAACAAATGTATTGATTTTTAAAGTGAAAGGTTGAGGACGCTAGATGTGTTAACACTTACTCCTATTAAGTGGGTTTATATTAAAAAGCGTATATTATATTCATATTAATATAATGAACCCTATTCTCCCGTCAACAGAACAATACATCATTTTCAGGCCAAATACAGAACAATGGAAGTCGTACATGGTTTTGCGAAATGCAATTAATGTATCGAAAGCAGTGACGTTTCGTCATTAGTGCGAACAAGAGTATGACTGCAAAGATATCCTTGCTTTATGAGATTAAAGTTAGCGAAGCTAAGATGTAACTTTCCTACTGTAAGTTTGAAGTTAGACTAATTTTAAACGCAAAGATTAGTCAGTATAAACGCTACATCCAGCAACTGACTTAACACCTGTGTCCCTTTACAAAAATCAATTCTTATATTTGCTATTTTACATTTTACTTTCTCAATACGGAGTGGAGAGAAATATATGTATAATACTGCACGAAGAAAACGGAGAATTTTCGGCACAAAAACTTTTTATTACAAGGCCCTGGTAGCGAAAAATGTGGATAAATCCAGTTGCTAAATTTAGAAACAAAAAATCCTTTAGCACATGGTATAGTCAGAATCCATGTTTTATGAGTCGTTGATACCCAAAAATCAAATGACAGCAAAACGTCTGTGTGTCCGTCCGTCTGTGAACAATGCTAGCGGCTAAACTGTTCCCAATTTTCTCCAAAACTGATATTCCCCAATTGATCCTGGAGAATGGAGCAGATCTCACTTTCTTTGAAAACTCTGATTTTTTAGAAAATTGCAAAAGTACAATATTTTTTGGAGTCTTCCCACAACTAAAATATTAAAGATAGAGATTTTCCCTTCATAAAATCTGTTTCTTTAAGATAGATTTTGAAATAAGGTCGCGTACAATTTTTTCGAAAATGTAAGTACTTTTCGCGTAATTGTGCGTGAAAATATGGGCGAGAAAGTACATTTTTGTTTTAACACCACTAGTTTAAGCTAGGATGGATAAAAGGATATCGTACAATAGTTTTCTACAAGACATAAATATAGACAGGTGCAGATTTTGGGAAATAGTAAAACATTTTTCAATTATATTTTCAGTAAGTGTTAAACTTTGTATTCACAGTGAATAGTGATTATTTTATTTATTTATAAACCTTGTTTTTAATCAGCTTTGGAGGAAAAGTACTGAACGCCATAAAATACATTTTTGGTATTTTCGATTTTTCCTCTAGGGATGATGTAGAACTTTCTTACTGTAACTTATAACAGCTCTTTTTTGAGATTTTCGCAAAAAGGATCAGATAATTATATTAATAAATAAATATAAATAACCACTCACTTTTACAATTGATTTCTAGCGTTATTGAGCGCCTAGATAAGTACATAACTATTCGATCGATTTCTTGTCTCCTCAGACGTTCTTTCGTCAGCAACCGCCTTCCGGAGGCCGTTCATTTCGGGGAGCGGCTCCCATGGCAGGCGATGTGCAACGTGTGGTGGGCGCGCCGCTTTGCCTGTTAACTTCGCCTTGCCCACCGCCTCCGCCGTTATTCATAGAGCGCGCCGTCTGCGCGGGGGCGTCTGAAGGGACAGAAAATGCATTTTTACGCGCGGCCTCCACCCCCACACAGCCGCCCCCGCCCCGCCCCCGCCCCGCTCCGCCCCCGCCGGCGGAGGACGCCGCCGCCGCGTCGGTCGATGGTCGCGCGCACCGCTGTGGATCCGCATCAAGCTCGAAAGGTTCAGTGACAACGTCACCGCTGCAGCGATCTCTGACCACAAAGTCCTCGAGTTCGACTCCAGAGAGCGGTCTAGTTTTGACTCTAACTAAATGAGTAGGTCGAATTCAACGACTGTCTAGAGAAAATTTCCAGAGACTGGCTGCTCTGATCGGTAGATTTCCATCGATACCAGGAGTGTGCGAACAGTACCCTGAAAAAGCCCCACGGCTTAGGCGCGATATTTCCTTTCTGATCCTTGTCCTGTATTCTTCCCTAACCCACACAAACTTCCACTTCCACACTACACTTCCATACTTGTCGGGAGACTAATGAAACATTTACAACTTGTCCCGCATGAGGTGATGCTCCATCTCGAGGAACATACTAGTAGACTTCTACTTAACACGTGGCGGAACACTGATGTTAACCGGCTTAACACTTTGCGGAACACTGATGATCCGATGATCACGGTTTAGAGAATTTAGCAAATTGCAATGTATTAATGTCATTATTTAATTATCAGAATATTGCAGACATTTATGTTTATTTTATAGCTGAAACATTTTGTTGCGTCGTATCAATTAAGCAAATCAACGACATCGTCATTCTAACAAGCAACAACGTTCGGTACATCTTTCTTATGGCTTCCAGACATATTGTCATTCCATCTTAGATCTTTCAATGTCATTCCATCTTGTAACCGAAAAGTTCTTTAGATGGGTTGCCCAGTTTTCTCCTTGTTTTTCTCGGGCTTAAATTCCAGGAAGTTGACAATTTTTTTTCGATTTAATGCTGATTCAGTAGCTGGAACGTATATTTGTTTCTGGCACGGATCTTAAAATCTAATTTAGGTTTCTCTTTGTGGAAATCGAATCCTCAAATATGTTACTAGAATTGTCTAAAAGAAACTTGTAAAAATTTGTTATTGCAACACATAATAATTTTTAACAACTAGCTTGCTTATTTTTTATTTTAAATAATTGTAAAATACTTTTGGTAAATTCAACAAGATGGGTCAGCTGAAATATTCCCCTAAAATATCTGTTGCAGATATTGAGATGCAGGTTTCATCGAAACGAACATATGCAAGAAAGCATGTAAGAAGCTATATCCTTTTGTCTTTTATATTTCAGGGGTATCGACAAAACTTCAATTTTAATTAGAACCTTATAGATTCATTTAGTCCATGATAATGAGCGTGAATCTAGGGAGTTCATAAATATACATATTACTTTGTTACATGACGCTATTTTTGAGTAATATAAAACTTTTACAACTAATACCAGGTAATATAACTCCACCACCGTGAGGAAAACGATGACACACATGAATATAAGTGAACACTAAATAGAGATCGTACTCAAGCAAATAATTTTGTTAACCGCACAAACGCTACATCTGTGGTTCACAAGCGCTAAATCCGTAATCTTCATGCTGTTTCTACATTTCACAGAAATTCACACAAAGATTGTGGGAAAACTATTAGACTTATATTATGAAAAGCTGCAATACTGTTTCAGAAAACAAATATTTTTTGTTAATTTGGTCTATTGTTTTGGATAATTGAAAAAAAGAAGGAAATTTGTGCTTTTAAGTGAAATATTTGTCATGCCTTCTCAAGAAAAATTATGATACTTAAATTTCTGACATACCTTGAGCGTTTCTCATTTTTATTTGCATTCTTGCATACTCATGTTGTCGCCAACGACTGAATCAATAGAACAATTACCTCAAATCACAGCGCTTAAAATTTGAAAAGCAAAAACATATACATTATTGTAATGTTGATCAATAGTAAAGAGATGTTCACAGTTTTCAACGAACTATACTTGGGTTTTTTATTTCTTGGCGCGTGGGGTTTTTCTTCAGGATGGAATATCTCACCGTATTTGGCGTCGTTCATGGTTGTGCCAATAGGTGGCCCATGATGGCCAGTATTTCTCAATAGTCATCATACGACTCCCAGTGGCACGTCTGAGAACGACGCAAAATACCGTGAGATATTCCATCGTGAAGACAAGACTCCACGCGCCAAGAAATAAAATCCCATGTATACAGCTCTAAGGAATACCGTTCAGCCCATGCCTAGGAGAGAGGATGGTAGAGCTCATGCCTTCCTTTACGATTTACACAACGGCCTGGTCAACTATTTCAACCCAACGTTGAGTCAACGAGAAGACCAACAATGAGGCCCCTCAACACATGGGACCCGGGATTGCAATTAATCGTATGTATTGCAACGCCCCAGGTAGGGAAGCCGTTGTAACCCCAGCTCCTGTCGGATGTAATCGCAACTTACCTGAGTTGGGTGCCGACTAGTCTCAGCGGTAATGTGCGATGGAGATTCTAAAATTTAGCTTGAGAGGCTGGACGAGGCTCGACTATTCACTACGGAATAATAACACATGCTGTTGTTGATTTTGAATAATAAACTTTTAATTAAACTGTTGAATAATGATAATTTAGCATTTCCTTTGAAGAAATTAGAAAGAAACAATTAATTAATTCTCGTCACGTGATCTTAGCGATTGTTTCTTAGCGTCATTTTAAGGCGCATTAAGAAAAAGCAAAAACACACAATTTCACACATGTTCTTAAGACTAACAATGTTACTGCCTAGAATACAATTTTTACTTAGAAATATTTAATGGGAGAGATGGCCAGGCGCGGCTTTTCGTATCCGACAAGGAATTTAGTAGCAGTAGCACAAAAAGTTTCGAGTTCAGTGGGTCGCCGTGAAAAGGCGATTGTCAATGGGCGACCAGCTGGGCCCTACGTTTACAGTCACCGGAGCGGGCGCCGACCTCTTGGTGTGGATGACCGTGGCAGTCCATTCACTCACTGCAACAGCTGGGCTGACGAAGTTTCCCTCGTTTTCGTTCGTAATGCTGTCCAAGGTGTGTAGGAAGCGGCACTCCAGCGATCAGACGAGGACAACTTTCAGTCAATTTCACCGATTAGTTGACTGATTGCAAGATGACGAATGGCGCGCTTAATTGTAAAGTCATCAGAACAAGACTTAGTGAACAGACGCTCGTCCTACACTTCACGAGTTCTGTTATAATAACTAGACGGGATTCACTTTCCCATGAATTTCGCTGATGGCTGTTCGACACATCAGGAAATAGAAGCATAAACAGCAAAGTAAAGTTCCTTTTAACTTTGTCACAAAATCGCGTTCGGACGCTCTCCGTCCACGACACGTCCGTCTCCTACCGAGTCTTTCACCATAGTAATTTCTCTTACAAGTTCGAAACATGTACAGCTCCTTTCTCCTATCTTTCGAAAGCTTCTGGAACATTCTGCCTGACATCCAAAAGGCTGCTCTTTATTGTCTCTAAGCTACTGCGTCTCAATTTGAGAAGTGCCAATCGCCTTGTGCGTACTCCAGATTTGGGCAATGGAAAATTCCCAAAAACGCTCTCTCTGTCTCCACTGGTATTCCCTAAGGTATTGCGCCGCCTCTAGGGCGGAGGAGGCCCTTGTGCTTCCTCGCGGACGGCGCCGGTTAACTGCACCTGCTCGTAGCGAATCACCTCTCTTGTCCGCTGCTTGCAAGAAAGGGCTCTGGTACGGGCCTCTAGCATGACTCAACATGCAGTGAAAAATAATCACAGAATTATACAAATGTTCTCTGATTACTCTGTACCGTCACAGTATTGAACAATCACAAGGCAGGTGCCGTATCTTTGCACGAACCAAATACAGCTGTCTATGAAGTGACCGGTCAATGAAACAGGTCACTGATTCAGAAACATGGTCTTCACAGAATCAACTGAGTGGCCAATTAGCTCAAGTGCAAGGAAAATCCATCAAAGGAATCCTTATCTATATCAGTATAAAAAGAAACAAATATAATGATGAGCCTCATTTAGTTCGAAGCTAATGATCTGCAGCGGAAAAGATGCTGCTAAATCAAATTCAAACAAAATGATTTTTCCAACAGTAGCACACACACTGCCCAAAAACAACAAATAAAATTCTTTCATAAAACGCTACAGTAAATTAAATATTTTAACCACAACCATCACGTAAGCACAACAGTCCTTAAAGGTTTCAACCTCCCGGCACTGCAATGATATAATTTGAAGCTCTGAGCCACGTACACCGATATAATGTATAGCGATAAACCATCATACAACGAAGCTTGAACTAAGCTATTTATTACATCTCCTCGTAAATAAATGTAAAAAACTGAATTAATTATAAAACTGTATTTAATATAGGTACTCTTCAAATCTACTTAAAGATGTGTAGGATTTCAATGCCATGATAAATATCGTGTAGCATTTCCAATAGTCTTCATAATTGAGAGATGTGATTTTAATTATTGTAAACATTTTCTTCTGTGCAGCGGCGATACGCTACTTCTGACTTCGTAAAACATGCTTCACGGGTAGCTGCCATTGAGTTGTGTTCTTGCACGAGGTATTCTCTTAAGCTGCGCAACACCGTCGCTGCCTTGCTCGGTGCAACATCGTTGCATAACCGTAGCTTACTTGGAGCATCGAACGTGTGTACGAACCTACAGAGCATAGTTTTCAAACGTGCACAGAGTAAACGGTCACAGAGCGTATTGTTTAGCCTGTGACGCTGTACGTACTTCTGACTTGTTTCGTCTTTCTCACGGTAAACAAATGTATAGTGAGATTTTTCTAACTCTGCCCCTCAAGCCCCTATGGCTACCATGGAATATCACACGGCATTTCGCGTCTTTCTCCCTCGTGCCGTTAGAAATCGCATGATTGCAAGCACTGATACAGTCGCGATCATGCGATATCTGCGACGACTGAGAACGTCGCGAAATACCATGACATATTCCACCGAGAAGACGAGCCTTGAGGGGCAAAGTTAGAAAAATCGCAGTATAGATGAATGACGAATCTTTCTTAGCGTTCCCTGCGATTTCCCCCACCGTTAGTTTCCAGACCATCACCGCGCGGTGGGCGAACATTCCGAGTCGCCCCAAACGCTTCCGCCCGACGGCGTCGTCAGCCGCCGCTTCCGCCCGCAGTGACCTCTGCGGACGTCATCGGGCACCCATCGCCCAGGGGACGCATTTGACGCCCCGCCCCGCCCCGCCCCGCCCTTGCGCCGTCGCCGGCGCCGCTATGAAAATCGGAGGGGACCGCGGGGGCGAGCGGACGATGGGGGTCGAGCCAGCGCAGCGCGCGGTCCAGGCGCGAAAATCGCAGGGCGCTGAGAACGAGAGCGGCACAGTGGTCCGCAAGCAACGCTTTCGAGGCACATTTTCTAAACTTTATCCAATTTTCATAAAAACACGTATATTTTTTAGGTTGCGAAAAACATTTATTTATATTTTAGAAAACATCAAGATGAGGGGTGTCCTACGGGGAATGTACATGAAAATTAATTCAATGAGCCATGAAAGAGAAAAAGGAAGTTGATTTTAATATTACATGAGGCCATATGTAAAATGAAATAAATGTCAAAGAAAAATATGAAATCTGTAGAATTGAGTCTTTAATCAAATAAAAGACATTGAACAGTCACGGCACATCAAAGTCTACTAACCCTGTTACAGATATTCAAATGTCTGTAATTTATGTAATGGCTCATTATATTTCCAGGAATGTAACGTCATTTACACACTTTTGTACAGCAGTTAGTAGACAACATTTGCTAATATTAGTAAATAAATAGTTATAATTTTAAGAATCCAGGAATACTGTGTATTGTTATCTACTCGCTGTTACTTTTCATGAAGTTAATTAAATTATGTAAATAAGCATTGAGACCTTTCATTTAACATCTTAAATTTTGCTCACTTTAGTAATCGAGATAAACTCGAATTTAATTATACTTGAAATTTAGAACTTCCGCCGTCTAAATGTAAGTCCAGGCTACCGCGCGACGAGAATGTGAACCCTTGAGAAGTGTTTCTAAACATGGATAAATCGTGAAACGAAAACTTTTACGTCGTTGTCAAAAGTATGTAGAAGGATATCATGAAGACAACTGCCCTCGCGAAATTACCGTCAATAACGTTCGACTGTACACCAAGTATGCACTAAGATACGAGTATATCCTATCGTTCTTTCTTATTGGTGTCAAATTAAGGTGAGATATTTAGGAAGCACACCGTTTCCTAAATACACGTGTGCACACCGTTTGAACCCATGAAACTTGGAAAGAGAGACAGAGAAAGAGGGAAAGAGTTTGGAGAGAGAGAGAAAGACGGAGAGAGGAGGAGAGAGACAGGGGAGGGGGAGAGAGAGACAGGGAGAGAGGTATAGAGAGAGCAGGGCGTGTACTGGATTCTGCTAGTATTATACGTATACTAGACAACAAAATAATATTTGGCACATTCTGAAATTTTTTGAGATAATTTCATCTCTCTTACGAAAAACCACTCGTGTATTGAAAATGGCCATAAATTTGCAATGAATCACGTGGCATTACCAATGTTATGCGAACTATCGATTCTCAAATTATACTCGAACATACTGAGCTTACCGGGCAAGGAGGCTCAGGGCATGCGCTGATGTCACTGTAGTGCTTCTGACTGGGAGGTCCTAGGGATCGAATTCTGATGGTGGCACGATTTTCAACATTAGCTATGTAGATAGGTCGAATTGAGCTGCTGTCTGAAAAAATTTCAACGGAAGGGCTGCTCCTTTCAGTAATTTTTCGAGCTTTCTCCGATCAATACAAGGCGAATGACGGAGCAGTACCTTAACAAACAGGCCAGGCATTGCGTGATCTTACCCTCCCATTCTTTGTCCTATCCTCGCCCCTTACACCACACGCGCATACACTCACATGCACTACACCACAACACTTGTTGGGAGGCCAGTCGGAGCTTAGAGCTTGTCCGGCTGGTGCAGTGCCTCGCTGCTGGAGCTGCCTCGCTGCCTCGGAGATAAGGGGAAGGGGAATAAGGGGACGGATAGGTCGTCGCCGAATCTCGCCATCCAGTGGGGGAAGATCACCGCTACCTCCTGCGATATAAACGTACTACTCACGGGGTCTTACTTACGGGGTCTTGGCAGTTGATGCGCCCTGAATCATCAATCAATCAATCAATCGAATTCAATTGTACTTGAGGATGTGGGTTCGGGCCACCGTGACGGCCGTGGCGCC